>JAYRBT010000082.1:445083-461227 GCA_036023395.1 Myiotriccus ornatus | reverse complement strand
CGGGGGGAGCTCAGGTGCGCTCCGGGGAGGGGCGGGGGGGGGTTTTGTGGGGCGGGACCACGCCCACAGCCACACCTGCCTCAGGTGAGCTCAGGTGGGCTCAGGTGGGCTCAGGGACACAGGTGAGCTCATGGGAGCTCAGGGGAAGGGTTGGGTGGGGCTGGGAGGGGTTTTTTGGGGTGGGCCCCGCCCCCCGGCCCACCGGGCGCCGGGACGCGGCCCCGCTGCCGTCGGGCGTGGCCGGGGGCAGCCCCACGGCCTGGCCACGGCCCGGGGAGCGGGGCCAGCCCGACAACGGCTCCGAGTGCCGGAGCGGGTACGTGCGGCACAACAGCTCCTGCCGCTCCCTCTGCGACCTCGTGCCCAGCTATTGCCACAACGGCGGCCAGTGCTACCTGGTGGAGAGCCACGGGGCCTTCTGCCGGTAAGGATGGGGACCCCGGGGCCCTTGGGGGTTGGGGAGCATGTGGGGACTCGCCATCCCTGGGCACCCCACCCCTAGGCTCTCCATCCCTTGTATCCCATCCTGGGGCTCTCCATCCCTGGGCATCTCCTTCTCGGGCTTTCCATCCACTCTACCCCATTCTCAATCTTCCCATCCCCATGTAACCCGTCCCTGGGTTCTCCATCTCTGTGCATCTCATTTCCAGCCTTTCCATCCCTTGTGTACCCCATCCTCGGTATCTCCACTCTCCATGCACCCCATCCCTGAGCTCTCCATCCCCCTGTTCCCCATTCCCAGGCTCTCCACCCCCTGCCCCTCACGCAGGTCCCTCTGGCCCCGCATCCCGATCCCGCCGGGATGCGGAGGGGTTTCCCTACCCCCCAAGCGGCGGCTGGGCAGGAATTAGGTCAGGGCTGTGCAGCCGCGGCTCCGGGGCGGCCGCGCTAATCGGCCCCGGCAGATGCGCCGGGGAGGCCGGTGCCGCCTGTGCCGCACGGATCGGGACATGCCCCGCGCCTGGCACCGAGCCCGGCCCCCCGGGGGTCCCCCCAGCCCTGCTCCCACTGCTCCCGGCCCTGGGAGCCCCCGGCGAGGGGGACCAGCATCAGTGGGGGACCCCGACCGCGCTGGCCCCCAGTGTCCCCATCTCACTCCGCTCCGGTGTTGTGGTGTCAAACCTCCATCCTTGGGGACATTTAGCCCCCCCAAGCCCTCAGCTCCAAGGTGCCCCTCGGGGACCCATTAATCTCCTCCCCCTCAGACACCCGTAATCCCCCCGATTACAAACACCACTGCCCCGAGGACGCTCTGTGGGATGGGGGGGACACGTTTTGGGGCGGGGGTCCCTGACGGCGTGCCCTGGCAGGTGCAACACGCAGGACTACACGTGGCACAAGGGCACGCGCTGCGAGTCCATCGTCACCGACTTCCAGGTGATGTGCGTGGCCGTGGGCTCGGCCGCGCTCGTGGTGCTGCTGCTCTTCATGCTCACCGTGTTCTTCGCCAAGAAGCTCTACCTGCTCAAGACGGAGAACAGCAAACTGCGCAAGACCAAGTGAGTGGCGCGGGGACAGCGCTGCCACCCTCTCGCTGCCCCCAAGGTGTCCCCAAACAGCCTCGGCGGGAGGTGGGCTCAGCTCCCGGCATTGCACAGCGGCTGGATGCGATCCCGTCCCTGTGGGGACAGTGCTGGCACCCCTCAAAATGTCCCCAGACTGTCCCCAAACAGCCGCGGCGGGGGGTGGGCTCAGCTCCCGGCGGTAGCGCCAGGGTTGGGTGTGATGCTCTGTCCCTGTGGGGACAGTGCTGGCACTCCCCAAACTGTCCCCATACACCCCGACAGCCGCAGCTGGGCGGGGGGGGGGGGGCGTCAGCTCCCGGCGGGATGTGGTCCCATCCTGTGGTGTCACCGGGCCCCCCAGTGCCGGTGGGGACACGGTGACGTGTGGGTGGGAAAGCTCCCAGAGGCGGGAGCGCGGCGGGGCCATGGATGTGGCTCCTGCTCCACGGTTAATCCTTTAAAGCTGCTCCTGACTGGCACCAGTTAATCTGCTGCACTGGGAGCTGGGGACACCGGCTGGGGACACGGCTGGGGGACAGGGAATGGTTGGGGTCACCCCCCCGCCGCGGCCACTGCTGCCCCTCTCCTGGAACAAGGAGGAGGGAGCCCTCCCAGCCCGGTCCCTAATGAGCTGTTAATTAGTGTTTGGAAGTGCCAAGTGTAATTAGCAGGGAAGCTCCGTGCCAGCCCCTGGGTCTCCCTCTCCGGCCCTGGGAGCCCCGGCTCCCGCTGCCACGGGCTGCCCTTCCCGCTCCCTGCCCAGAGCGGGGGGTCACCCCAAACCCCCGGAGATGGGGGCTCTGAGCCCCCCAGAATGTCACACAGGGCTCATTTCGACCAGTGTCTCCACCCCTGGGAGATGGAGATCCATCCAAGGTCTGGATGGATCCCCCAGAACTGGGGACTTTTAGCCCCAAACCTCCACAGCTGGGGACATTTAACGCTCAAACCTTAGATCTGGATTCATCGACCTCCACAAACCCCCTTGTTTTGGAGCATTTAGCCCCCAGATCTCCATCTGTGGGGACATTTAGCCCCTAAATTCATACAGATGGAGGCATTTAGCCCACTAACACCCCCAGCTCTGGGGGTATTTAGTTCCAAACCTCCAGCCCTGGGGACATTTACCACCCAGACCTCCAGCAGGGGACCAGTTACCCTCCCAACACCGGGGTCACCCTGAAACGTGGTCGAGGGTGCTAGGGGTGCTGGGGGGTCCCCACTCTCACCCCGTGCCCTCCTGTCCTCCCGCAGATACCGCACCCCGTCCGAGCTGCACAACGACAACTTCTCCCTGTCCACCATCGCCGAGGGCTCCCACCCAAACGTAAGGAGCTGCGTGGCACCGGCCCCCCGTCCCGCTTCCTGTCCCCCCCTCGTCCCTCTGCCCGGGAACGTCTCGTCCGTCCTCCCTCCCTGATCCCAGCACTGCCCCCCTGTCCCCATCTTGCCAAGACCACTGCTTTGTCCCCTCGCCGTCGGGTCCCCAGTGACCACCCTCCAGAGTTCCCGATGGCTTTGGCCCCGTGTGCGGGTGGCAGGGCCGGAATTTCCAGGGCGGGCAAGCCGGGGCGCCGTGGCTCTGGCAGCAGACCGTCCCCGGCTGTGGCATCACCGGCAGGAGCAGCGGATGGCTCCGGCGGCGGCGGGCGATGCTGGAGGGTGACACGCTCCGGGACGCTGCTGCTGTGGTCGGGATGCAGCCGCCGGCAGCCCCCGGGATGCCCTTCCAACCTCCTGTCTTTCGACTCGGAACAGAGAGAAGCGAAGGGCTTTGCGGAGCCGGAGGAGGAGCGTAGGTCCCTCTAAGCCATCCCCTACCCACGGTGTTCCCGTCTTCCAACGCCTTTAGCAGCCGTAGCTGCCTTGGCAGGAGGCTCCAGGGGCCGGCTCCCACTGCCGACTGCCGAGAGGATGAACCTTGGGATGGATCCGGTGCCGCTCCCCTGCCTCTCCCCGGGGTCTGACTCGTCCCTCGTCCCTCCGGGATGTGGAGGGTTCGGCACATGGTGCAGCGCACTGAGGATGCAGAGGGCTCAGAAGGGGCAACATCGCCGGGAAAGGGGTTTTTGGGACCCCACGGTGATGCCCATTCCGCGGGGAGCTGATGGCACCAGCCCCAGACCGGCTGGACGTCGCTGCCCAG
The DNA here is from genome assembly GCA_036023395.1 of Myiotriccus ornatus. NCBI lineage: Eukaryota > Metazoa > Chordata > Aves > Passeriformes > Tyrannidae > Myiotriccus > Myiotriccus ornatus. Next base: position 457,576 of record JAYRBT010000082.1, on the reverse strand, counting down.
GAGATGGAGGTTCCTGTCCTCGTGTGACACCACCCCGGTGTCCCTGTCCATCCATCACTCTCCATGTGGCACCAGGAACACCGTAACCACCACGGCCCATCCTGCCCAGGCAGCCCCCCGTGCCAGGGCTCATCCTGCCCCACCAGTGCCGACGGTGCCACCGGGACCCTCCGAGCACAGCCGTCACCCAGCACAGCCGGAGCTCAGCCCCGGTGCCGGAGGGGCCGCTCCCCCGTGGATGTGGGACAAACTCGGGGCACAGCCCAGTCCCAGGGAGGGGAAGATGCTCCTGTGTGGGGAGCATCCCGGCTTTGCGAGTGGCACGGCGGGACCAGCTGTACACTGAGGATCCACAATAAATCCAGCCCCTCTGGCCTCCTGCCAAGCCGGGAGTTGCTAACTGTCCATGAGATGAGCCGAGCTGGGAATGCGACTGGGTGGGGATGGTGGGTAGGGTGGCTGGGTGGGATGGTTCTCGTGGCTGGCACAGGCTCCCATTGCTGGCACGAGCTCCGATGGCTGGCACAGCCTTTGGGGGCTGTTGGCGAGCAGCTCTGGGAGCTGGAGCATCCCAGGGTGGGGGAGCCGTGGCGGGGGATGGCCACATGTCACCGCAGGTGGGTTGGACCCTCTCGCCCACGGGGTGGCCTGTGCCGAGGTGTCCTCTGGGTGGGGGGACATTTGTCCCCTCCAGTGTCTCTCTGCACGAGCAGCGCCCGCGTTGGGGTCGGCGGGACATCGCTGCCCTCACCCAGTCCCTGCTGTGGGTCACCCCCACGTCCCCATGACCCCCTGACCCCCATCTCTCCCACAGGATGATCCCAGCGCTCCCCACAAGCTGCAGGACTCGCTGAAATCCTGCCTGAAGGACGAGGAGCCCTTTAACATCCACAACTCGACGTCGCCCAAGCACGACGGCGGCAAAGGGGAGCAGGACGGGGGGGAGCTCAACTGCCTCCAGAACAACCTGACTTGAGGGCGAGGAGGAGGAGGAGGGAGGGGAGGGGGGCCAGCTCCCACCCTGCACCCCCAGCTGTGTCCTCCCGCTGTCTCTTTTCCCGTGGCATGCTTTGGTGTGTTTTGTACAGAGGAAAACAAAAATCCCGGTACTAATTCGGCCGTGTCGTGGGGGTGTTTGGTCCGTGCTCCGTGTTTCTCGCTTGGGTTCGTTCCGCGCTGTGATTTCTAAACCTTTGCTGTCCCCGCAACTGACTTTTTTTGTACTTTTGCCCCACTTTTTTTGAAATACAGGTAAAAACAACAAAAAAAGGAAAAAAAAAAAAAGGAAGATCTTGAAATAAATAAACCATTTTTTTTTTTTTAAAGTTAAGCCTCTTGCCGGTGCCTGCGATCTCCCACCATGGACGCGGTGGGATTCAGTCCCTGCTTCCACACGTCCCCATCTGGCTGTCACCCAGGGGGTGGTGGGTGCTCGGTCCCCCCTCCTCACCCTCTCCAGGCACTTTCCCGGCTCTGCCGGGCCAGGGGTGCAGCACATCCTGCTGCCATCCCAGACGTGCTCCAGAGCAGATGGGACACCCTGGGATGTCTGGTGAAGGTGTCTGGGATGCTCCAGGGTCTGCTCCATCCCTGTCCCCACCGTGGGTCCCCCCAGCCATGTGGGTGCACAGGGGGTGACAGCTCCTGGCCACTGCTGCCCCAACAGCTGCCCAGGATGTCAGTGGGACTTTGGGTGAAACCCCCAGGCTTGTCCCACCCCCCGTCCCTGTTTCCATCCCCTTGGAGAAGAAATGGCACCACTGTCCCGGTGGCTTTGGCAAGGTTGGGCTGGTCCCATCACCATCCCCCTGGCACTGGGCACGGAGCAGGGATCTCTCCCCAGGGAACCCCGGCATTCCCACCGCCCTCCCCTCCGGCTGCGGCTCCGCTTTGCTTCCCACAGGAACCGCTTTCTTCTGGAGACGGATTCAGCCACGAGCCAGCACTCTTGGTTCCTGGGGGAGAGCTCCTGAAGCCATTAATCACCTCACAATATTAAGTGTGTGTCATGGCAGGAATGCAGCCGCAGCTCTCCCGGTGCTCTCCCGGCCCTCTCCCGCTGCTCTCCTGGGGCAGGTGGGACCCAAAGCTGCAGCTCCACATGGATTGGATGTTCCCGATGTGTCCTGTGAGCTGCTAAATAATTAATTCTCAGCTCACTCTGGGAGATTAAAAAATGAGGAGTGGTGGTGGGAGTCGGCAGTCAATCCCGGGAGTCACGGAAAGCGGAGCGAGCAGCCGACCGGCACCATCGGGATTTGCCATTCCCCTCCCAGCACGGAGCTGTAGGACAGGTAAAACCATGGCTAAAGCTCCGGGAAGGGTGGACACAGCAGTGAAAGAGGGTAGGGTGGCGGCAGAGTGATGTGTTGGTGGAGCACGAGCCTGGCTGAGCAGAAGGGAGATGCTGATGTCCAAGGAAATGCCGTGGAAAGGTGGGATATCCTGTCAGAGGCCGGGCATGAGCTTCCCGTGGGACTAGGAGGGAGGGAAAGGGAGCTCGAGAGGGATGAGCATCACTGTGGCAGCAGGGAGAGGATCTGTGCTGAGGAGTGAGGGGAGAAGAAATGGTTACAGATGTGTGAGAATGGGGATGTTGGAGGGGATCAGGAATCTGGGAATGACCCGGGGTTGTGGGTGAGGAACACCTGTGGGGGTGCAGGGAAGGGGATGGAAGGGGAGGGCACCCCTCACCTCCAGCTGCCCTCGGAGGGGTTGGCAGGGTGGGGTGCAGGGAGAGGCGGGATGGGGCAGCCAGGGAACGAGTACAGCCACGGAACACACGGCCGGATGGTGGGATCTGGAAGCCGCCTGCTCCTCGCTGCCATCCTGCCTCGTGGTGCCTGTGGGTGCAGCTGGACACTGCCTGGAGAGAGAGCCGTCATGGATGGTGTCACCTGGGAGGTGAGACTGGCACAGTACAGCCCCTCCATCGCGGACAGTGTCACCTGGGAGGTGAGGGTGACACTTGGGAGGTGAGGGTGACATGGCACCGCCCCTCCGTCCCAGCACAGCCCCTCCATCCCAGACCTTTCCTGGCTCCACACAGAGGTGCCCACCTTGGAGTGGTGCCCACCTTCCCTTCTACCCACTTTTGCCCCTTCCAAGTTGCCCCCGCCCAGCCGGGGTGGGCAGTGGTGGGGCCAGCCCCTCTGCAGAGCCAGGTGGTGACTCCTTGGTGCAGCCCCTCATTTCGGGGTGACCAGTGGAGGAATCCCAGGGACCAGAGCCGTCCTCAGCTGCAGCCACTCACCCCCCCGGGCTGCAGGGGCTCACTGGGATTCAGGACAAAACTGGGTCACAAGGATTTAAGCAGGTCTAGGGATGCTCCCGTGTTAGGAGCACTGGGGGGATTTGTCCCCCTGTCCCCCCGCTCTGTCACCCCCACAATTCCCCCCAGCTGTTCCCTCTCCATTGGACCCAACTCACCTACCCTGAGTGCTCCTGTTTGCCATGGGAAGGCACAGCCTCTGTTCCCTGTGTCACCCCAGGGGCTCTGGGGTCAGTGTCCCTCGCCGTGCCTCAGTTTCCCTCGGAGGTGACGGCCTGTTCCCAGCCCGTGGGCCCTCATCCTGCTCTGGCTTTCCCAGATGGAGAGAGGAGTGTGGTTTGGAGGGATTCCCCCAGGGACCAGGCTCCACATCAGCAGAGAGAGCAGGGCAGAGAGGAGCAGGGGCTGTTGCTGTGCCGGGCACCAGAGCCGGTTCCACGGGCCCTGTGGAGGAATTTGCCTCCCAGCCAGCAAAGCAGCACATGGGCTTTAATCACAGGCCTAATCAGCCCGGGCTGGCCCGGCCCGGCACAGCCATTAAATTTCAATGCTTGGTTGGTTTGCTGGGGGGGCACAGGGCCCATTGTGGCCCAAAAGGGCTGGCATGGGACACGGGAAGGGAGTTGGCATCGGCCCTCCTCGCCCCACCATCCTCTTTTCTCTTGCAGACACACAACAGGACTAGAGCCACGACCCCAGACAAGAAGCCTTTCTTCCCTTGATGAGCTCCGGCTGCCCGGAACAAAATAGCTGGAGTTGCGATTCACGACCGAGTCCCGATTCACGACCGAGTCCCGATTCACCGACCGAGTCCCGATTCACTGACCAACCATTCCTGTCATCAGCTGAGTCCTGATCCAACACCCAAGAGTCCAGTTCCCCAGGCAGGCCCAGGTCAGGAGCGGGAAGGAGGGGAGGAGGGCTGGGAGCAGCGGTGCCATGGTCTCTGTCAGCCTCTGCTCAATGCCCTCGGTGCAGGACGCTGCTCCTGTGGGATCCCAGGTTTGTCCATCCCTCCCTGAGCTGCCTGGAGCTGGCAATGCCATGTCTGCCCCTCGTGCCCTTCTAAACAACCCTGTGGTCCCACACCCTTTTCCTTTGAGGAGCATTTGGAAGATGGGGATGGCTGTCTCCTTTCCCTTTGGTTGGTTCTCCTGTCCCACGTCCTCCACCACGGCACAGTCCAGTTCCCTCTGCCTGTGGCTGCAGCCCAGCCATGCTCCAGTCACACACATCTACACATGGTGGATGAATCCCACCCTTGCTGTCCCACCTCCAGCCCACAGGGAAATGAGGGGCCTTTCCCAAACCCTTTTGGACCACCCCTGGGAGTGCTCTGCCCACCCTCAGCACAGGAGCATTACATGGGGAGCTCTGGGATGTTCCCAGTGACCCAAAGGCAGGTCTGGGAGGAGATGTGTCCTGGAAGTCACTGTGGGAGCATCTCTGGTGACATCCAGGTGTTCCCACCATCACTGAGCTGCCTCCTGGCTCATAGGAGTCCTTTCACTGGTGTTTGTGTAGCCAGAAAGCACCAGGATCTCAATGTTCAGTGATGGGAAATACCAATTACTCCATTACTCTCAGCCTGGCTGGAACTGGGAGTGATTCCAGTATTAAATTGACTCTATGTTGGATTTAAAGGGAGGAGAAAAGCAAAATCCTCTTAATCTTCATAAACTGTAAAATGCCCAGTGTGGGAACCATGAGCTGGGCATGCACCGGGACGGCCTAACCACGGCAGCTCCCCGTGTCACTGGCCAGCACAGCACGGGGGAAACTGGTTCTGCTGGGAGAGGAGGACAGCGGGGCACTGGCAGCGATGGCAACCAGCCACCAGCGACTGGTTTGGAACGTAGAGGCAGCGGAAAAATTGGCTGAGACCGAGTGTGGAACGAGCAAGTTCACACCCCTCACAGAAGGATGTGGAAGAAAGGGGAGAAGAAAAGACAAGGGACGGCAAGGCACTTGGAGAAGTGGGATCTCATGGGAGGCACGTTTGAAAGTGAAAGGAGTTAAGGAAACTGGCAGGGCTTCAAAGGAAGCTGCAAACAGCACACACAGGGCCATCCCAATAGGAAATACGGCAGGAACCAGCTTGGCTGCGGAGCGAGCGCCTCACTGACCTCAGGCTCCAGAAAAAAGGGTTATGGAAACTGGGAACTGGGTCAAATTACTAAGGACAGTTCCAAGGGGAGCATAAGCATGTGGGGAGACATCAGAAAGGGCAAATTGAGATGGAAATAGGCAGGAATCATTAAGAGGAAGAAGAAAAGGCTCCATCAGCAGCAGGAGAAGGAGAAGGGAGCGTTGGTCCAGACCCAGGGAAGGAGGAAGGCAGCTGGCAAAGGAGGTATTCAAGGGGTTCACTGGTTTGTTTTAAAACCAGTCTTTAAAAAAACCCAGCCTTTAAAGATGCCATCTGCAAGCAGATGCCCACCACAGTAAATAAGGTGCTGTGCTGCCACTGAGAGCAGCAACTGCAACAGCGGCAATTTAAACAGTGCACTCAGACTGCCCAGAACCCTCTGCACTTCACCCTGGGGAACTCAGAACTACACTTAAAGCCACCTGACACCTCCAAGGTGGAAACCAGTTAAAGCCACCCCAGGCCTGTTGGGTAGCACAAGGGGTGGATTGATCAGGGTATAGCAGCAGGTCCAGTCTGGTGCATGCCATGTAAGGAAAGATGGAACCCATGGGAGAAGGTTCAGGGACCAAGGAGAAAGGTGAGAGATCCAGGAAAGACAGCAGTGGGAAGTGTGGAGACCTGGAGACCAAAGGAGACAAGAGACCAGTCTCCAAAAGACTCTGCAACCCCCTGACAGGAGGGTGGAGCCAGGTTGGGATCAAATTCTTCTCCCAGGTAACATGAGACAGGACAAGAGGAGACGGCCACAAGCTGTGCCAGGGGAGGTTTAGGTTGAATACTGGTGAAAATTTCTTCATGGAAATGATTATCCCTGCCCGGGGCAGGGGTGGAGTCCCCATCCCTGGAGGGATTTAAAAGCCATGTGGATGTGGGCTGTCCCACCCCTGGAAGTGTCCAAGGCCAGGTTGGAGCAATGTAGTCCAGTGGAAAGTGTCCCTGCCCATGGCAGGGGTTGGAACTGGATGATCCTCAAGGTTCCCTCCCACCCAACCCACTGCAGGACTCTATGATTTAATCTATGTGTGCAATTTGCATTTACTGAAGGCACCCAGAGCCATCCTGCAGGAGCTCCCGAGAGGCTTGGTCACCTTTTCCCGGGAACTACAAAAACTCAGCGTGAAAATACGGCCCTTGTTTAGAGCTGAGAATTCCACACGGAGGGAAGAGGTGGCAGATGGGACAATCTGGTGGGTGGAGGACACAAAGCAGCAGTGAGACAACACTGCCTGCCACGGCAGACTGGGGGGTGAGCACCAGACCAGTCAAACCTGGAGGGGTTTTGTGCAGTCACTGGAAAAGAGGAGATTTCAGAGAGGATTTGGGAGAAAACGTGGAGATTCTTTTGTAGGTTCAGAACTCCAGCTCTGCACGGTGGTCCAGGCCTGGAATACAGACGTGGGGTGGAGAAGGGAATCTCTGAAGTGGCCTGTGTTGTCTGCGTTGTCCTCAGGCTGCGGAATGTTGTACGTGGGATCAGTGGGAATAGGAGAGGGCAGAGAAAGAGGAGCTGTGAGGGAGCTCTGTGAGCAGGAGTTGGGAAGGAGAAGGAAGTGCTGCAGTAGGAATGGTCAGAGGAGTAAGAGGAACAGCAGGATGGGGAAAAATGAGGAAAAGGAGGAGAGCCTGGAGAGGGTAAGGAGATGCCAGCACTGAGGATCTGGCAGAGACCCCTGGTGTTAGGGAGCCAAACACCTGGATCTGGAAGAGGGGGCAGCGCTTTCCCTGCCTGCTCTGATGCCACTTTGCTCCCAGCCACCCTCAGGACCTCACTGGTTCCCTGCTGAGCCGACTTTGCTGCCAGACCCCTGCTGGTTTCAGGGCATTTCCCAGGGATTCTTCAGTCTCTGCTGGAAAAGGCCCGGAGATCCCTTGTGGAGAGCCAGTGGCATTTTGCTGCAGTGGTAAAGTGAATTTTAAAGGTGAGCTGAGAATTGAATCTGAGCGGTTTTGTTTCTCTCCCCGTTTCCCAAAGGCAGGAAATTATCCCCCCCAGCCACGAGCAGCCAGCAAAAAACCCCTGGATAATCCCAGCGAAGGAGGCCTGGGTGAGAGCAGGGTATGGGGTGGGGTTACCGAGGTGCTGCACAGCAGTGCCAGGAGATGCTGTGGAGCCGCCGTCACCGGGGCTTTCTGGGAGCAGGATGGACAAACGTCTGTCAGCAGAGGTTGGGCCGAGCGGATTTTTCTGAACGACCTCTCCGGGCCCCTCCGGCCTCGTGCTCAGTGATCCTGCTTTTCTTCCACCAGAAATGTCAGCCTGGCTCTCCCCTCGCTCTGCCAGCCTCTGCAGCGCAGGTCTGTGAGCTGTGTCCTCGCTCTGGGGGCTGCCAGTGGCAATTCTCAGTCGTTTCCTCCTGCATTTTTCATACTTGTTCCGTACACTGGGGATATATTTGTTTATATGAACACAAACGGGCAAAAATATTTGAAATGGGAAAGAATAAACAGCATTGCTGTTTCTGTCAGTTTTCTCTATTTATCTTATACTTTTCTGTCGCAGTCTCCTATGAAATCTTCCAGGACAAGGAATACCCCGAGGTGAGGATAACCCCAGCCTGGAGGTCTGGCTTCAGGCAACCAGTGGAAGGAGAAGGTGAAGGAGGGAGATGCGCTGACGCTGTTCCATGTTTTTGTTGGAGTCTTTTAAAGGCAGCTCAGCCATTTCACCACATCCTCAGGATCTAAATCCAGATATATTTTCCCCATCTCCTCTCTGGTGCTTTATCCCTGCAGCACGACCCAAACTACTCCCTGATCTGCAGCCTGAGGGATTCCCAGACCAGAGGGTTTGTAAACACCTGGGGGATGTGGATTCATCGGCAGCGCTTCTCCCAACCCTGCCAAACTAAAGGAGACGGGAATATCCAAAAGATAGCAGTTTTCCCTGAGTTTTCCTAGAGAAAGGAGTGCTGTCATGGCAGAGGGGTGACCTGGAGAACAGCCCTGCCTCTGGATCCGGGCTGCCTGTCCCCATTCCTGTCACAGGGACGGACCCTCTGCCTTAGGAATCGTTTTCAGACTCCGGCTCCCGCATTTCTTCAGAGAAAAGTGGCACCTGGCTCAGCTCATCCATTATTCCTCCCAGCTGCTCTTGGCAGGGCCGGGCATTGAGGAGGTGGAATTTATCCTGGAGCTGAAGGGACCTGTCCGATTCTTTTCTTCCCCGGCCATTGACTGGGCCCAACATCTGCTCCTGTTAACCCTCGCTGGCCCCACACACTGATGGGCCTTTATGACTCCAAAGCATTACTAAAGCACTTGGCATTGTATCAGCAAAGGCCGAGCCATCCACAGGGAAGAAAACCCTCCTTTTTGCAGGGGTGGAATTGGATTTGTGCTTTAAAATCCACAGGGATGGGAATATCCTGGATAGTTTGGAAACAAGTAACGATCAAAGGAGTGGAATCAAAGCGCCTTCTCCCTAAAAATCATCTTCCACACACTCACATCGTGAAACGTGGTGGTTTTAACCTGCCACGCTCCTGGGAATCACCTCCATCACTGCAAGATTAATTGATTTTATTTGTTCTGTTGGTTTTTTTCTACTTTTGGGAATGAATTACTTTTTACCCCCTGGCCCTGACATAGGAGCTTCACTGGAAGCAGGGTGGATACCTATGGATCCCATATGGCCCCTCTGGGAAACAGCTCCACGGTAAATACTGGAGATAAGTACGAGCAGATGGGAGGGGAAGGGGCAACATCTTTAACAGCAAAATCCTCGCTGCCTTCGCAGGGTAACAAGTCCTGGGGTGTGGGAAGGAATATATTAGGAAGGACAAGAGGTGTTCCGAGAGACGCAGCTGTCCTTTGCATGCGGTTTTGGTCCCCTTCCCACGGGGAAGAGAAAAAGGGAGGATTTAACATGTCATTTACAAGGCATTTAGGGCTCTGCGGCTGCTGGAGGAGCCGGGAGAGCAGTTCCGCAGGGAGGGAGTGTGGCAGCGCACACAAAGGTGTCGGAGCGCGGCGGCTCCGCTCGCGTACCAGTGGAGCCCAGGCGGGAGCACCTCCAGGAGCACCTCCAGGAGCACCTCCAGGAGCACTTCCAGGAGCACCTCCACCATCCACGGGCTCCCTTCGCTGTCAGAACGGGGCTCCGCAGCCAGAGCCTGTGATCCGGGAGCCAGGAAGGAGCCAGGCTCTCTCAAAGCAGAATTAGGAATTAAGGCTCTGGCTGCAAGGACTGAGCTGGTTCCTGGACTCCCTGGGATCGGCCCGGGGTTCCCAGCTCCCTGAAAGGCTGGGAAAACAAAAGCCAAGAGATTTGGACTTTTAAAGGCGCTTTCAGCTGCAGCTTTTTCAGGATTGAAGCCATCAAAGGGAAAGGAGGGAGGAAGTTCCTTTCACAGCCGAGTCACCGGTTCAGGCACAGGAAGGAAGGGACACAAACAGTTTCTGAGGGATCTCGGGGGGGCTGGGAATGGGACTGGCTTATCCTAAATGTTCCTAGGAAGGGATGGAGAGCAGGATGATACATTTTAAAGGTAATACACACACAAAGACAGGGAATAAAAGCAGAAGAACAGCTGCAGTGGCTCAACCAAATCTTCACACATCCCTCTTTCCTACAACAATCATCCTAAGGGGAAGGTGAGGGAAAACCGAAGCTGAGCCGAACGCTTCTTGTGTTCCCACAACTCTTCTCCTGGGAATCCACAGCTCAGGGACTGCACGAGATGGTGGTGGCCTTATCTTCCATAGGCTTGTCCCCTTCTGCCATCGAGTCCCCCTCCTAAAGTCACACAATCCCTCAGCAGTGATCATTTGTGGTTCCAAAGAGCTGCACCACCACGGCATCTCCTCTCCCGGTGCTTGTTGTTTATCAGGATCATGGGATGCCCCCGAATGCTCACAGCAGAGCATCCTGGGCTCCAGAATCATCTCCCCACCACCCTTGGCGCATCCCGGGCTCCAGAATCATCTCTCTCAGCACATCCTGGGCTCCAGAATCATCTCCCCACCACCCTTGGCACATCCCGGGCTCCAGAATCATCTCTTCTGGCCCCTCAGCACATCCCAGGCTCTGGCCCTTCTCTCCTCAGCCAGGCAATCCTCCCCTAAGGATACCGGTGTCATGGAAATATTGGGAGTAACAGACCCCTCCCAAATATCCACTATACCAAAACGTTCCAAATGTTTCCCAGATGTATTAAATGTGCCACATAAACCAGAGGAGATGACAAAGGGCTGTAGGGGGACACCCCTGGGCCAGGGATCAGGGAGGTGACAGTGACACCAAGTTCAGCTGGAAGTGGGAACTGAGATCCAGTCCCATTTATTAAGGATGTGATGAGGATCCAGCCCAATTAATTAAGTGGGATGAGGATCCAGTCCAACTAATTAACAGTGGGATGAGGATCCAGTCCTATTTATTAATGACAGGGATGAGGCTCCAGTCCCATTTAAAACATTTATTAATGATGGGACGAGGATCCAGCCCCATTAATTAGCAGTGGGATAGGGTTCCAGTCCCATTTAACACTTTTAGTGTTGTGATGGGATGTTTAATGATGAGATGAAATTCCAGCCCAACTAACTAACTGTGGGATGAGGCTTCATTCCCGTTTAGCACCTTTATTACCGACGGGGATACGGATCCAGACCCATTTAACACCATTATTAACAATGGGATGAGGATCCAGTCCCATTTAGCACCCTTATTAACGACAGGGATGAGGAACCAGTCCCATGTAACACCTTTATTATGACAGGACGAGACTCCAGTGATGGAGTTAATGAATGACTGGATGCGGCTCCAGCCCCACTAATTAACGCTGGGACGCGGGTCCATCCCCGCTAATTACGGCCGGACCCGGGTCGATCCCCGTTAATTACAGCCGGACCCGGGTCGATCCCCGTTAATTACAGCCGGACCCGGGTCCATCCCCGCTAATTACAGCCGGACCCGGGTCCATCCCCGTTAATTACGGCCGGACCCGGGTCGATCCCCGTTAATTACAGCCGAACCCGGGTCGATCCCCGCTAATTACAGCCGGACCCTGGTCCATCCCCGTTAATTACAGCCGGACCCGGGTCGATCCCCGTTAATCACAGCCGTACCCTGGTCCATCCCCGTTAATCACAGCCGGACCCGGGTCCATCCCCGTTAATTACGGCCGGACCCGGGTCCATCCCCGTTAATTACGGCCGTACCCGGGTCCGCCCCCGTTAATTACGGCCGGACCCGGGTCCATCCCCGTTAATCACAGCCGTACCCGGGTCCGTCCCCGTTAATCACAGCCGGACCCGGGTCCGTCCCCGTTAATCACAGCCGGACCCGGGTCCGTCCCCGTTAATCACAGCCGTACCCGCGTCCCTCCCCCCCCAATGGCGGCCTGAGGGGTCCCTGAGGGGCGGCCATGGCGGCCGCGGCTCGCGCCCCTCCAGCAGGCGGCGCCCCCGCGCGGCGCATGCGCGGTGTGCCGCCGCCCCGCGGCCCCTCAGCGGCGCCCGCCATGTTCGCGGAGCTGAACGAGCTGCTCGGGGCGTCCCCGCAGCGCCCGGAGCCGGTGAGAGCGCGCCCGGGGGGCGGCCGGGGAGCGGGAGGGACCGCCCGGGGCTGCTGGGAGCGGCGGGGCACGCTGGGAGGCGCGCGGCCTCAGGCGGCCGGTCCCGGGGCTGAGCGGCCGCTGGCGCTTCCCTCGCTCGGTGCCGGCTCCCCGTCGCCCCTCACGGCTCCGGCCCTGGCTCCGGTATCGGCGGCCGGGACGTGCTCCCGCGGTGTGTCCCGTGCGTGCTCGCTGGTGTGTGGTGAATAACAACACAGCTGTGGTTCAGACGCGCTGCCCGATGCTGCTCTTGGCCAGGGGTGTTCTACAGGTTCATGTTCTTCGGGGCGCTGCATTAATTTAGTTCGTTCAGGCAGGTTTTGTGCTAATGAAGTTACGCTGGAACTAAACACCCTCACCCTGTGAGATAACCGTGCAGGTAAAATGTTCATCATAGAATCACAGAGTGTCTTGGGTTGGAAGGGACCGTGAGGGTCACCTGGTGCCACCCCTGCCATGGGCAGGGACACCTTCCACTAGCCCAGGTTGCTCCAAGCCCCGTCCAACCTGGCCTTGGAC
>JAYRBT010000082.1:431445-444607 GCA_036023395.1 Myiotriccus ornatus | reverse complement strand
CTCCAGAGCAGAGGGATCCAGCCCTGGGAGCAGCTCCGGGGCCTCCTCTGGACTCTCTGCAGCAGCTCCACGTCCTCCTGCTGCTGTTCCAGGGCTGGGGCAGCTCTGCAGGGGGGTGTCCCTTGAGGGGGCAGAGGGGCAGGATCCCCCCTGCCCTGCTGTGGGATCAGCCCAGGGCACGAGGAGGGTTCTGGGCTGGGGCATCTCCAGCCTGTCACCCACCATCTGGGCTGTTCTCCATCCATCCATCACTCCCTTGATCCCCAGCCTATGCTGATAGCAGGAGTTGTCCCAACCTGTGTGCAGGACCTTGTCCTTGGCCTCGTTGAACCCCCTGAGGTTGGCACAGCCCCACCTGTCCAGCCTGTCCAGGTCCCTGTGGATGCCCCATCCCTTCCCCTGGCGTGTGACAGCCCCACAGCTCGGTGTTACCAGTAATTATTAACAAATTATCCCTGTACTGTGTGTTACTCCATGTTTTTACTGACAGATATGGGCTGAGATAACAAAACCAGGTTTGGGGTGATAATTGATTTTGTAAGGCTGACTGTCCCCCCTTGTCTCCAGTTTCTCCCTGGGATGGAAAGTACCAGCGAGGTCAGTCCTTGTCAGGCTGCCCGGAGTGGGGCAGGACTGGTCTGGTGGGGAAGGAACACTGGGGAAAATTTGGGAGAGTGCCCTTAAGCAAACGTGGTGGAGGTGTTGGCTGAGGCTTGGTGGTAGTAAAGGATAGTCTGAGGCTGTGCAAATACCCAAATCCCTGTAGTTCCATGTTGAGTTTGTAATGCACGTGAAACTCTTAAACGAGGAGCCCTAGGTGGAGTTGGAGTGTTGTCAGAGCAGAGCCTGTGCTCTGAGGTGTGTTTGATGGTGGAGCTGTGGGATGAGCAGGAATGCTGCCACTGGGAGCAGGGAGCTCACCTTGATGTGAACAGAAATTCCCCGGAGCAAAACCAAAAGATTTGACCTCAAGATCCTGAGTTTGGACTTGCCTGCCAAAGCAGGACAGAGGAGCTGATCCAAAGGCTCCTCTGTGTGAGGAATTGCCTCGGATTGAGTTGGCTCTTCCCCTCCCAGCAGCCGTGGACATGGACTTCCCACAGCATGCTCCAGGTCCCTCTTTGTCAAGGTGCCTGGCTGTGGAGCAGCAGAACTGTCAGGCTGTCCAGCGAGCGGTTCCCGGGTGCTGGAGTTGGAGACTGAGTTCCTGCCCTGCCATATGGACTCACCTGGTAGTAAATCAGGAGCATCAGTGTCTTCAGTCCCCGTCAGCCTCACCGATCCCTGGGGCGTGCCGAGATCCCTGGCCTGCCTGGCTGGGAGTCCATGTCCCACTGTGCTGAAACAGCATCAGCCCTTTGCAGCCCTCTCCTTCCCGGTTCTGCCATCCTGAGTTCTGCAGCTCCGTGGCTGGTCCGTGCCATTTTCCAGGTGCTGACAGGCGCCGGCCCCGCAGGGCTGGTGGGTGGACAGGGCTGTCGCCAGAGTGGGTGTATCTGCCGTGTCAGCTGGGACACCCCACTAGGGATTTTGGCAGCTCCTGACAAGTAGCTGCAGCTTCTCCCTCATAGCCTGCAGGAAGAGAGAGTGTGAGGGCAGGGTGTGGAGGGAATGGGCTGGGGCACAGGGAGAAGGTGCTACAGGGAGGATTTACCTTTGGAAGAGCTTAATCCCCAGCAGCCCCTTCGGGGCTCGAGAAGAGGGAGCGAATAACTGGGATAGCAGCTTGGTCCAGAGTATAAGGGTCTTGGAAAGGGAACCCTGGGGGGGACTCGGTGGGTGCAGAGGCCTTTTCCACTGCCAGTGACTCTGAGATCTGATGGTTCTGTGAGTGCTGTCTGAGCAGCTGCAGTGTGACAGTGGAGCGAGGGCTGGCAGGATTGAAGGGGGATTGCTGGAAGGTTTGGAACAGTGAAATGCTGTGTGCTCAGAGTGACAGCGTCCTGCCCTGCTGGGCACAGCCTGCTCCGTTCAGGAGCCAGCCGAGGAGGGAGGGGATGGGGGACACTCAGCCTGCTCTTGCAGGGACCGTTTTGGGGAAGAGGGGAGCTAGGCTTGTGCACTTTGAGCCCGGAGACTACTCCAGGCTCATCCAGGGAGGACACATCTCCGAGCTGTGCTCACTGCAGCAGTGTCCCTGTCACTGCAGTGGCCACCAAGGCATAACCCCTTTTTGGGGAGGAAGATCTCTGTCTGTGACTGAGGCAGAGCAGCTTCCATGTCCTGGCCTGTGCTTTGCATTCCCTGCAGCCCTGTTCAATATTTGTTGTTCCAGTTGCTCCTCTTTAAGCTTTGGACACCAGGGATTTCACTCTGATGGATCACTTGGGAATTGCCTGTGCACAGATGGCTTGTTGCTGCAAAAGACTTGTTCTTGGGGGTTAAAAAGAAAACCACTTGAATAAGTTCTTTGTGATTCCAAGCAGCCCTTCTGTGATTTGTGTTGATTAAAGAAACATCCTGGTTAAGATTTTAATGGAAACAAACACCTTGATGAGGCTGGGGCTGATAAGGCTGATAATGGGCGCTCACTGACGAACGGAATTCATTTCCTGCCTGATCAAAACAAGGTTTACTCCTTGTGCCCAGAGCTCTGCTTCACTACACAGGTTTGGTGATAAGGCTTTCTGCCCTGGGTGTGGCATGTTGGAGGTAAACCTGGAAAAGGGGCCAGGAAGGTCTGTTTGGGGACAGAAGGAGCAGCAGCTTTAGCAGGGCTGACGTTTTAAACACATCAATGACCCTGGCTGTGGCAGTGGGAGAACGGACTGGGAATGGAGTGGGTGGCTGTCGTCCCCCTGCCCCTTGCAGAAAAAAGATAACTGAATTGAAGGAGAGGGGGACAAAGCTGGGAGGTGGAACTTGCTCAGAACCCCCCCAAGTGATGGTGTCCAGCACCAAAAGCTCCAGATGTGCCAGCACATGTGCCAGCAGTGCTGCACCTCGGTGTCCTCTGCAGCAGCCAGGGGCTTCCCGGAGGGGGGTGGCTCTTGGTGGGCACAGGGGCTGGGGGTCCAGCAGGGCCCTCAGCAAGGGTCTTTAGCTGTTGGGTGGCTCTTTCAGAAGGCAGTGAGTTCCACGTCGGGCACATGGGGACTTGGGTTAGTGGTGGCCTTGGCAGTGCTGGGTTAACAGTTGGACTTGATGATCTCAGAGGGCTCTTCCAACCTTAACAGTTCTGTGATTCAGGTGCCTCCCCATGGGCTGTGTCCAGAGGAAGCGCAGGCATCCCTTTGTAAACAGGCAGCTGGAGCTCAGCTTGTCCATTCCTTCCTCTGACTGATCCCTGCAGAACTGCCTGTAGTCTGAGCAAGGACCTTGTCTACCAAGAGCAGTCTGTGCCCTCACCTTCCTCTGTTCAGTTGTTTTGCTTCTTCTCTTGCAGGGTAAGTTCACGCTGCTGCGGGACACCCGGACAGACGGCAGCTTCCTGGTGCACCATTTCCTGTCCTTCTACCTGCGAGGTGGGTGAGCAGCAGCACTCCCGAGGCACGGGAACCCCAGAGCTTCCTTCAGTTTGCTCTGTGAGCAGGGGCTGCTTGTGCAGAGCGTGAGGCACCCTTGGATTAACCCAAAGCTTTGGGGTCAGGATTGGGGGATCCCAGTCCTGACTTGTTGTCAGGACTCGCTCTGTATCCTTGGGTACATCCCATAATGTCTGTGCCTTGTTTCGTCAGCCGTTGGGGATCCTGGTAAATCACATGGGCTCTGACAGGGAGGTGTTTGCTGCAATTCCTCACTGCCTCAGTGTTTTATAATGTAATTACACATATCAGGATCAACTAACAACACATAAGCTCACAGTGAGTAAAGAAGCAAACAAAGGGCCTGGCAATTTGCCTAATTGCTTTTCTGGGAACAGTTTCCCCAGTGAGTAACCTCCTGGTCCCTGTGCAGCAGAGACTGGACTCGACTCCAGCTTTCTGCTGGCACAGCCACCAGCCCAGCAAATCTGGTGCTGTCAGGCTTGAAAGGGAGCTCAGAGTGCTGGGCAGGGGGTGGTCTGAGAGCATCCTGACCCCAGAACTGCCACTGCCTCAGCAGGGGCTTTACCCTGCTTGGAAATTTTCTTTTACTTGGTGGAAAGAGGGAAACTGCAGGAAATCCCATGGAGAGCAGGTTGGTAATGGTGTGAATGGTTCATAGGGACTTGCCAGGCGCTGCCTTGGGGTCTGCCCACATCCCATCCTGACTCTGCTGATATGCTGACCTACAGCCCTGTCCTGGGAGTTGCTGCCTGGAGCTGCCCATCTGCCTGGGGAAAGCTTTCCATCCCCTGTGGGATGTTACTCTCTCAGGACAGGTGTCCTTGCTGTCACCTGCTCCCTTCCACCCCAGCACCTGGGTGCACTTATTCCCTGTGCCAAAGCCTTTGGGGCCTCCCTGTGGAGGCTTAGCTGGGGCCACTGCCTTGTTGCACTGGAAATCCGTGTCCTGGCAAGCATTGATTGTGTTCATACCTGTAAGGACAGGTTGTCACATGGTTTTCCAAACTCCTATTTTAGTGAGTGAGGTGTCTTTGTAAAAATTCCTGGTTCTGTGTGCTTTTCCAGTCAAGGTCACTCGCCTTACAAGAGCCAAAATGGGGTTTTTGGCACATCAGTGGTTTCAGGAGTTTGTGTCATGGTCGGCCACTGGCCTCCTTACAGTAACTCCAGCAAACAGTGCCAGGAGGTCCCAGGGCAGGGGGCAGAACAGGGGCCTTACACTTTTGTGATGCCATCTTTTTCTTGTTCCTTACCCCTGTTTTTGAATTAACATTTCCCCTAATGTAGAAATCCTCTAGAAAGGTGAAAATGGAAAGCAAGGAGGGGTCTGCCTGGAGCTGTCAGGGTCCTTCCAGGCAGACCTGCAGCCTGGCTGCTGTGGTTTGTGGGCTCTGCTGACAGCACTGCCAGGTGGAACTGCTAACGTGTTTGTCCTCCCCAGCTGGCTGCAAGGTTTGCTTCGTGGCCCTGCTCCAGTCCTTCAGTCACTACAACATCGTGGCACAGAAGCTGGTGAGTCTCTGGGCGTGGGTTCATCACTACAGCTCCAGGTAGTTTCTGCTGGGTGGGAAGGAATGGGCATGGGGAGCAGGAATTGTGTGTGATGTTTCCAGGTCCTGGTGGGGACAGTCAGGATTGGTGCTCCTGTGGGAGAGCATTCTGGGGCAAACCCCTGGCTGTGGGGTGCCCCACGGGTGGGAGCTGGACGGCTGCTTGCTCTGTGCTTAGGAATGTTTCCTGGTGATCAGCGTTCCCCAGACAGGCCCACACTGGTACATGGAGCTTCCTTAATCCTCTGGGGAGGAGAGTGCTGTGCTGTGGGTGTTCCCAGGGCCCTGCACACCTGCAGGACATGCTGGCCGCACGGGAGCTCCCGAGGGGACTTCCTACCCTGCCTGTGGTTATGCTGGGCTGAAGGGCTGTGTCAGCTGCTCACAAGGACACCTGTGGGCCAAGCCACGAGTTTGGGCTGGATGAGGAGCCACATGTTCCCATGTTCTTAGGGATTTCCTTCCCATGGTGAGTCGGGCAAGGATTATGTGTACCCTGAAATGAGGAAACGGAGAGCCAAGGTAGGCAGGATAATTCCCTGTGTCAGCAGATTGTCTGAGCTCCAAACTGCTACTCTCAGCTCTTTGTACAATGCTCAGAGGTGAAATGCTCCAGGTGGGAAGCCCAGGTGACCTTCCAGGGCTGGAGGGATGAGGGCTTGCATTGGTCCTCCCTCCTCTGGCTCTGCTGGGAATCCGTGAAGCCTTCCAAGTGGTGAGGAACCAGGTGTTGCGCCTGCTGTATTCCCTGCTGTAAACAGGGGCTGAGTTTCCGTGCTGCTAAAAAACTGCGTCTCATTTACTTCTCAATTTTCACCTTTTAAAAGGAAACCAGTGGTCTGAGGTACATGAAACAGGCTGGGCAAATGCAGTGTTTCCCTGTGGAGCTGTAACTCCCAGGTGGATACTGGACATGGGAGTCCCCACGGAGCAGATCCCCACTGAGCAAACCAGCTCCCAGCACGGAGCTGTCCCGGCCTTTGTGGTGCAGTGAGGAGGAAATCTTGGGAGGCACTTGCTAAGTAGGGCAGGACATGGGGCACAGCAGCCGCTGTGGGGAGGAGATCCAGCTGTTAAATGCGGGCTCCTTGCCTGCTCCTGAAGCAGGATGGTGTCTGTCGCTGTGTTCCAAACATGGTGAGATTTCCCAGTTGGAGTTAACAGGAGCTGCTGTCATCTCCCTGTGGGAGAGGCTGAGCAGGGACAGAACATGGGGATTAGCTGGAGTGCACATGCAATGCAAATCAGGGTGATCTGCTGTCTGATACTCCTGCAGAAAGGTGACTGCCAGGGAGGAGGGGATGAGAACAGCACAGTTTGCCCGGGGGCTCAAAGAAGTGCTGAGCTTGTGTCAGCTCTGAGTCACTCTTGCATTGGAACTTCACAGGTACCCCTGCGCTTGGTTAGTGTGAACTCCTCCCAGGCTCTGCCGAGTAGGGGATCATAACATCAATTATTTGTTTGCGGGTTTCCATCACATCTTGTCTTTGCTTTAACCCTCCTTTGCCCAGATGAGCACGCCAGGCTCAGAAAAGGGGCTTCTTGGCAGAGTAGTTTCACTCAGGGGTTTGCCTAAGGATGTGCTGCTGTAGGTCTGTGCAGGAGACCGGCTGGGGTGTCAGTCCCTGGCTGCAGCACACCCCGATTTCGGTGTCCTGCAGCAGGGAGGTGAACTGCACACTCCATCCAACACCCAGCTCCTTCCTTCCCATCTCCTCTTCCTTGGGAATGAGCTCCAGACAAACTGCTGGGCTTTCCATGTTGGCCAGGACAGTTGCAGAGATCAGGCTGTAGTTCCTCTGGGAACTGCTTGGAAGAATCTGACCTGTGAGCAGCCCCCTGCTTTGTGTTATTTTATCCGAAGCGGCTGGACATGAGCCCAGGTGTGCCCCAGTGGCCAAGACAGCCAATGGCACCTGGTTTGTACCAGCCCTGGTGTGGGCACAAGCCCAGGGCAGTGCCTGTCCCCTGTGCTGGCACTGCTGAGGTGGCACCTCCCATCCTGGGGGCAGTTCTGGGCCCCTCACAACAGGACATTGAGGGGCTGGAGCGTATGCAGGGAAGAGAATGGAGCTGGAAAGGGGCTGGAGCACCAGGAGCAGCTGGGGGGGCTCAGCCTGGAGAAAAGGAGGCTCAGGGGGGACCTTCTGGCTCTGCAATTCCTGACAGGATGTGGGAGCCGGGAGGTGTTGGGCTGTGCTCCCAGGGAACAGGGACAGGAGGAGAGGGAACGGCCTCAGGCTGTGCCAGGGGAGGGGCAGGTGGGATATTGGGGAAATTTCTTCCCTGAAACAGCTGCCCAGCGCTGGCACAGCTGCCCAGGGCAGGGGTGGAGTCCCCATCCCTAGAGAGGTTTCAAAGCCCTGTGGATGTGGCACCTGGGGACATGGTCAGTGGTGGCCTTGGCAATGCTGGGAGACCAGTTGGATTTGATGGTATCCGAGGCCTTTTCCAATCACAGTAATTCTGTGATTATGCCTTTAGGAAAGATTGCACTTGGAAGAGCTTCAGAACTGAGTGATACTCTTGTTTCCACTGGGAATTAGATGGTCCCAGGCCTGGGAGGAAGGTCCTGGAGCCAGGGTGGATTTTACAGCCTGTGCAGCACTGGTTTGTGGATCTGGTCCTTGTACCCCTGTGCAGTGATACAGTGGATATTACACACAGCTACAGTGCTGCTTTCATGTACATGCTGCTTCCCCAGGGTACCATGTTTTACCAGTCCCAGACCAGTTCCTGACATGTTAGCCAAATGCAGGGATGTATTTTCCCTTGCAGGAAAAAGCTTTCCTAGCTTTTTGTGCCTGTGTCCTCTTTTCCTGAGGATTTGCACTTCATTTTCAGGGACAGTCAATGTTTTTTGCCATGACCTTGCAGAGAACATGCTGGGCCGTAGCTGGACTAACAACACCAGGGCGCTTTGCCAGGTTGGTGTTCCCACCCTCATTTGGACAAAGTTTGTTGTGTTTTAAAGGACAAACAGACTTGTCCTCATTTGGTCTCCCTCTGGCCTGTCCCTGTTCTCTGCTCCAAGCCCTCAGCTGGGGGACGTGGCCTGGCCTGGTCACTGATGGCCACACTTAGTCCCACAGCTGTGTTTGCTGATGGAGCTCATTCCTGCTGCTCACACACTCCATTCCTTGCTCCCTCCAAATATTTTACTTTCCCGTATGGAATGGCCAGTGGAGAGTGGCAGTTCTGGTTTGAGGGGACATCCTGGGCCCCAGGCTCCAGGCAGCTCCTCAGAGGGATGGGAACAGCCGAGCTGTGCTGCAGAGCCATTCCCGGCTGGATCGATAGCTGGCAGCGTGCCAGGGCTGATGTCGGTGCACTCGGGTGGCAGTGGGGCAGGATGCTGGGAGACAGGGAAGGCTCTCGGGCTGGGTGAGTGCTGGGCAGCACTGTGTGTCCTGTGTGCACTCGGGAAGGTGCCATTTGCCACTTGGAGCACTCTTCCCACCGTCTCCAAGCTGTCCTGTCTGCTTCCAGAGGTTACCCTGGGCGGCTGCTCCCTGGGAGACAGGCAGAGCTGGCTGTGGCAGGGCACTGCAGGGAGTGAGTCCAGGTCTCTCTGAGACCTGGTTCTCCACCTGGAAGATGAGGCTGGACATGCTGTGTCCATGTCGTGGCACCAGGAGGATGGAGTTCCTGGTCTGACACACAGACACCCTGTCCCTGCTGCTGTGGCCCTTCCCTGCCACCCAGGCAGGCCCCGTTGGCACAGCACTGAGCTCCCCTCTACAGAGGGGACACTACTTTCCTGCTGAAGTCCAGAGAGATGGTGTGTGCAGAAGGAAATGGCTGAAGCAAAGGCAAAGTCTCTTGCCGAGTTATTAATAGTGAATTTAGTCATGGCATTTCAGCAGGTTCCCAGTCCTGTGGACTCCAAAAATGCCTGGGGGAGTGAGGTTTGTGAGGCTGCTGTGCAGCCCAGCCCTGCTTTATGGCATGGCAGGTATTTATTTGCCAACCATTCCCTGCTCCTCACCTGCCACATAAAGCTGTTTCTGTCCTTGGCTAGAAAGTTTTCCATTGGGTGTGCTTGGAATTGCCCAATAATGCTGATAGTTTGAAATTATTTCTGGGGAGAGGTGTTGAAAAAATCTATTGCTTTATGGAGGGAGTTTGGAGGGGAAAGGAACATTCAGGCACACATTCCTTCCCAGCTGAGTAAAAGGAAAATAGGGTAAACCTTCTTCCCAGGTAGCAGGATTCTCTGGACTGGGAGTCCAAGCGGCTTCCATTCAAAGCAGGAAGAGATGCCAGCAGGCAGGAGTTTGATCAGGCCTCAGATTATTCTGAATATCAATGTACAAAGTGATAGTGCTGCAAGGCTGAGTCTGGGAAGTTAATTGTGGAATAGTTTGTGTTGGAAGGGACCTGAAAAGGCCACCTAATCCAACCCCCCAGGAAATAGTTGTCCTGCACGTGACCATGGGATTACAGAATAGTTAAGGTTGGAAAAGCCCTCTGAGACCATCAGGTCCAACCATCGCCCAGCACTGCCAAGGCCACCACTGACCATGTCCCCAGGTGCCACATCCACAGGGCTTTGAAAGCCCTCCAGGGATGGGTACTCCACCCCTGCCCTGGGCAGCTGTGCCAGGGCTGGAAAGCTGTTTCAGGGAAGAAATATTCCCCAATATCCAACCTAAACATCCCCTGGCACAGCTTGAGGCCCTTTCCTCTCGTCCTGTCCCTTGTTCCCTGGGAGCAGAGCCCCTTCCCTCTCTGGCTGTCCCCTCCTGTCAGGGAGTTGCAGAGAGCAAGAAAGTCCCTTCTGACCTTCACCAACTCCAGCTCATGAACTTGGATATAAGGAGGTTTTTTACAGTAAGGACGGTAAGGCCCTGAGGTTGCCCAGAGCGGCTGTGGCTGCCCCATCACTGGAAGTGTCCAAGGCCAGGCTGGACAGGGCTTGGAGCAACGTGGGTTAGTGGAAGGTGTCCCTGCCCATGGTGGGGGGTAGCACTGGGTGGGCTTTAAAAGTCCCTTCCAGCCCAACCTTTCCGGGGGTCTGTGGTCTCCACTTGGAGTCTCCTCCGTGTCTGCTGCAGCTCTGGGGTGTCTCTGCTGGAGCTGGACGTGGCTCTCCTTGGCCTCACCAGCACACAGGGCTGAGAGCTGGCTGTGGTTTGAGTCATGGTCCCTCCTCCTCCTCCAGGTGGATCAGGGCTGAGGCCCTTGCCATGGGAGCCCTGGCTGCTCTCTCCCAGGTGCTGGACAATGTCATGGTGCCATGGGCTCTCCCCTGGTCGGGCCGTGCCCACTCGGGTGCGTGGGCTGTGCCGGGCAGGTGGCATTGCCACAGCCGTGAGCTGGAGACTGTGAAAGCCAAAAGGTTTTGCCACCCATGGAGGGAGGGCGAAGGAATTGCTCACAGCAGGTCCTTGGAGGAGCCTGGGCCATCCTCTCCCTGCCTCTGCAGAAGCAGCTGGTTTCCTCCCATGCTGCCAGGCTGACTTTCCAGGGGGAGTTCCAGGATGTTTGAGCCCCCAAATCACAGTGGGGTTTTTTTAATCTCCTGGTAAAATACAGGAGAGTGAATGTGCCCCCAGTGTGTCACAGAACCACCCGTTTCACCCCTGAAGTACCGGCATTATCAGTACATAAGATTTGATAAAATTGGGCTGCTGCCCCATGTGGTTCTGTTTGCACCATTTCTCCAGAGCTGTTCACTCAAAACCTGCTGTTTTCCTCTCCCGAGGGAGTCAATCTGACAGCTGCCAAGGAGCGGGGGCAGCTGGTCTTCCTGGAAGGCCTCAAGTCCTGCCTTGACCTCGTGTTTGGGGAGGAGGAGGAGCAGCCAGGGCAGCCCAGTCCTCTGCGGTTCCTGAGGTGAGCTGAGCCCAGCACAGAGCGTTGCTGCATCCACAGCACCCAGAGCACCACCGAGTGAAGGGGGACACCAGCACTGTGCACATCCCTGTGCGAGTCCTGGCGTGTCCCTCCCTGCTGCCAGAGAGGGAACCTCTTCCCCTCGCCAGCATTTTGGGGGAATTTCTGCCCCCATCCACACTGCCAGCATGTCACAAGTCTACAAAAACATTTATTTTAACACTCAGCAGGTTTGTGGCAAACGAAACTCTGGTTAAGTTGTTTTAATCCTTTTCTTTCATTATTTTGAGTTTTGATCTTATCCAAGGGGATAAAGTGCTGCTTTATCCATGCTGGCTTTTGGGTTTATTCCCACTTCGCTTTCTCCATGCCCCATGGTAAGCTCAGCAAAAGCAAACCACTTCCCTGGAAGTGTCCAAGGCCAGGTTGGATGGGGCTTGGAGCAGCCTGGTCTAGTGGAAGGTGTCCCTATCCATGGCAGGGATGGAGCTGGATGGGCTTTAAGGTCCCTTCCCATCCAAACCATTCCATGATCCCTGGAGCCAGGCAGGAGGGTTTCACCACACACAGGGGTAAAGGAGCAGTGACTGAAGGCAGTGCAGGGCCTGGTGACTGTCACAGCAGTGGGGACAGCAGGGAGGGAACAGGCTGGGGCAGAGGGTCCCTGTGCTGGGGCAGTGGGTGAGCAGGCGATGCCAGGCCCTGACACCTCCTTCATCTCTTCCAGTGAGAGCACCTCCGACCTCCGAGCCCTGTTCGACTTCGTCCGCGTGTCCCTGACTGCCCCGGACAGCGGTGCCTGGAAGGGCCCCGTGCTGCTGGTGGATGACCTGAGTGTCCTGCTGAGCCTGGGGGCCACTCCTGTGGCCGTGCTGGACTTC
This sequence comes from Myiotriccus ornatus, assembly GCA_036023395.1. Taxonomy (NCBI): domain Eukaryota; kingdom Metazoa; phylum Chordata; class Aves; order Passeriformes; family Tyrannidae; genus Myiotriccus; species Myiotriccus ornatus. Next base: position 432,850 of record JAYRBT010000082.1, on the reverse strand, counting down.
ATCCACTACTGCCGTGTGTGCCTGTGCTCCCAGCTGCAGGTACTGCTCCTGTGGGCCTGGGGGGCTGAGCCTCCAGGGCAAAGCCTGGCTCTGTTTTCTCTTTCCAGCTGACCACGGTGAGGCTTTGGAAGGCTTTGGCTGTCCAAGAAATTCAGACCGTTGCTCTGGGGTCAGTTTTCAGGGGTTGTGTGAGTCCCTGGAGTACCTGTACAGCTGGATTCCTGCTCTAGAGCCACTCTCAGTAGTTGTGTGAGTCCCTGAGTACCTGGGCAGGCTACTGTGCAGCTGGATCCCCAGGAAGTGCTGCCCAGAGAAGGGTTTTCAGTGTCCCTGACATGTGAGCAGGGATTCGAGGTGTAAAATAGTGTTTCTTGGAGTTCCTGGCTCTCCAGAAATGCCAACTCACACCCGTGGTGGGGGAAGCAGGGGAGGAAATGGGTTATGTGAGGGGTTGGTAACTCTCACAGGGGACAGAAACAAAGGTCCCCTTGGAGGGCACCCCAGTCCCTGTTCCCACCTCCAGTGGGACCTCCAGTGTCTGCATGTTGCTCCAGCTGGTTTCCAGTGGGGTGTGATGATGTACAGAGTGATGTGTACAGCCCAGTGATGTGCTGACTCCTGGGAGCACCACAGCCAGAACTGGTTCCAGTCACCTCTAAACTCTGCCATCCACACTGCAGTGTCCCCTCCTGGGCACTTCTGTGTGGGGGACGAAGGTGACGGTGTCGGGTGGGATTATCCTGCCCTTCACACGGCACGGGGTGTTGGGCTGAATGTGCTGACAGGGGACGTTCTGCTTGTGGGGAATATTTACCTCCAAAGCAGCTAAAATAGATGATAAACCCTGCTAACACTTTTCTATTTCTGTCTGAGGTGTTCTGAAGCTTTCAAGTACATTTTAACTGATTGAGAATTCCGTGTTATTTTAAGTCCTTGGTGACTTGCATCGGCTGAGCAGAGACTCAGGGGATGGATTTTAATAGAGTGGGTGTGTTAGGGAGCTCTTTGCTCCTTGTCAGAGCTGTGATTGTGTGAGTGTTGCTGCAGCCCTTTGGCCACCTCTTTATTTACCTGCTCCGAATTCAGTCAGTGCCATCTGCCCAGCCTGGCAGACTGGTTTAACCAGACTCTGTCTCTCGTAACAGAGGCTCGAGGTATTTTTAGGCTGCACATTACATGTGTATGTGTGTGCACAGTGCACACACAGCAAGCTCTTCCAGAGTTTATAGGTCATGCAATCACAGAATGGTTTGGGTTGGAAGGGACCTAAAGCCCATCCAGTCCCACCCCCTGCCATGGGCAGGGACACCTTCCACTAGCCCAGGTTGCTCCAACCTGGTCTTGGACACTTCCAGGGATCCAGGGGCAGCCACAGCTTCTCTGGGCAACCTGTGCCAGGGCCTGC
>JAYRBT010000082.1:387927-412224 GCA_036023395.1 Myiotriccus ornatus | reverse complement strand
TGGGTGTGGGATGATGTCCTGGGTGTGGGATATATCCTGTGTGTGGGATGATGTCCTGGGTGTGGGATGATGTCCTGGGTGTGGGATATATCCTGTGTGTGGGATGATGTCCTGGGTGTGGGATGATGTCCTGTGCGTGTGGGGTGATGTCCTGCGTGTGGGATGATGTCCTGGGTGTGGGATGATGTCCTCTGTGTGGGATGATGTCCTGTGCGTGGGATGATGTCCTGCGTGTGGTGTGTGGCTGCACACCGGGGTTGGCTCCGTGCCTGGGTGGACACTGATCCCGTGGCAGGCGGGTTCCCAAGGGAGCTGTGGGATGGGCACCCCCTGGGGCAGCCCTGTGGGACTGGAGAGGGACTCTCTGGTGGCCACGCAGTGTCACATCTGCACTTGCCGCGTGCTGAGGGCTCAGCACTGGTCCTTGGCACAGATTTACTGCTGGGGTTGAATGATTTGTGCTCCTGGGAAACGCTGCATTTTCCTGGGACGGATCTCACTGATTCGTCTCGGCCAACCCTCTGCAAAAATGAGTGAGAAACGAGCTGGAATGGGGAGAAAGAAGCTGCTGGGGAAAGATCAAGGCCCAGCTTTGAGGCAGAAGCTCACGTAGGCAGCATTTCTGTGCAGCCTGGCTGCTCAGAGCCCTCAGCACAGAGCAGGGACCTCAGAATCATGGAATCACTGAATCCTGAAGGTTGGAAAAGCCCTCTCAGACCACGGAGTCCAACCATTGCCCAGCACTGCCAAGGCCACCACTGACCATGTCCCCAGTTGCCACATCCACAGGGCTTTGAAATCCCTCCAGGAGTGGGGACTCCAGCCCTGCCCTGGGCAGCTGTGCCAGGGCTGGGCAGCCCTTCCCAGGAGGAATTCCCACTATCCAACCTGAGCCTCCCCTGGCACAGCCTGAGGCCATTCCCTCTCCTCCTGTCCCTGTTCCCTGGGAGCAGAGCCTGACCTCTCCCCCCTCCTGTCAGGGAATTGGAGGGAGCAACAGGGCCTAAGTCAGACTTTGGGCAGGTCTTTCTGAAGAGGAAAGAAGATAACCCAGTGATCCAGGGGGTTCATCATGACATCTGGGAACAGGGAAGGAGCTTGAAACATGCTCAGAATTGCTGAGGTCAGTCCCTGTCCCTGGAGATGTGGGTGGGAAGAGAAGGGAATAGAGCACAAGGGATCTGTTCTTTATTCCTCAGTCTGAAATGTGGTTAGTAAAGACATCCCAGCATCCTGAATTCCTCAAAGGGATAGAGGTGAATCAGTCCTCTCCTTCTGCACCTGGGATCAAGGAGAGCTTGTGGAATTCTGCTGCAGAGGAAATGATCTCAGCTGTTGTTTTCCTCCTGCTCACCTCAGTCAAACCCGACCATCCTTGTGTGCAGAGAAGGTTTTTAAAAGCTGAGATAAATCCCGTGATCCAGAATAACTCCTGCATATCCAGGCTCAGTTCTGGGCTCGAGCAGGGTGACAGCAGTGACATGCAGGTGTTCCTTCTGTCTGGGAAGGGCAGGGTGAGGATCACCTGGCACGGAGGCTGTTCTGGTGTGGAACGTGTTTGTCTTTGGCCTTGGAGGGGTTCTGTGTGGACACTGTAATGTCACTGGCAGACAAGACACAATGGCTCTGGGTTTGATAATAAAGTAATACCCAAACCAAAGTTCCTGTGACTGATTCTTACTCTGTAGTCTGAAAATCCAAGTCAGTCTCTGCTTCAGAGGGAGGGTTTTCTTGTTTACTTCACTGCAAATCTTTTGTAGGTGACACTTATCTTCCTCACTGCCTTTGAACGGATCTGCTTTGGGATCTGCCTTTTTTCCCTAAAATGGGAGTGCCACTGAGCCCGTGTGACACCAGTGGTTCCTCCTGCCCAGCCCAGGGAACAGGTGACACCTGTAAATGTGGCCATAGGGGTAAATTTGACGTGCCTGTGTCTCTCTGAAGGGCAGCTCTGAGCTGAGGCAGAGCTGAGCATGAGGCAGGTGTGTGTGCAGCAGGTTCAGGGGGATGAAACAGCTGAGGCTCTGCAGGTGTTTGTTATGTGACTGAAACGTGAAGTTCTGCTCCTGAAGAATTGCAGAACTGGCTGGACCCAGAGCCCCTGAGGGGGTGTGTATATATATATTTATTTATTGCCAGAAGAACACTTCACTCTCACAGTTTGGCACCATTGGGATAACCAGAGGAGCTGAGTTGCCTTCAGATCCCCACAGAACAGTCTCCCCTGGGATCTCCTGGTGCCACTGGAGCAGGGGCTGTGTGACAAGGCATCTGTTCTGCTGCACAGGGAAGGGAAATTCTCCTTTCCCAGGGCAGAGTTTTGGGGCCCTGGCAGTGGGAAACAGGGCAAAGCCACCATCACTTATTTGGAAACAGGGCCTGCTGATGCACCTGCCAAGGCTGAAAAGGAGCTCTTGCTGTCAGATATTGACCTTCCCAAGCCTCTGGCAGGGGGGATGTTACCAGATTGCCTCTCTCCTCAGCAGTGGGATTCCAGGCTGGGCTGTCCTTGCGAGAGCTGAGGCTGCAGACAGGCCCACAGCTTGTCCTGCAGTGAGCACACAGAGCTGGGAGCTGGTGTAATTCCATGTATTCCCTGGGACCTGGCAGCTCCCTGCTCCCCTCCATCCTCCCTGGCCGAGGCTGCTCCGGGTGCTGGAAGGAAGAACATGTCAGTGTGGGGTTTGCCTGGGGCTCACCTGGCCCTGCTCCATCCTGGCCCTCTGAGCCCTCCTGGAAATATGTAAAGGAGCTGGAGGAGCGTTTTTGCTTGAACCTGCCTTGTGCTTGGTGGCTAAAATGCACTCTCACTGCAGTTCACCAATTCCAGCTTGTTACATGAGTCACTTTTCCATTAGGATGGGTTTCCTGAAGGGTTTCAGGTGCACAGTGGCATGAGCATCTAAAAAGAGCATTTCTGAAACCCAGAACTTCTTCATGAGCTTTCCTGTCACCTCCGTTAGATCCCAGAGTCCCTGAATGGTTGGAGTTGGAAGGGACCTTTGGAGATGAGCTGGTCCAACTCCCAAATCCCGAGAATAGGAATCCCAGCAACTGAGCTCTCCTGGGATCCGTACCATGAGTAGTCCAGATGTTGCAGTAAGGGCTGGAGTAGCTACACACAGCTGTGTACAGACAACAGGGGCTGGTTTAACCTTTAGTTTAAATCTTTTAAACGTGGCTTTCCTGTGGGTCATTTCTCTGAAAATGGGGTTATAATAAAAAACAGGTTCAGCTTTTTCTTTGTCCACGTGCCCAGCAAGATGCTGGGATGTCCTGTCGTGGTGGGTGTCACTGTCACCCCGTGCCACTGCTGGCACAGCCCTTCTGTCTCAGGGAACACAGAAGCATGGAATAGAACCCCGGAGTGGTTTGGTCAGCCCGGGGCACGCTGGTCCACCAACACCCCCAGGTCCTTCTCAGGGCTGCTCTCCATCCACCCCTCCATCCCCAGCCTGTGCTGATCCAGGTTGGCCCCACGCTACTCCTGCAGGGCTCTGGCTGTTCGTGTTCAGTCTCTCTGATTTTAAATGACTCAAATTCCACAGAAGGTGTTTGTTGTGGCCCCTCCAAACCCGCAGGTGACTCGGGGGATCCACCTCTGCAGAAACACGTTGCGTGAATCTCGAGTGTTTTCCTTGGGTTTCTGGACACACTCATCAGCATCGAAATCATTTAGGGAAAAAATCATTCCCCCTCAGTCTGGTCAGTCTCTGTGCTTTGTTTATCCCTTGATTTGATTTTTGTATTTTATTATTCCTTTTTCTCTTCCCTCCCATTCCACAAGGAAATGATAATCATTAGATGTTGTGTTTCTGTCAGACTAATAAAAAGCAAATCTGATAAGCTTTGCTTCTGATTTCATTGTTCTTTTTTGGCTGTTTGTTGTTCACTCTGAGGCCTCGTTGCTTGTTCCTCCCTGGCCTTTGATGATCCAAACTAAGCCCTAATGAAGTGGGCAGAGCGTTGCATGAAAACAATTCCAAGGCCTTTATATTTGTTCTGGAAATATTGCCAGAAAATTAATCTATAAACAGGAAAATATATCAGGAATTGTAAGGCCATGAAAAGACCCAAGTTGTTCTGCAGTTCATTTCAGTGCTGACAGTCCCAGCTCATCGATGGATCCCTGTATCAGCAGAGATTTGTATTTGCTTGTCCCACCACTTCAGTCCTGATTTGCTTTTAACCACTTTTGAGAATCTCTGGAGTTACAAAGCCTGTTCTAAATTCTCTGAAACACCAGTTTCTCAACTTCTGAGTAGTTTAAAGCCTTTCTGTGGGACAGCTGCTGTGTTCAACCGAAGGCTGAGGGGGCAAAGGAACAAGAAGTTCAATATTTTGTAGCTGTTTTGCTGTCTCACTGCTGCCCTTAGAAGTGCTTTGAGGACAAATGAAGTTAGTGACAAGTTTTGGAAACGGTTTCAATCTAAATGAGGAAAATGAGAGGATTATAAAGGGTTTGGGGCAGGGAGGCAGCCCCTGGAAAGCGCTGAATGTCTTGGGTTTGTGCAGGATTTGCAGTAACTGAGCCATGGCTGTGCTCAGTGTTTGTAGCAGAACTAACTTTGAGGTGATGGAGGAATTCATGTTCCAGTTATCCCTTTCCAAGGGAGAAAGGCACCTGTGTTGGGAAAAGACACTGCTGAGTTCCCATGAAAGCTAAAGCCCTCTGGCTGCGTGCCCTGTCCTGCACAGCTCTGCTTGTGCTGGCGTGGGCCGGGTCGTGTTTTGAGCTCTCCTGTCTCAGAGTGCGCCCGAAGCCGCAGCCGCCCGTGTGTCCTGCTCTGTCCGCAGTTACCCGCTGCTGAAGCTGCCGCTGCCGGGGACGGGCCCGGTGGAGTTCAGCACGCCGGTGAAGGACTACACCCCCCCTGCACCGGGCAGGGCTGCACTGCCTGGGGACCCCGCCGAGAGACCCGACTGGGTGAGTGCTGCGCACGGGCATGGCCCTACTGAGCTGCTGTGCCTTCCTGTGTGGGATGGGCATCTGCGGGACGGGCATGGCCCTGCTGAGCCTTCCTGTGCGGGACGGGCATGGCCCTGCTGTGCCTTCCTGTGCGGGACGGGCATGGATGGCCCTGCTGTGCCTTCCTGTGCGGGATGGGCATGGCCCTGCTGAGCTGCTGTGCCCTCCTGGAGCAGGACAGGCATGGCTGGCCCTGCTGTGCTGCTGTGCCCTCCTGGAGCAGGACAGGCATGGCTGGCCCTGCTGTGCTGCTGTGCTCTCCTGTGCGGGATGGGCATTGCCGTGCTGTGCTGCTGTGCCCTCCTGGAGCAGGACAGGCATGGCTGGCCCTGCTGTGCTGCTGTGCCCTCCTGGAGCAGGGCTGGGCCCCGAGGCTGCCCTGCCCCATCCCTGGAGGTGCCCGAGGCCGGGCTGGCAGGCTGGGAGCAGCCCAGGGCAGTGAGTCTGGGGGGTTCCTGTGGCTGCTGCTCCTGCTGCCTCCGGCACTCCCCGGGTTCTCTGTCACTGTGAGGGACGTCACTTGAGCACAGAGCAGATTCACATGGAGTCACCGAGCCATTTGGGTTGGAGAAGGACTCCAAGATCATCTAATCCCACCTGCCAGCACAGACTGGGGGGATCTGCAGCACCATGAGGTGTCTGTGAGAGGCAGTGAGTCCCTGCTCCTGCCTTCCCTTCCAGGACCAAATCCAGCAGGAATGGCAGCCCCTGCCTCCCGCAGAGGTGCCCCAGGCAGCTGCCAAAGTGATCAGTGGCATTTTGCCTCTTGGACTAACACCCTTTTTGTTTCTGCTCGTCAGTCCTGTCATGTTCCCCCTCTGCTTAGGGAAAGGCAAACAGAGCCCGGTGCAGCCCTTCCCAAGGGGTGCCAGGCTGTGCCTGACCCTGCTGGGAGCTTCCCTTTGCCCAGAGCCTCACTGTGCCCCTGTCCCCCTGCAGTATGTGGGTGCTCCCGTGGCCTACATCCAGCAGATCTTTGTGAAAGCCACGGTGTCCCCGTGGCAGAAGAACTTCCTGGCTGTGGATGTGTTCCGCTCCCCGCTGGCCCGCGTCTTCCAGCTCGTGGAGGAGATCAGGAACCACGCCCTGAGGGACAGGTGAGGCACAGGGACCGCTGCTGGGCACACCTGGCTGTAAATCACTGCCTCTGGGTCCGAGGGTGAGCTTTGCCTGGGTGACACTCGAAATTAAAGGAAAATGAGGGAGCAGTGCTGACAGGGGATATGGGATCCATCCTCACACAGAGTAGTTCCCATTTGTGCTGGAGAACTTCCCTGTCCTCCAGATAAGTCACTGATAATCCTCAGGAATCCTCTGGTCAGAGTCTGGAAGGGGCCTCCAAGGTGATACCTGTTAGGGCAGGTTCATTGTCACAGAACTACTCAACCACACCAGGTCTGAATCACAGTGAGTTCCTCTGTCCTTGCCATGCTCCTTGGAATTCCACGTGGCCAGGAACCTTCTCCTGACTCTCACTTCAGCTGTTTTTAGGACTAGTTTATAGCAGCTGGGTTTTATCCTGTCGCAGCCTTTATACAACAGTGATTTTCCTCTGCTTCCAGGTAATTCCAGGGAGAACTCACACTCCCCACTCTGTACCTGTGTCTGTTAAGCCAAACATAAAACTCCTGGCTCACTGGAGATGCTCAGTATTCCATGTGCCATCCTGGGTCCTCCCCTTGACACTGTTGGTGTGGCATTGGCAGATGTCCCTGGGTCTTATCACAGCTTATTAATAAAAATAAATAATAGTGACAAGAATGCTGGAATGGTTCGGGTTGGAAGGGACCTTGGAGCCCACCCAGTCCCACCCACCTCCCACCATCCCAGGCTGCTCCAAGCCCCATCCAGCCTGGCCTGGGACACTTCCAGGGGTGTGGCAGCCACAGCTTCTCTGGGCAGCCTGTGCCAGTGCTGGTTCTCCGACGTGCCTGTGAGAAATCCCACTCGTGTCCCTCACCACTTGCAGCCGCCCTTCCAGCAGCTCTGTAATGTTTTCCCATTAACCTGGATCTTCCTGCACCACGGTTTTATGTCTTTGCTGTGAACTAAAGCATTTTCTCTGTGGTGCTGCATCCATAGCTTTGGGGCCCAAGGGGATGAGACCTGCCCTGCCTCCCCCAGCCAGGGAGTCAGGAATTTAAAGGACAGACCCCTCGTATTCTCTCCTGGCAAGGCGAGAATGCCTTTTATACACCATGAATTACCCTGGTGGTTTGTTTGGGGTTTTTTTAGTAACTTTTCCATCAAGTTCCACTTTTTTGTCTGAGAGTTCCAGGTTTTGTGGAGCTCCTGGCCAAACTCCTGCCTGGGTTTGCTCTCAAAGGCCAGAGAGGCTTCCCAGAGTGTCCTTTGGTGCTCAGTGAGGATGAAGGTGCTGAGATCATCCCAGAGCTTTCCAGCCAGCAGTTCCCTTCATTCTTTGTCCTCCAGCTCTCACAGTCAGGGAGGATTCACTGCTCAGCCCCCATTGCTCCATTTCTGACAGTCCACCTGGCCCCTCTGCCCCGTGATGTTCCCTGGTTTGACCCTCCCCTTGCCCCACCTGCTGCTCTCGGGGTCATTTTTTAGCAGTGCCATTTTTACTGTTAAATACAGATTTACTTGTTTTTCCTCTCCCTTGGCAGCTCCCACAGCCATGGCCTGACCTTCTGTCCATGTGCCCAGTCCATCTCCCCCATTATCCTATGGAATGATAATCTGTCCCAGTTCCAAGGCAGAAACAACTTGCTCCCAGGACTGTGTTGTTGCCTCATTATCTCTCCCTTGGTTCTCATTGTATTCTCATTATCTCCCCTTGGGGCTGCCCTTGATGAGCAGTGATGCAACATGGAGGCAAAACTATTACTTTTATTATTATTATTATTCATATTACCAGAAGAAAAACATCTCAGTATTTAGACCTAAACCCTGGGGTAAGGTCACCATTTCGGTGATGGGCTCTGCTACTTCAAGAAAATCTGATTTTTAGATAAATTCTGAAAGCCATTATGAAGTTCTTGTTGTCAGTTGCTTTTATCCCTGTCAAAGTTGAGCACAGTTGATTTCCTTGATTTACAGACAGGCTTCTTTTTATCTTCTATTTTATCTTCTTTTATCTTCTATTTTATATTCTTTTACACTGAAGACCAGAAGGAGCTGTGGTTGTTGAGTGTAACTGGGCAGGACCACCCCGTGGGCGTTTTCCTCAGCCCAAGGTGAGCTTTGAGCTCTCCTTGTAAAAGCAGGAGTGACCTGGAGTTTGTGGTTTGCCCCGTTCCTGGCTTTTGGTGTCACTGCTCCCACAGCATCCCTGCAGGGACACACCAGACGTGTGGGGTCACATTAAAAGGGGCAGACAGAAATCTCCACATCTTCCTTTTAACCCTTTTATCAGTTTCTGGGAAGTCTCCCTGGTGCTGGGGTTTTCCAGGAAGCCATCAGGAGGGGGTTTTATTTCTTTTCTGTGGCCTCACAATATTCCAGTTACAGTTGTGCAGTAGGATGTGATTTTGGGCAGGTAACTTATGGGCTGATTGTTTCATAATGACCCAAATTTTAATATACAATGCAATTACTAGAATGAGAAGCATTAACACCAATAATGCAATAACAGGATGAAGCATTTGACTGAAGATTCTGACAGCTGTAGGAGACCAGGAAAGGGTGTTCCCCATCCTTTTTCACTCGTTTTATCACACAATATGTTTCTCCTATTTGTGATAGAGAGTAATTCGGTTTTTGTCCATTTTCTTGGGCATCTTTTATTGATTGTCTCGTCCTCATCTTGCAACAGTCTCTTTTACCAGCATCAAATTCATACTCGTGGGGGTAGGCTGTAACTCCTGAATTACAATATAATTAGATTCCAAAAATTGGGAATAATTCAAATTGCATTTTATAATGTTAACAGAATTACAAACACAAACATTAGAGTCATTACTTGTGTCTGCAGTGACATTATCTACAAGCACCGAATTAAAAGAAGTTTTATAGAATTGTATTTTTTATTAATGTATACAGGCATCATTTTAAATTTTTATTAGGAGAAATTTTAATTTATCCTAATAATTTTAAACATTTTGTTCAGTGTCAAGACAAATGTCTTGGGCTGTAATGGTGTTACCTTCACAAATAAATCTTTGTTGTCCTCGTACAGTACAGGTATTAACCTCAGCAGTTTGTTCTTTATTTCCGTATTTTCGGGCTCATCCTCAGCTTTAGAGGGTGGAGCAGAGCTCTGTGGTGATTTGGTTTGGAGGCAGTGACTGGTGCATTTCATCTCCCAAGCCCAGAGCTGTGGCTGCGCTGCCGGTGGGGCCGTAGTAGCACTGACTGGATACCACCAGCGTTTCATTTTCTGTTCAAATCAGCTGTGTTATTCCAAATCCTGGTTGGAATTTGATTGGGTGAGGTGGTTTTTGTCTTCACCTTTCTTTTCTGAAGGTAGTTGTTGCTGGTTGTACCCATGGGCGTGTCTGGGTGCATCAGAGACACAGCTTTGGGTGATGCCAGCTGCATCTGTGATCAGCTGATGATCTTTTTGTTCTTTCTGTTTAATCAGGTCTCTCTCGTTGCCATAACAGGTTTGTTAAAGGCCATCGAGTAGTTCCCACGGTCAAAAGGGAAAAGTTGGAGAGGGTTGTTTTGATTTACTTCGGTCAGTGGTGATTGCAACCAGTTTATTAATTCATGTATTAAATATTAATATTTGAGAGCTCCCTTTCAGTCCTGTTCTCAAGATATTGCATCCCACACGTAAGGTTGTCAGGGACGGTGAGCAAGCTGTGTCAGTGTGGAAATATTTTATATTTCTATTTTATATGTTTATACATATATATACATTATATGTTTAAACATATTTTATATGTTTAAAGGTGTATTTTAAAGTTATGTCAATATTCATGCTTAAAAAAGGAGGCATATATTTTTTTTTTCTTTTTTAGTGTAGTTTACAACATGTAAGATTGTTGTTGTGCACTTAGAGCATCATTTTTAATTTAGCATCCTATTGAGATGATGTTTTTGTTGATTCCTTTGTGATGGTCCATTTCTGTTTATAAAAAGTAGCTGAAGTATGCTTAGAAGTACACATTTTTTATTTATGGCCACCCTGTCACATAAATTTTATAAAATTAAATGATAGTTTTATACCTTGTTTCTGTTATAAACAAGATGCAAGCACAGGTTGTGTTAAACTTGGTTTTTCCCCCTTTTTTTCCAGTGGATAAATTGCTGTTATCACATTCTGTTAACAAGGATTGATTAGCTTAGATAAGAGAAGGGAGATAAAGTAAAAAGTACTTTGGAGAATATAAGTATTTTCTTTTTTAAAAAAATGGTTATAGGATTTTTGTACTTTATTTGCAGGTCATATTTGCATTCTATAGTTGTCTTTCCTTTTGATTAAGGAAGGAAGAAAGAAAATTAGTTACCTGAGGAAGAATTTGAAAGGTTGATGCGTATTTATATAAACTTCAGATATGCATAAATCTTGCTATCTGCTTCCAAGTTATATTTGGGTGAATTTTAAAATTTTTATTTGAAAAAACTTATTAAAATTTTTACTAACAATACATAAAATGGTTTGGTTTATATAAGTTGGTTAACAGTTGGTCTTCCAACAAGTGGTTCTCAATGAAAACTCAAACACATTACAAGAATTAATAAGCTAATAATTTAAGTAATTTTTAATTACTTCGAAAAATTCATCCTACTATAAATCAATCATTTAAAAAACCCCGAAAAAACAATTTGTGGAGCGTTGGCTTGGTTTGTGAGCCCATCACAGCAGTTACAAATTCCAGAGAAGTTCTCTGGCACTCTCACTCCACTGTCAGTGTGTGGGGGTGTTGCATTCCCAGAGAAAGAGGAGAACTCCAGCACAGGGAAACTTAAACAGGGAGCGGTTTGGCCGCCACTTTTTGGGGTTTTTAGCAGTCAGCACCTCATTTACCTGCAGCTGCTTTTGTCTGAGGACTGCTGCTGCAAGTGGAAACTTGAGCTTGTTCACTTCGCTTCTGAACAGCTGGTTTTGAGCAAGAGATGGGAAACCGGAGTTGTCCGTTTTTCCTGTTTCCCTCTTCCAGGATAACTTTAATACTTTACTTTCTGGTTGCAAACCCACATATTCAACATCACCAAGCAGTTTAGAAGCAGGTGAATTTGTAGATTTTTGTCGTGCACAAGACACACTTTGGAATTGTAATTCCAGTTTCTCTGTATTTTTTTGCATTTTGCCACCTCTGTTGGAGAGCAGGAATCACTGTGCAAAACAGCAGTTCTAATTTTCATTAGAATTAGAGTTTTCTATTGTTTTATCATAGCAAATGTGTCCTTTCCAGATTCCCATATCTGGATGAGTCTTTTCTTCTAGGGGTAGTTGCTCTTTGGGGTTCGCAGGGGGAGTTATAAGGTGGTCCAAGCATTTCAGAACTTTTCCTTTAGCTTTTTAAAGCATTTCAGTAAATCTGCATTTTTGCAGAAGAATATTCACGACACCCCACTTTCCTGGTACCTTTTTCTGTCACCTTAAAAGGGGCAGAAAAGAAGAATTTTCTGTCCACTCTGTATTAATTTATCAGTGTCTGTCAGTGTCCCCCAGGAGATCAGAGCCTGTTAATGTCCAAAACAGTCTGTTGTCATCTCACCTTTGCTTAACAGATTCCCCGAGAGGACAGGACATGGGATTTGATCCCTTCTGCATAAGGACTGCACTGAATAGCAGTAGGAAATCCCCTCAGCAGGTTTTCCTGTGAGTTATTTTGCTGCCAGTGAAACTGTCAGCACCTAAAAACAGACTCACTCAAACAGTTCATGAAATAACACTTTATTAATACAAATTTGTGACAATTGGTGGGGTTCACCGTGTCTGGAACAGGGTCTAACTGCAAAAAAAGCAAACTTAAACTGTGTAGTGATGATAATAGTTATAATGCAAAGCGTAGGCTCACACACTAAAGCAAAAGCAACTTCCAGAGGAGTAGAACAACTTACACAGAATCAGTGAAGCAAAAAACTGAAGTACACACCATAAAGCAAAAGCAACTTACAATGAAGTAATAAGTTTGGAAGTGCTGTGGAGCGAAAGTGAACTCGATGTCTGTGTCTAGAGAATCTCTCAGCCCGGGGCATCCAGGCAGCCTGGCAGTTCCCTCTGCAGCGGGGATGGAACTTCTCCAGGACTTTTGCTTGGGTCCAATCTCTTTTTGTACCTTTTTCTTTAGGCAGTTTGAGTGGCTGTAGTCAGTAAACTAATTTTGGGGTGACAGACAGATGAAATAGGCCCAAGGGTCCAGTTATCTCCATTTCTTCCTTTTAATCCTTGTATCAGTTTCTGGGAATGTCTCCCCAGGAGCTGGGGTTTTCCAGGAAACCATCAGGAGGGGTGTTTTCTTCTTTTATGTGGCCTTATCTATCACTTTATGTATGGTCAGCTGGCTCTTCCTTGGAGCTGCTACCCAAGGCATCACTGCATCAATCCCTTTGAATCGTCCTTCCCAAAGCTTTTGTCCCTACAAACACCCCGTTTTCAGGTGCATTTTCCAGTCTTGTCTTTTGGTAGCTGTGACTTTTCCAGGTGTTGTACCATACAGCCACTGGATGTAGGTTCTAGAGGGAGTCCTCACAAAGACAAATCATCATTTAATAATTTCTGGGTTTGCTCTTTGTAGTTACCATAGAAAAAAATCTCCTCTGGAACCACCTTCCTGTGACCTGCGAGGTCGGAGCCAGCAAGGACTGGTCTCTGTTCTTCACTTGGCCCCTGCTAAATACACCTCTCCAGTTTCTGTATCCCAAGGAGGGAATTGTCTCTTCTGGACCAGCAGCTCCTCCTTGTCTGTCCAGCAGTTGGTTCTGCCCCTGACCCTTCACACCAGGTCCTTGTGTAATCCCAAGTTGAGTTTTGCTTGAATCAGGGGTTGATAAGGATTCTGTCACTGTGGTAAAGGACGTTTGGGAGCAGACTCAGGTTCCAGTTCATACCAGTTACAGCTCTGAGGATTTCTGAAGCCCTGAGGTTCAGCAGTTCTGCTTTCCACACAAAGCAGGGCCATTGGGAAGACACCACAGCCAGGTGAGACACTGAGTCCTTGGTACGCTTTAGGGACGCTGGGCACCTCAGAGGATCCACTTTGGGAGGGCTGGTTGGGATTCCTGTAGCACATCCCGTTCTGTGTGTGGAGAGGGGTGTGCAGAGAGGTTTGAGGGCCTGGAAGAAGAATTCCAGGGAGACAGTCTCTCTGTTGAGTGGAGAATGTGCAAGTGGGAGTTGTGTCGCTGAGGATGGGGAGTGAGAGCTGTGTGGGCAGGCAGCACCCAGAGGAGTGAGGATGGAATTCTGGAGCCTATGCACAGTTCCAGGGAGAACCAGGCTCCTGACCCTCAGCTGTGGGGAAGAAGAGCAGTGACACAGCGAGGAAGGTCCCCGAAATGTCCATCTTGGCAGCTTTGCCTTTCCTTAGGGAGAGTTAAACACACTCAGGGCAGTTTGGGTCCCACTCCCCCGTGTTTGCCTTTCAGCTCTGGAGTCAGGAGCTTGGAGGAGCTTTGCCTGCAGGTCACAGACCTCCTGCCTGGCCTCAAGAAGCTGCGGAACCTGCTCCCAGAGCACGGCTGCCTGTTGCTGTCTCCAGGGAACTTCTGGCAGAACGACCGGGAGCGCTTCAATGCCGACCCAGACATCTTCAAAACCATCCACCAGCATGAGCCAAAGACCTTGCAGACGTCAGCCACCCTCAAAGGTGAGGTGCTGCAGTGCCAGAGAAGCTGTGACAGTTGCCTACGGATTCCATTGTTATTCCATCCTCACTAATTCCAACATCTGGATTGCTCCAAGTACCAATTTGGGTGGCATTTTGTCACTCACAGCAGCTGAAACGAAGCTGCCCAATCAGTGACAGCTCTTATTTTATACCTGTGTTTGAGCTCAGATTGTGGAAGATGAATAATTCACTCAGTCAGGCTCCCTTCTGCAGGTAAAAATAGCAGCTGCTTTGTTCCTCTCACTCCACCCTGGCTCCAGCCTGGCTTTTCCCTCTGTCACACCCCCGTTGTCAGGATAAATGATCATTCATCCTGCTCCCCTGGGCCTTCCCTGATGGTTCCCTGCATGCAGCTCAAGCTGACAGTGGAGATCAGAAATGTATTTTTCTCTCTTGATTTAAAAAGAAACCCCTCTGATCATTAGTGGTTCCATAATGCCAGAGTAGATAGTGTATTAAATGCTGTTTCAATTCTTTGGTTTTAAAGGAACTTTATACCTGTCAGGAAGTGTAAAATGTATAATGGGACATGTCTGAGAAGGGGGTTGTAACCCCGAAGTAAGTTTGCTTTAAAGGTTATTTTTGAGCATCCAGTGTGAGCACACTGAGGATGGAGCACATGGAGCCCCTGTGGGAGCTCATTTGCAAATGAAATAGAGGGAGAATCATGGGGTCAGAGAATTATTTGGGCTGGAAAAGCCCTGTGAGACCATCAGGTCCAACCATCCCCCAGCACTGCCAAGGCCACCACTGACCATGTCCCCAAGTGCCACATCCACAGGGCTTTGAAATCCCTCCAGGGATGGGACTCCACCCCTGCCCAGCCCCTCCCATGTCCTGTACCCAGGGACCCCAGAACTGCCCCAGGACTGGAGGTGGGGCCTGAGAGTGCTGACACAGTCTTTGTGATGCTCCATCCCCGCTCCCTGCCGGCTGTTCGCCCCCATCCGTCGGTCTCGCCGGGAAGTGCTTCTGTGAGAGCAGCTGCTGGCGTTCTTCGGCAGGAACACCTGCGTGCCCTCTCCTCCGCGTGTTCTGTCCCCTGACGTGCTGTCCCCCCTGTCCTTGCAGACCTGCTGTTCGGGCTGCCGGGGAAGTACAGCGGGGTGAGCCTGTCCAACAGGAAGCGCGTGGTGTCCTACACCATCACCCTGGGGCTGCAGCGCTACGACTCCAGGTGAGGCACCGGCACAGCTCTCCTGAGCCCTGCTGCTGCTCTCCGAAAACGTGCTCCTTCCTTCCCTGACCACTGCGTGTCTTCCTTTAATCTCCCTTTTCCTCTGGTTTGGAGCGCTTTGGATCCTCCGAAGGAGCTGTTTTGGAGAGAAAACTCGCTGTGTTTTAAGGAAACAAAATACGATCCCTTCTCAGCTCCTCATTAAAAATATTATCTGTAACATCCCGAGATGCCACTGGGAATTCCTGTGGCATCCAGGGCCCAGTGGGGCTGGTTTGACCCAGTTCCCTCTTCACAGACTAGTTTGCTTCCCAGTAAACACTGGTTCCACTGGTGAAAGTGCTTTGGTAAAGCCAGCATGGATCGAGTGGATCTGAGGACTCAGTACTGCACAGAATTCCCCAAGGGATGCCTGGGATGGAATTGGCAGCACAGAAGTCCAAACCTGCTCTGCAGGACCCTACAGCTCCTGGGGCTGTCGTGTGGCACCTTTCCCAGCCATTTTTACACAAAATTCTGTGATTCTGTGGAAATTCTGGGGGTGTTGGAGAACACGGTGTGTCCTGTTCCCCAGGGCCCAGGTTTTGGTTGATGAGCCTTTGCTGTAAATAGATTTGGAGAGTCTGAACAGTAGGAAACAAGGTCTGTGAGGTTTGGGCCACCGAGGAACAGCCTTGGGAGTGAGACTGGAGGGAACCATGCCCTGTTGGTCCGAGTGGACCTATGGAGCTGCTTCCTGCTGGGCTGTAGGAATTGTGTGTGGATTTTGGGAGCCATGTGAGGGACCTGCTCCTGCTGCTCTCCCCACAGATTCCTGAGCAGCCTCCGCTCCCGCCTGAAGCTGCTGCACCCCAGCCCCAACTGCTCCCTGCGGGAGGAGAGCGTGGTGCACGTGCACTTCAAGGAGGAGATCGGCATCGCCGAGCTCATCCCGCTCGTCACCACCTACATCATCCTCTTCGCCTACATCTACTTCTCCACACGTAGGTCGGGGGCCTTTCAGGCTGGGGGCCACCTGGACACACATGTGGGGTCAGGGCTGCGGGGCCCCCTGAGAGGCTCCTGCCTGTCTCAGCAGCAGTGGTGCTGCTGGAATGTTACCCTGAACTGTCATGGACACGGTTAATAGTCCTTCTTATCTGGTTTCTGCTAATTTGTCCCCTTAGCCAGTGTGGGGTTATTCCTTGTGATGCACGTCCCCATCCTGGAAGTGCTGTGGTCTAGTGGAAGGTGTCCCTGCCCACTGCAAGGGCTTGGAACAAGATAATCCTAAGATCCCTTCCCACCCAAGCCATTCCATGCTTCTGTGATAACTTCTGAGGTGTTTTCTGTCTGAGGCACCTTTAAATGCCATAGGAATGACTTTTTCCCCCAGATTATTCCATCCATTATCAGACAGGTCAGACCTCTCTGACCACATTTCAGTTCCCCTTTTCACACCTCAGTGCTGTGCTGGGATCAGTTTGAGCTGTGAACCAGCACTGTCCTGTGTCCCACCCCTGCACTGGGAGGCTCTGGGAGCTGCACTTCAGGCACTGACACTGAACTCTCCTCCCCTGTGGGCTGTGGGGTGCTCGGTTACCTCCTGAAGTCAGTCAGGACGTTTGTGTCGGTGCCCCGGGCTGTTCCCTGGTAACCCGGGCTTGTTTTCCAGGGAAGATCGACATGGTGAAGTCCAAGTGGGGCCTGGCCCTGGCGGCAGTGGTGACGGTGCTCAGCTCCCTGCTCATGTCCGTGGGGCTCTGCACCCTCTTCGGCCTCACCCCCACGCTCAATGGAGGGTATGTCCAGCCCTCTTCCCGGGGCTGCACGTGGGATCCCGTGAGACCAGCTGCTCAGTGCTGCTGGGATGGCAGTCACGCGCTGCTGGGCACGAGCACCGTCACCTTCTCTCCGGGGATGGAGGGGATGTGTTTCCCTGCTGGCCAGAGCCCAGTCCTGGAGACTCCTCACTGCTGAGCAGCTGGCTCTGTGTGCCTGAAGCAGAAGGAACTGTTGGGAGAACAGGTTTAGGTTGTCTGTGCACAAAGCACATGCACGGCTGGGGTGGTTCCTGGTGCTGTGGCTGAGAGCAGAGCTCCCCCACCTCCCAGCTGAGAAGTCCCTTCACGTGTCTCTTCACTGCCCGGGGTGGGATCACTCAGAGCGCCCCGAGCTGGAACTTCGGCCCAGGGGGTGTCCAAACCAGGCCCTGCCCCTGCTCCTCACCTGGGAATTCAGTTGGAAAGCTGTGTTTGTTGTGGTGCTGAGCTGGGGTTTAGCAGATGATCCCTGTGGAGGTGGGGCACGCTCCCAAACCCCCTCCCTGATGACTGATTACCCCCAGGTCCACTGCAGTGTTCCAGGTCCATCCCTCGATTTGCACCCCCGTGCACGAGGTGCTGGAGAGGGAAGGGCTCTGTCCCCACCCTGGGAAGCACCAAGGCTCATGTAGTGGAGCTCCACAAGGGCCACTCTCCAGAAATTCCTGCAGCTTTGCAAAAACGGGGATCTCTGTCCAAAGCAGGTTAACCACAGAGCTGTTCCCTCATCACAGCACGGCTCTGGGGGAAGGGATCGGGCACCAGGTGGTGTCTCCTCACCTCGACTCGGGGTGTGTTTGCTGCTTCACCTGCCTCTTTCCTCTTTTCCCTATGGATCTCCTCCTCAGCTCTGCTTCTGTTGCCTCCAGGGAGATCTTCCCATACCTGGTGGTGGTGATTGGCCTGGAGAACGTGCTGGTCCTCACCAAGTCCGTTGTCTCCACGCCCGTGGACCTGGAAGTGAAGCTCCGCATCGCCCAAGGTGGGGACCCTTCTCCGGGAGACTCCAGGGAGGGAAAACCAGGGAATCCCAAGGACTGGGACAGGGGGAGAGGTCTAATTCTGGTCTGTGGAGGAAAACAATGTGAATTGTCATCTTTTTGTCCTGTTTTTAATTCCAATAAGATTTTTTTGTTCGTTTTTAGTTCCCTGTCATTGTGGGCACTGCTTTTTGGGGTTGTGGACTGAAACATGGCTAAATAAGTTTAAAAAAAGATTAGTAAGGAAGAGCTGGATCTCCTGGTGTAATACTGACCACCTTGTCCTCATGTCAGGGATACCCTGAGTGCAGTCCACAGGTGGTACAGAATTCTCCTCAGTTGTGACAAAATTATCTTTTCTAATCTCTAAACACTCTGAGCCTGAGTGAGGATTTGTGTGTGCCCAAACCATGGATAAATGGAGTTTGCAAACTTCAGAGCTGTTTCTAACCATCAGGGAGGAGAGATCCCAGAGTGATGCCCAGAGACATCTATCTAGTTTTAACAATAACAAAACACAAAGGTGTTTTGCATCCCAGATGGAAAACAAGCCCTAAAAGCTCAGTGGGCCTTTGCACTCTGGAATTTTAGCCTGAAAGGCCCTTTTTGCCTGTTGTCTGTGGTTCTGAAGGAGGGAAGTACAGTTCCCTTTGCTGTGCTCATGGCTGGCACCAGTGCAGAGGTTCCTTTGACCTGTTCGTACCTTCCTCCAGGGCTGAGCAACGAGAGCTGGTCCATCATGAAGAACATGGCCACGGAGCTGGGGATCATCCTCATCGGGTATTTCACCCTGGTCCCGGCCATCCAGGTGAGTGTGGTGAGCGGGACAGAGGCTTGAGGCACAGACTCATGGAATTGTTTGCCTTGGAAAAGCCTCGGAGACCACTGAGTCCAACCAATCCCCAGCAGTGCTGAGGCCACCACTGACCATGTCCCCAAGTGCCACATCCCGTCCCAGCTTCCTGTTCCCCTGTCCCACTGCCCTGTTCTGCTGGCAGTGTCCTGTTCTCCTGTCCCAGTGTCACCATGGATGGTCCTGAGGCACACAGTTTGTGGCTAAAAAGAGCAAAGAATGAGAATCTGAATGAAATTACATTTCCCAGCCCTAAACCCTCAGTCATTTTGGGGTTTGTCAGTAAAACACCCAGCTCTGGGCTCTGGGCAGGGGTTTGCTGAGTTCCCTTATTCCGAGGTTGAAGTCAGAGCTGATCCATGCCTCCCATCCACAGGAGTTCTGCCTCTTTGCCGTGGTTGGCCTGGTGTCTGACTTCTTCCTGCAGATGTTCTTCTTCACCACCGTGCTGTCCATCGACATCCGGCGGATGGAGGTGGGAAGGGGCATGGGGCCAGCCTGGGCTTTCCTTCCCTGCTGTGCTGGGGGACTGAAGGGAGCACAGCCTGGGATTTTCACTCTAAAATAGAAAAAAAACAGAATCAGAGGATCATGGAATCATGAAGGTTGAAAAAGACCTTTAAGATCATAAAGTCAAACCACCGACAGCACCACCACCATGGTCACCACCGACCCATGTCCCCAGGTGCCACATCCACATGTCTTGTAAATGCCCCCAGGGATGGGGACTCCAGCCTGTGCCAGGGCTGGACAGCTCTTGGCAGGAAGAAATTTTCCTAATAGCTTATTTAAACCTCTCCTGGCACAACCTGAGGCCGTGTCTTCTGCTCCTGAGGGCCTGAGGCCTCAAAGCTGCAGGGCTGTGCTTGCCCAGTTACACACACGGGGACTGGGGACGGGACACTTGAGGGAATGAGACACCCTCAGCAAGGACATGGAGCTGCTGCAGAGAGTCCAGAGGAGGCACCAAGAGGATCAGAGGGCTGGAGCAGCTCTGCTGGGAGGAAAGGCTGGGAGAGCTGGGATTGTTCAGCCTGGAGAGGAGAAGCTTTGGGGTGACCAAATTGTGGCCTTCCAGGACATGGAGAAGCTACAGGAAAGATGGAGAGAGACTATTAACAGGGGCCTGGAGTGCCAGGACAAGGGGGAATGGCTTCAAACTGACAGAGAACAGGGTTAGATGGGATACTGGGAAGGAATTCCTGGCTAGGAGAGTTGGGAGGTCCTGGCACAGGTTGCCTAGTGAAGCTGTGGATGCTCCATCCCTGGAAGTGTCAGGTTGGATGGGGCTTGGAGCAACCTGGGACAGTGGAAGGTGTCCCTGCCCGTGGCAGGGGGTGGGATTGGATGGGCTTTGAGGTCCCTTCCAACCCGAACCATTCCATGATTCCACAGTTCTATGCAGGTGTGCTGATTTGGGGTGAATGGACTGGAATGAGCCACGGTCACACCATGGCCGCGGCTTGGGGGAGAATTTGAGCTGGGCCATTTCCCTCAAGGACCTCGCCGGGGTTCCCTCCCCCTCACTGTCCCCTCTCTCCCCAGCTGGCCGACCTGAACCGCCGGGTGCCCCCGGAGTCCATCCTGCCCCCGGGGAAGCCGCCGTGCCGCTCCCGAGCGCCCGCGGCGCGGCCGGCGAGCGCGGTGAGCCCGCACACCATCACCCTGCAGCCCTCGTCCCTGCGCAACCTGCGCCTGCCCAAGCGCCTCCGCGTCATCTACTTCTTCGCGCGCACCCGCCTGGCCCAGCGCCTCATCATGGTACGGCCCCGCAGCCCCGGGGATCCCACCTTGCCCTCGCCCCGCGTCCTCTGCGAGCCTCGTGCTGCCCCGCGGTGAACGTAAAATCACCTGCTTCCTGTGAGCAGATTTTGGAGGCTGGCTGAGCCTTGGGACGGTTTTTACAAGCGGCATTCGTGGTCTGTTCCTGCAGATCGTGTGGGGTAAAGACATTTAGGGGATATTGCTGCACGAAAGGCTTCAGCCTTTTGCAGGTGTGGCCACTGTGGTTGCAGCAGTGACTGCCCCTGCTTGGCCCCCTGTCTCTGGGTTGGATGTTTCTAGTGGAATTAGGGGAATCTGTGTGTTCCCAGTCAGCAAACAATGGCAGTTCCAGGTAAGTCCCTCCCCTAGTCCTGGAGCTGCTGCCACGGGTCCTGCATAACTGGGGATCCAGAGCCCCAAATTGAGGGGGGTGTCAGACCTGCTGGTCCTTGCTCCCAGCACGGAGTCCCCTCCCTGCTGTGTGTTTTGGGGGCAGAACTGGGGCTCTGACCGTCACACGGGTCAGGAAAAGTTCTGAGTGTGCTGGGAGCGCTCCCAGCCCTTGGGAGGTCAGTGCTGGAGCCAGGCTCCACGGGGCTGTGGGTGTGCCCGTGGCTGGGGAGCCGCCCATCAGCACCCACAGGGGCCGGGGTGCTGCCACTGAGGGGGTGTCTCTGCTCGCCCTGCGCAGGCTGGGACGGTGATCTGGATCGGGATCCTGGTGTACACCGACCCCGCCGGCCTCCGCACCTACCTCACGTCCCAGGTGACGGAGCAGAGCCCCCTGGGGGAGGCGGGGCTGCCCCCCATGCCCGTGCCGGGGGGGGTCCTGCCCGCCGGGGACCCCAAGATCGACCTGTCGGTGTTCCCGTCGGAGCCCATCCAGCTGTCGGAGAACCGGACGCAGCAGCGGGAGCAGCAGCTGGAGCCCCACCAGCCCCCCTGGGCCCAGGGAACGGAGGGCAGAGGGAACGGGCAGGGGGAGCTGGGCACGGAGGCAGAGGTGACCTGGGGAGCGGAGGATGAGGAGATCTGGAGGAAGCTTTCCTTCAGGCACTGGCCAGCCCTCTTCAGCTACTACAACATCACCCTGGCCAAGAGGCAAGTGGGCTGGAATGCTGTGGGCACTGGGATTGGGGGATCAACCTCCCAGGGTTGGTCTTTCTTCTGTCCTTCGTCCTCCTGGGTCAGAACCTGGTTCCTCGGGGCTCACTCCAGGTGTGTTCGGGAGGAGCTGCTGAGCAGGTCCT
Source organism: Myiotriccus ornatus (assembly GCA_036023395.1). NCBI lineage: Eukaryota > Metazoa > Chordata > Aves > Passeriformes > Tyrannidae > Myiotriccus > Myiotriccus ornatus. The sequence continues at coordinate 390,685 of JAYRBT010000082.1, read as the reverse complement.
GCGTGGGCAGAGCTCCCAGACTCTCCAGGGCTCTTCCTCTGGGAATCAGAGTTGTTTCTCTCTGTGCTCTCGGGTGCTTTACATGCCTGGTGTCTTCCTGGACCCTGGAGGTGAAGTTCAGAATTTTGTAAAACAGTAAGAGGAGGCTTAGGGGAAACTTCTCACTCCTGACAGGAGGGGGGAGCCGGGGGGGGTCGGGCTCTGCTCCCAGGGAACAGGGACAGAGGAGAGGAAACAGCCTCAAGCTGTGCCAGGGGAGGGTCAGGTTGGACATCAGGAAGAATTTCTCCACGGAAAGCGTGGTCAGGCATTGGAAGGGGCTGCCCAGAGAGGTGGTGGAGTCCCCATCCCTGGAGGGATTTCAAAGCCGTGTGGGTGTGGCACTTGGGGACATGGGCCAGTGGTGGCCTTGGCAATTCTGGGGGAGTGGTTGGACTCGATGCTCTCAGAGGATTTTCCAACGTCAGTGATCCTGTGATTCCATAATCTGATCACCTGTAAGTGGTGGGGATGGTACATGTGAGGAAGAGACATCTGAGCTGAAGAACCTTCTTGAAGAGATCTTCTGGTCTGCAACACACAGCAAACTGCACCAGATCCTTGTATCCTTGCTTAAATCCATGGGATCCGTTTGATCTCACCAGGAGTTCATTTCACTGTCGGCTCTTTGAAGGGTTAAGACCTGGGAAATACCTTTAGAGGAGACTATTTCCAAGGAGATCTTTAGTGTAGAACACCTGGAGTTCCTGACCGAAAGCACCTGAACCCTGCCCTGGTCACCCGGAGGGATTCCTGTGTCCCTGGTGTCTGTTGCTGAGCTGTTCTCCCCTCTCCCCCCTCCAGGTACATCAGCATCCTGCCAGCCATCCCTGTCACACTGTACCTGAACCCACAGGAGGCCCTGGAGGTGCGACATCCCCAGGAGGCCTCGCGCTACCACCCCTTCCTGGCCTCCAGCAGAGGGGACCCGGACACTGCTCAGCCCGACCACACAGCCAAGCTCCATGGCCACCAGGATGTCACCCTTTACAAGTAAAATGTCCTTGTCACAGCCTCCTGACCCTCCTCAGCTCCGGGGCTGGTTTGGGCTGAGAGACCAGAACATGCCTGTAAAGCTTCAGAGCCAAAGCCTGGGATGGCCGGGAACTCGTGCACAGTTACATTAACCTCTCCTGGCAGGTTTCCACCAGCTGAGGGCAGGAATGGGCTGGGCATCCAGGCTGTTTATCACTGGGCAGCAGGGACAGGAGATTGATTTTGGGTATAAAAGCCGTGGTTTCAGAGAATCCCAGACTGGTTTGGTTTGGAAGGGACCTTAACACCCATCACATTCCAACCCCCTGTCCTGGGCAGGGGCACCTTTCACTATCCCAGGTTGCTCCAAACCCTCTAACCTGGCCTTTAACACTTCCAGGGATATCATTTGATTATGATTTATTGGGTGTTAGATCAAACTATTTGCAAGGACCTTCCTTTCCTCTGGAGAGGATGGCTCAGCTCCCTGCCTGAATTTGCAGGTGCTGAGCACACTTTGGATTATCCCAGTCCCCATCCAGTGCTTTCTTAGTTGCTCTCTACTTTCCTTACTGAAAAGCCTCAAAATCTAGTTGAAATTGTCATTTCCCCATTAAAACCCCCTTTAATTTGCAACAAATCTCTGTAATTTGCTGAAAATCTTTCCCAGCCGGGACATTCAGAGCAGCACACGTGTGATCCTGGCAGAGGACTTTTCAAATCTAGGAAGTGGATCTTTCGTCCCTTTTCTCTCACCTTGTCCTTGTGTCTGCGTGTCCCCAGGGTGGCTGCTCTGGGTCTGGCCTCGGGCATCATCCTGGTGCTGCTGCTCTTCTGCCTGTACCGGGTGTTCTGCCCCAAGAACTACGGGCAGAACGGGCACGGCCGCAGGAAGAGGGGGGACCTGCCCTGCGATGACTACGGATACTCCCCCCCCGAGACCGAGATCGTGCCCCTGGTCCTCAGGGGCCACCTCATGGTACGTCACATTGATGGAGAAATACACCTCTAAAAGGGTATTGTAGCACGACATTTCCCGCAGCACTTCCCACCTCCTCCTGGGACTTGCTCTGAGCTTCCTGCAGTTCCTCTTATTGCCCCGCTCAGCCTGGCCTTGGACACTTCCAGGGATGTCCATGTTCTCAGCGTCCCTGGGTTCCTAAACCAGCCAGTTTGGACATGAAATCCATCACCGCTGTATTCCTCAGCCACACAAGGCTGTGGTCAGGCTGCAGGGCCACCTCAGCTGTGCTTGTCCTTCCTTCCTTGGCAGGACATTGAGTGCCTGGCCAGTGACGGGATGCTCCTGGTCAGCTGCTGCCTGGTGGGGCAGATCCGCGTGTGGGACGCACAGACGGGCGACTGCCTCACCGTCATCCCCAAACCCAGGTACGGGCACGGAGCCCCCGCCAGGCCCTCCGTCCCTCTGCTGGATCCTTGGGTTCCATCTGCTGGGGGGGCACCTCTGCTTCATCCTTGGGTTCCATCTGCTGGGGGATCACCTCTGCTGCATCCTTGGGTTCCATGTGCTGGGGGATCACCTCTGCTGCATCCTTGGGTTCCATCTGCTGGGGGATCATCTCTGCTGCATCCTTGGGTTCCATCTGCTGAGGGATCACCTCTGCTGCATCCTTGGGTTCCATGTGCTGGGGGATCACCTCTGGTGGATCCTTGGGTTCCATCTGCTGGGGGATCACCTCTGCTGCATCCTTGGGTTCCATGTGCTGGGGGATCACCTCTGCTG
>JAYRBT010000082.1:351606-364043 GCA_036023395.1 Myiotriccus ornatus | reverse complement strand
CCCCAGCTGTCCCAGCCTGGCTCCAGAGCAGAGGGATCCAGCCCTGGGAGCAGCTCCAGGGCCTCCTCTGGACTCTCCAGCAGCTCCTGAGGGAATGACTCCTGGCTCCCATTCCCAGGATGGCCCCATCCTCCTCAAACTGGCCCTCAGGTCTTGGGGTGCTGCTTCTCCAGCCAACCTCCTTCTTCAGGGAGTTGTAGCCTCATTCCCAGCTTTGCTTTCCAAATGTGAAACCTAAAACTCAGAATAGAATCCTGGAATGATGGAATAGTTTGAGTTGGAGGGATCTTAAGGATCATCCGGTTCCACCCCTTGCCCACCTTCCACTCTCATAAGTTGCTCCAAGCCCCATCCACCCTGTCCTTGGACACCTCCAGGGATGGGGCAGGAAAAAGCTTTCCAGCCCATTGACTCAGTGGATCATGGGATCATTAGGGTTGGAAAAGCCTCTGGCATCATCAGCTCCAACCACTGGAGACAAACCAGCTTGGAACTCTGAGGAGGAAGCAGGGCTCAGCCTCCCGTGGGATGGGGGTATTTCCATCCTGCGTGTGGCAGCAGCAAAGCACAAAGGATTTGGGGTGTTCCCAGGGAGTTAGGGGTGCAGGAGGCGGGATGGAAGGTGGGAATGGGCTCGTGCTGCAGCCCCATCACCAGTTCCCACCCCCAGCTCGACCTGTCACGTGGGAGGGAGGAAACTGTGGCCGTGGCACTTCCTGGCCCTGAGCTCCTCCATTCCAGCCCTGGCTCCCCCAAAACCAGGGGAACAGCCCCCCCTTCCCTCCAGAGGCCTCCCATCTCCCCCTGGCACAGCTCTGTCCCATGCTCCCAGGGAATTCCATGGAGGACGAGGTGGGTGCAGGGATCGGGGAGCCCCAAAAGCAGAAGCTCTTTTGGAGCTGCGTCACTGGGGGAGGTGCCTCCACCTGGGATTTGGGATCCCCAAATCCTCGCCCCAGAGAGCCTGGGGGGTTGGGATCATCCAAGGGAGCCGCACGCCTGAGGGAAAAGGCGGGTTTTATGGATTGGGGTGGATCTGGAGCCAGCTGGTGAAGGGGAAGTGTCTGGGTACAGCCTTCATCCCGGTGGGGGATTCCTGCGTCGCTCTGCTTTGGATTCCAAAAGGATTCCTATGGAATTCGATCCTTGGGCATAGGCAGCCGAGATTTGGGATGGGGCACCCTGGAGTTGGAGGGTCCCCAGACCTCTCTTCTTGGCAAACAGAACCTGTTGAGTCCAGGATTTCCTTCCCTCTGGAGTCTCAGCCCCTTTGCAGGGTTATGGAGTCACAGAATCATGGAATATCCTGATCAAGAATCATGGAGTCCTTCTCCTGGATGCTTCCCAAAAATCCTCACTGCTGCTCCTGAGGCAGGGGCTGTGGAGTTGTTTCCTTCCCTTTTGTCCTATAAAACCCCTTTATTTTTATCTCCCTGATCCAAGGGATGTTTTTCCAGGCCGCGCTGTCCCCAGTGTCCTTGTGGCTGGTAATTCCCATTCTCCCAGGAGCTTTTCCTTGGTTTAGATTTAATTAATTCACCCTTGGAAGCACCTTCTCTGCCCCTGCAGATCCCACATTCCTTTCTCTTGGCTATGGGGATCAGGAAAGCCGGGATGTGACTGTCCTGAGGGGTGGGAAGCATAGGCCAGCTGGGAATGGGGCATTGGAGCCATGTGGCTGAGGAGCTCCAAGGTCCAGCCACGGATCTGCCTGCTCCAAACATCCACGTCACCTGGTAACCCTGGAATTGGAGCAGTTTGGGGATGTTCCCAGTTGTTTATCCAGTGTGGAGCTCGGTGGGATCCTCTTAGAATTCCCGTGCCGATGCCAAAGGTGCTCCCTCTCAGCTGGGAGCCCACCCGTTAGCTCCAGTGGTTTTCCAAGCCCAGCACTTCAGGAACCATCAAGAGCTGTGTCTCCCAGGGAAATCCACCTTCTGGCTCATCTCCTCATGGTTTTGGGTGTCCTTGGAACATTTCTGTCTGTTCCTTGGGCATTCCTTGGTGAATCTCCATAGCAGGAGGCACAAAACCTTGGAGGAACCCTCTGGATATGCTCTTTACCTGGAATATACTCGTATTCCCTTCACCTGGAAGGTTGAAGGTGGTGACCTTGGGGGAAAAACACATTTTGGAGTTGTGAATGTTCAGCACTTGCGACATGTCCTAGGGAAGTGCTTTCCGGTGGAAAGCCATGGATTTGTAGCTCCAAGCACAGAGTGTTGGAGCAGCAGGATGGGATTGAGGAGTGCTGGGCAAGGGCCCCAAGTTTCAGTGCCACAGCCCCTGTCACCCTCAGCCCGGTGTCCCCCTTCCCTCCCCAGCCTGGCATCGTGTCTCCGTTCAAGCGGGTGTTCCTGAAGGGCGAGAAGGGCCGGGATAAGAAGGCCCAGGAGAAGGTGACGGAGCGGCGGCCGCTGCACACGGTGGTGGTGCCACTGCCCGAGCGCGTGGAGCCCGACCTGCTGCTGCACGACTACATCGAGAAGGAAGTCAAGGTAATACACCCCCTGCTCACTGGGAATGCCTTCCCAGTAACCCACCTGTCCGTGGAAAACTGTTCCCCACATCCTGTCCCTCCATCCCTTGTCCCCACTCCCTCTCCAGCTCTCCTGGAGCCCCTTTAGGCATTGGAAGGGGCTCTGAGGTTTCCCCAGAGCCTTCCCTTCTGCAGGTGGACATTCCCAGCTCTCACCTGTCTCCAGGTTTTCCTTGGAGCATCTCCATGGCTTCTCTGGACTCATTCCAAGGCTGTGTCCGTGCTGTGGTAACGCTTTGGCTCTTCTTTCCCAGTATTTAGGCCAACTCACCTCCATCCCGGGATACCTGAACCCCTCCAGCCGCACGGAGATCCTGCACCTGATTGACAATGCCAAGGTGAGGGGGCACCTGCTCCAGGAATCCCAGCAGGGAAAATCCAGGGCCACGGAGCTTCCACGGCGCTGGGCTTCATCCAGCTGGTGTCCTCCATCCTGGTATTCCATGGATGGGAGGGAAAGGCGGAACACCCCTGGGAGGGCACTGAGGGACTGGAATGGGTTTCCCAGAGCAGCTGTGGCTGCCCCGTCCCTGGAAGTGTCCGAGGCCAGGCTGCAGCAAGCTGGGCTGGTGGAGGGTGTCCCTGCCCGTGGCACGGAGCTGGCTGATCCTTGAGGTCCCCCCGACCCAAAGGGTTCCGTGGCTAAAGCCGTGCCAACCCCTGTGCTGCAGAGGGCCCACCAGCTGCCGGGCCAGCTGAGCGCGGAGCACGACGCCGTGCTCAGCCTGTCTGCCTACAACGTGAAGCTGGTGTGGCGGGACGGGGAGGACCTGATCCTGCGCGTGCCCATCCACGACATCGCCTCCGTGTCCTACGTGCGCGACGACTCCGCGCACCTCGTCGTGCTCAAGACAGGTGAGCTGTGCCCCCGGGCCAGGCGCTGTCCCGGGTGGGCCAGGGGCACTGGGCACGGGGCCACCTGGGCTGGCAGGGGGTGTCCCTGCCCATGGCTGCGGGTGGCACCGGCTGATCCTCAAGGCCTTTCCAACCCAGGCCGTTCCGTGGGGGTTCCATGGCACCCTGTGTGCCAGACCAGCCTGTCCGTGTGTGCTCTGGGCACGGGGGCTGGGAAGGGCTGAGCCAGGGATTTATCACATGACAAACCTCAGGGACAGGCTGTGGGATAAAGGAGAAAGTGCCTTAGGAGCTCGGATTCCGCTGGTGGAATTCTGAGCTGTGGGAATGGCCAGAGATCTCCAGAGCTGTCAAAACAAAACTGCAAAGTTGAGGCTTTTCATCCCCTTCTGCTTTGCCTGCCCCCCCAAGATTCCTTCCTGTCCCCTCCCTGTCCCACCTTTCCCTCACTCCTCCTCTCCCCCCAGCTCAGGATCCCGGGATCTCTCCGAGCCAGAGCCTGTGTGCCGAGGGCTCCAAGGCGCTGACGTCGGGGTCGCTGTCGGAGAGCGCCGGGGGGCCCCTGGAGTGCTGCTGCCTGGTGGTCCTGGCCACAGAGAACAAGGTACAGCTGCCACCTGTCCAGGGAAACCCTGCGAACTCCTGGGCGTTGCTGCAACGGGATTGCTGGGAAGTTTCTGGCTCTTGGATGGGTGCGAGGGTGGAGCCACAAACTCCACAGCGGCCACGGCCTGTGGTGTGTCCGGATCCTTCCCTGCCTCCATGCCTTGTGGGACACACAGGCCTGGATTTAGGGATACAGGTGTGGTTGAGCGTTGCTGGAGCACAAGGTGATACATGGAGAGGGACACAGGAGGGTCTCCAAGGATGGTTTCCTTTGGTTCCTGCTGCCCAGAGCCTCCTCCAGCAGCAGAAAATCCCTGAGGACAACAGTCTCGTAATGGGATTTTGCTGGTCGGGGTGTTCTCCCAGTGCTGACCTGGGAGTTTGTTTCATCCAGTGTCTGGATCCAGAGATCCTGCTCTCAGTCTCTCCAGTCTCCACTCAGGGTGGAGTTTCACTCCCTGTGTTCCCAGTTGTGACGTTCCCTGGGTCACCTCTGCCTCTCTGGGATGCAGGTGATGAGCCAAAATCCCAGGGAGCTGCACAGAGGAGCTTTGGCACGTTATGTGGGGGCTCATGAGCAGATGCTGGAGCATCCCAGCTCCCTTACCGGGTGGGAGAGGGTTGGGATGTTCCTCTGGCAGCACGGGAGGGTCGTGGACCTCAGTTCCTCGTGGGAGACAACACCTGTCCCACGGAGCTGAAGGGGAAGGCCAGCGTGGGATTTTCCAAGGCTCCCTGCTCGTTCCCAGGTGGGTGCCGAGGAGCTGTGCTCCCTGCTCAGCCAAGTCTTCCAGATTGTTTACACCGAGTCCACCATCGATTTCCTGGACCGCGCCATCTTCGACGGGGCCTCGACGCCGACGCGGCACCTGTCCCTGCACAGCGGTGGGTGCTCCCGGCACCCCACACCCACCACCTCGGGGCAGGGACAGCTGCACTCAGGGAGTGAGTGCTTGGGGCTGGAAAAGCCTCGGAGAGCCCCGAGCCCACCCGTCCCTCGCCACTAACCCATGTCCCCAGGTGCCACATCCACGTGGATGTTAAGTCCCTCCAGGGATGGGGACTCCACCCCTGCCCTGGGCAGCCTGGGCACCCCTTTCCATGATGGAATTTTCCCAGGATCCAACCCAAACCTCCTGTGGCACAACCTGAGGCTGTTTCCTTTCGTCCTGTCGCTCATTCCTGGCCTGTCCCCTGCCAGCAGAGTCAGGAGTCACTTTGTGTCAGGAATCACTCTGTGTCGCTCCTGGGCTGGGAGATCACCGAGTTTGTGCCTCTCACATTCCATATCCCAAATTTCTCTCCTTCCAGATGACTCTTCCACCAAAGTGGACGTGAAGGAGCCCTTCGAGGCAGATGCCAGCACTTTGTAAGTGAGCCCTGGCCCTGGAGCCGGGATTAACCCCGGATCCGCTGCCATCGGCACGGCGGGAAGCTGAGCCCGCCCTGCTGGGCCTCAGCGGGTGTTGGCACAGATCCTGTCCGGGCTTGGATTGTCCTGCCCTCAGCATTCCAGGGAAAGTCACGTCCACAGCAAGCAGTCCCTGTGTCAGCACAGCACGGGCTCAATGGCTGATCAGCCCTGCTGGAGCTGGGAGAAGGGTTTTCCAAAGAAACCCTTCATTTAGGAAACTTTCCTCTCCTGGGTCGCTGCAAACCTGAAAAGTGTTTGTGGTGCAAAATCCCAACACACAGTCCATTGGTTAACGTGGAGGGGTGCTCTTGGAATATCCAGAGTTGAGGGGTGCCCTTGGAGTGTCCAACTTGGCGGGACGTTCTTGGAATGTGCAACGTTGAGGGATGCTCTTGGAATAGCCAGCATTAAGGGTTGTTCTTGGAATATCCAACACAGAGGGATGGATGCTCCTGGAATGCTTAATGTGGAGGAATTATGAACATTATTGGAAATTCACACCTTTAGCCCCAAAATGAGGAGTTTGGGGATTTTTCCCAGTGCTGTTCCCAACGAGGAAGCACCTGGAGGGATTAATTCCCTGTGTGGGACTCTGTTGTCATGGGATCACCAAACCAGTGTTTGGCTCCGTGGGGTCCTCGGGGTACCCTCAGGAGCTGGAGGCTTCCAGAATCATGGAATATCCTGGGCTGGGAGGGACCCCAAGGATCAGAGTCCAGCTCCTGGCCCTGCACAGCCCACGCCAAAATTCCCACCTCCACGTGGCTCCCCACCCTTCCCTCCCCTCCATGCCCAAGGAGCTTCAGAGAACTCACCCTGTTCCGTGTCAGTTCCTTCCCAGACACCCTGGAGGCGGGAGACACGTCCCCGTCCTCGTTCTCCGCGCGTCCATCCCCGCACGTGACCACGGCGAGCGAGAGCGAGCTCAGCACCACGGCCACCGAGCTGCTGCAGGACTACATGATGACGGTGGGGCCTGGGCATCGGGACCCTCGGGGCGTTGGCATGCTCCTGGGATTTGGGATGGTGGCCTTGGAGGGATGGGGGGTGTAGGAGCAGCTCATCCTCCTCCCCAGCCCAGCTGGGCCTGGAGGGCCTGACTGTGGGCTCATGTCATGGAATCCTGGAATGGTTTGGGTGGAAAGGGAACTTACGGATCATCCAGTTCCACCCCACGCCGTGGGCAGGGACACCTGCCACTATCCCAGGTTGCTCCAAGGCTCATCCAGCCTGGCCTTGGACACTTCCAGGGATCCAGGGGCAGCCACAGCTGCTCTGGGAAATCCATTCCAGTCCCTCCCCACCCTCACAGCATTTCTTGCCATCTCAATCTCCACTTTTCCAGTGGGAAGCCATTCCCTGTGTCCTGTCCCTCCATGCCTTGTCCCCAGTCCCTCTCCAGCTCTCCTGGAGCCCCTTTAGGCCCTGCCAGGGACTCTCAGCTCTCCCTGGATCCTTCTCTTCTCCAGGGGAACCCCCCCAGCTCTCCCAGCCTGGCTCCATAGGAAAGGGGCTCCAGTCCTGGGAGCAGCTCCAGGGCCTCCTCCAGACTCGCTTCATCTCCCACAGGAACATCCCCACCTTTGTCCCCTTCCCCCTGTCCAAAGTCACCAAATCCATAAGTCCCAGCCCCAGCGACACCGAGAGCCTGTCACTGCTTTCCCATCGGGCTGCAGCCAGTGCCATTCCCAAGCCTCTCACCCCCATCCCACAGCTCCGGACCAAGCTGTCCTCCCAGGAGATCCAGCAGTTCGCGATGCTGCTCCACGAGTACCGGAACGGAGCCTCCATCCACGAGTTCTGCATCAACCTCAAGCAGCTCTATGGGGACAGCAGGAAATTCCTGCTCCTGGGTGAGTGCAGGAGAGCTCCAGAGGTGGGAACTGGGTGCTCGGGGACAGGCGGTGGGATGGGACTGAGGGGGAAAAGGTGTGGGCACAGGGAGGCCTTGGGGTCACCAACACCAGGGGAATGTCTCAATCCACCACTCCTGTGGAGAATTCTCCTTCCTGAGGGCCACTGGGCCATCTGTCCCAGCTTGTCCTGGTTTGAGTCCCTGCCTTGGAGCTGTTCCCTGTTCTCTTCTGGCTGTGGAGCACTGGGGAACCTCCTCCCAACCTGGGAATCTTCTCCAGACCAGGGAACTTAATCTAGACCTGGGAACCTCCCCCAGACCTGGGAATCTACTCCCAACCTGGGAATTTCCTCCAGACCTGGGACATTTAAATAACCTGGGCTTAAACACCTGGGTCCTCTCACCTGGCTTTTACTATCCAAGGAAAAACAGGCCAGGAATTTAAAATCCTGACAGGATAGGAACAGTTTGTCTGACCACACCCAGGACCTCCCTCCTGGCCTCTAATATCCAAGGAAAACAGGCCAGGAATTTAAAATCCCCCCAGCATCGAAGCAATGTGTCTCACCTGGGCCCTGCTGGCCTGCAGGGACACCAAGGGGACAAGGCAAATGTCCCCAGTGGGACAAGTTACTGGGATAAGCTCAGCAAAGCTAAGCAAGATGTTGGGTGAGGAATTAGATCCTTTGGAGTTTGGAAAATCCCCCTTGAGCCAAATTTTGGTCTCGGTGGTGGCCGCAGGGCCCAGGTGTGAATGGGAGACCCTGGAGCTCCCTGTCCCCCCAAAGAGGCTCCTGGGCTCTCCTGGAAGGCTCAGGAACACCGTGCAGGTGAGGAATCCCACGGATCCCTGCCCCGAGCACGTCTGCACGTCCTGCACTCCAGCCCCTGTCCGTGCTCTCTCCCGGCTCCAGGCCTGCGTCCCTTCATCCCGGAGAAGGACAGCCAGCACTTCGAGAACTTCCTGGAGACCATCGGGGTGAAGGACGGGCGCGGGATCATCACGGACAGCTTCGGGCGCTACCGCCGCTCCCTCGGCGCTGCCTCCGCCTCCAACGGCACCGGCGCCGCCGGCAGCTCCGACGAGCAGTCGGTGCCCTCGGAGGAGGACGAGTGGGACAGGATGATCTCCCACATCAGCAGCGACATCGAGGCGCTGGGCTGCAGCCTGGACAGGGACTCGTCCTGAGGGAGCGGGGCTGGACACGGGGGGGCCGGGATACAGAGCTGCTCCCAGGGGCAACACGGAGCTGCCCCCGGGGGATCCCAGAGCTGCCCTTGGAGGGACACCGGGATACGGAGCTGCTCCCGAGGGGAACACAGAGGTGCCTTTGGGGGGGACGTGGAACAAGGACCTGCCCCTGGGGGGAACACGGAGCTGCCCTTGGAGGGACACCAGGACATGGAGCTGCCCCTGGGGACCCCACAGCAGCCCTCGGAGGGACCCAGGAACACCAACCTGTGCCCTCTGGGGGGGACACGGAGCTGCCCTTGGAGAGTCCTGGAACATGGATCCTTCTGCAGGATTTGGGGGCTCCAGCACGATGGAATCACTCTCCTGGCCTCCTTAACAGCTCCAGGGGCAGGAATGGCTCCAGTGTGGATTTGGGGGACAGCTGGATTTGGGATGTGGATTTCTGGGGGCAGATCTCTTTCTGAGCATTGAGGTCTCCTTCCAAGGGGATGGATCTCCCCAGAGGATGGATCTGCTCCTGAGCATCCAGTTCTCTTCCTGAGGGGCCAGACCCACTCCCTCCCCAGTTTACAGTTTGCACAGCAGGTCCCCCATAACTGCCCTCCACCCCCACAATGAAGTTTTGCCACAATGTGAATCATTTCACCCTCTCGTCCCTGGTGTCAGAACATTCTGGAACATCCTGGCCCCCCCAGCATGGGATTTCCCACAATCACCCCTGCCCATCCCCGGGGCCCTGGTGGGGGCAGGAGCTCAGGGGGAGCTGCAAGGGCACCCCAGGACTGGGAAGACCCCCAGAGCTGAGGGTGGGACCCCCTGACGGGAGTCCCACAGCCACACCAGAGGGGTGCTGCCCCCCCCAAGAGTACCTGGGGATGGGCCCCCCACCCAGAGGCAGACGCTGACTCAGCAGTTTATGGAATCTGCTCCTCCAGCACATTCCAGCGGCTTCAACCCCAAATCCCGCACAGTGCCTTTAACCCTTCAGCACCCAGTGCCCACCAGCTCACCAGCACCCTTACCTGCTGTGTCTCCAGCTCACCAGCACCCTCACTGGTGTGTCCCCAGTTTACCAGCACCGTTAACTGCTGTGTCCCCCCCACTTCACCATTACCTTTACTGGTGTCTTCCCCCCTCACCCTTAACTGGTGACCCCCACTCCCTTCTCCCGGGGGTCCCCCAGCCCCTCCTCCTCCTGGAATTTAGGGGTGCTGGAAGCTGAGTGATCCCAGGGACTCACCTGGGGGCCACAGAGGGGGCCCCTCCCACAGCTCTCCCTGTTCTGAGGCTGAGAAACTGGGGGCAGAAAGGGGGGGACAAAGCGGGGGAATTCCAGGTCCCTGGGATTTGGGGAGCAGGAATTCCTTCCCTGAGAGCTGGGAGAGTTTCCTTCCCATCATTAAACCCTTTGGGAAATCAGGAATTTCAGGAAAACCCCTATTTTTGACAGGATCCAGAGAGCTCCAAACAGCTCATGGGGGAGTGGGGGATGTTTCTGTATTTCCGTGGGAAATGGGATTAAATTCTGGGAATAACCCAGAGCTGCAGTGTCCTGGCAGGTCTCTGCCACCCTCCCCATTGACCCCCTAAATCTGGTGGGGGGGTAAACCCTCGCCCCCAGTTGTGTTGGGAACACCCTGGGGCACTGCCATCCTCTACCCCCAGCACCATGAGAGCCCCAGAAGCTGCCCAGCCCGCTGTCCCTCCACCTCCCCATCCCAGTTACAACCCCCTGTGCCGCCCCCCAACCCCACCCCTGGAAACGGGACTCCCCAGGCCCTCCAAAATCATCACGGGGGGGCCAGGTGCGATCCAAGGAGTGCAGGAGGCCTTTATTGAGCGGTCCAGGGGAGGGGGATGGGGGGCAGGGGGAAGGATTTGGGGGTGTCTCTGTGCATCTATACAGGGGGCCGGGCCAGCCCCGGCCGCTACATGGTCAGTTCCTGCGGGAGAGACAGCGAGTCAGGGACCCCGGGGGGCACAGCCCCCACTCCTGCGGGGAGGGGTCCCGGCCCCACCCCCCAGCAGGGAGGGGGTCCCTCCCGCGGCCCCACTCACCATGATGGCGTTGACGATGTCGTTGTTGTTGTGCCGCAGGGCCCGCACGGCTTTGGGGCGGGACACGTTGGCCTGGGCCATCACCAGCTCGATGTCCCGCACCTCCAGCCCCGTCTCGTCCACCTGGGCGGGGCGCGGGGTTGTCACCCTCCAAAGGCACCCACCCAGGGCTTCGGGGGTCTCCCAGCACCCACCCTGGGAGCCCCTCTGTGTCCCCTCCCCGGGGCGCATCACATTGGCCTCGGCCATCCCCAGCTCCGTATCTTGCACCTCCAGCCCCGTCCCGTCCCCACGGGGGGCCACAGTGCCTGTCACCCCCCCATAATGGCCCCACAGGACCTTGGGGTCCTTCAGCAAACCCCATAGAACCCCCCCGGGCCCCCTCCCAGGGTACAGGACCGTAACCTGAGCCACCCCCAGCTCCATGTCCTGCCCCTCCAGCCCTATCCCATCCCCCTGGGGGAGGAACGGCCCCATTACCCCCCCCATAACACCCCCCGGGGGTCCCCGAGCCCCCCCAGCACCCACCTCCTCCTCCTCCTCGCTCTCCTCCTTGATGGCGAGGGCGGGGGCGGTGTCCGTGACCAGGGCCGAGTGTTCCAGCGGCACCTTGAACTTCTCGGCCGCCGCTTTGTGCACTTGCTGGGACAGGTCCTCGATCTGGGGGGGCACAGGCGGTCACTGCCGGCCCCCCCGGGCAGGGACACCTCCCTCCCGGCCCCCGAGCCCACCTTGGCCTCCCCGAAGACGATGTAGATGTCGGAGGCGGGGCTCTTGAACACGTCGGGCTTGGAGATGACGAACAGGATGTTCTTGGACTTGCGGATGGTGATGCGGGTGACACCGTGGATCTGCCGCAGCCCCAGCTTGGACATTGCCTGGGGGCACAGGGGGGCACAGGGTGACCCCCTGCACAGCAGCCTGGGGGGGCTCCAGTCCCCCAGTGACACCCCAAATCCCCGGGACAACAGGAAAACCGGGGATGGAGGACACTGTCCCTGGCATGGCCAGGATGGGACCCCCAACCCAGGGTGGGGACCCCCAGACACTCCCCAGTGTGGCCTGGAGAACCCCCTGGAGTGGGGACTTGAACCCCAACATCCCAGAACTACCCTCCCCCCCAAACCTGGGGTGAAATAATGACCCCAACCCCATGGGTGACCCCAGCCCCACCCCAGAGTGGGACCCCCAGAGTGGGGACCTGACCCCCAGCACCCAGAAATGACCCCCCTGCCCATATGCTGGGATGGTGATCCCAACCCCACAGGGGAGCCCCACATCTCTGGGGAACCCCCAGCCCATAGGGACCCCCAGTTCCCTGTGGGACCCCCAGTTCCCTGCGGGACCCCCCACCTTCCGGGCCTTCTTCTCGCTCCGGCTCTGCTTGGCCTTGCTCAGCGGCTCCTCCCCGGGGCCGAGCGCGTGGCCCAGGGGCACCTGCAGAGAGGGGGGTCAGGGGGGCCCCCAGCACCCCCGGGGGGGCCCCCCCAACCCCAAGCCCCAAACTCCCACCTGGGGCTGGGCAGGGGGCAGCTCTGAGCCCTCGGGCTCCTCCAGCTCCGGGATGGACTCGTCGTTGCTCTCAGATTCATTCCCGGACCCTGGGAATGAAGGGGGGGAGGTGAGAGGGGGCCCCAAGACCCCCCAACCCCGGGGGTACCCAGGGCCCCCCCCTCACCTCGGTGGTTGGGCTGGCAGCGCTGGGGGGCCGGGGGGGCCGGGTCGGCCCGGGGGGTCTCAGCCTCGCTGGACGAGCTCGACTCCGACTGCAGAGACCCCCGGGGGGGCCCCCGGCCCCCCCCACCCCCCCGCCCCCCCCCGCCCCCCCCCCGCCCCCGCCCCCCCCCCCCGCCCCCCCCCCCCCCCCCCCCCCCCCCCCCCCCCCCCCCCCCCCCCCCCCCCCCCCCCCCCCCCC
>JAYRBT010000082.1:306956-329107 GCA_036023395.1 Myiotriccus ornatus | reverse complement strand
GGGGACGGGGGGAGGGGTTGCAGCCCCCCGGGGTGGGGGAGACTTGGGGGTCCTGCTGGTGGCCTTGAACAGGGGCGGGCTCGGGAAGGGGCGGCCCGTGGGAGGGGTCGGGAGAGGGTGGGAACGTGGGGCGGTGACCCCCTGGGGGGGCGGGACGGGGGGGTCACCGCCCCCGAGGGGTTGGAAGGGGGTCAGTGCCCCTGGGGCCGGGGCAGAGACTGGCACCGCTGCACTGATGGGTCGGCAGAGCCCGGGCAGGTGAGGGGGGCGTCTGGGGGGTTCTGGGGGTGGTCCCTGCAGGGCACTCCTTGCGGGCACTGGGGGGGGTCTCCCCTTGCCCACCCCAGTGGGGCTCAGTGCTGGGTTGGGGTTCAACAGCCATTCTGGGGGGGTGCAGAGCTCCCCCTGTCCCAGGGTGAGGTGGTTTGGGGGGCCTAGGGGGGCTCGGGGGGGGTGGGCAGGTTCCCAGGGAATCACCCCATGGTGCCCTTGGTTTTCCCGGGAGTCATCATGGTGTTCCCAGTTTGTCTTGGGTCACCCTGTGGTGTCCCCAGTTTCACTGGGATCATGCCATGATCCTCCCGATTTTCCCGGGGGTCGCCCCACAGTGCCCCTCACTTTCACTGGGAACACTCCATGGTACCCCAGTTTTATTGGGGCTGTCTGTGGTGTCCCTGGTTTTTCTGGGGAGTCATCACATGTTGTCTCCGGTTTTGCTGGGGGGTCACCCCCAATTCCCCCGGTTTTGGAGGGGTGCCGGCACTGCCAGTGGGGGCACTGGAGCAGAGGGCTCAGCTGTCCCCCATCCCCTTCTCAGTGCTGACCCCTCTGTCCCCACGTCCCCCAGGATGTGGCTGCTGGCTGTCCCCTGGGCACTGGCCCTGCTGGTCAGCGCGGCCCCCCCCGGCCCCTCGGCAGCCCCCCTGGACCCCGCATCCATCTTCTCCGACCTGACCCCGGCGGAGCTCCGGGCCGTGCGGACCTTCCTGATGGAGCGGCCGGAGCTGGGCCTGGCCCCGAGCCGGGGGGGCCCCCTGGCCAAGAACTCGGTGTTCCTGGTGGAGCTGCTGCCGCCCCCGAAGCGCGCGGCCCTGCGGTTCCTGGCGCACGGGGGGCCCCGGCCGCGGCGCGAGGCTCGAGCCGTCGTCTTCTTCGGGGCGCAGGCGGAGCCCAACATCACCGAGCTGGCCGTGGGGCCCCTGCCGCGGCCCAGCTCTTACCGCGTGCTGGGGCTCAAGGGGGGCCGTGCCGTGCCCTTCTGGGCGCGGCCCATGACCCAGCTGGAGTACGAGCTGCTGCACGAGGCGCTCGTGGCCGCCGTGGCGCCGCTGGAGCCGCTGCTGCGCGAGGCCACCGGCTTCGGCTTCCAGAACTGCTCCGCGCGCTGCCTCACCTTCTCCGACATCGCGCCTCGCGGGCTGGGCCCCGGCGAGCGCCGCACCTGGCTGGTGATCCAGCGCTTTGTCGAGGGCTACTTCCTGCACCCCGTGGGGCTGGAGGTGCTGCTGGACCACCGGGACCCCGACCCGTGGCGCTGGGCCGTGCGGCAGCTCTGGTACAACGGGCGCTACTTCGGCAGCGTGAGGGAGCTGGCCGAGCTCCACGCGCGGGGGGCGCTGCCCCTGGCCCGCCTGCCCGAGCCCCCCGCCCGCCACCTCTTCTCCAGCTACGAGCCCCGCGGGCGCTTCTTCACCGGGACGCCTACCGAGGTGCACGGCGCCAAGGTGTGCGAGCCGCAGGGCCGGCGCTACCGCCTGCGCGGCAACCGGCTGGAGTACGGCGGCTGGAGCCTGGCCTTCCGCCTGCGCTCCTCCGCCGGCCTCCAGCTCTTCGACGTGCGCTTCGGCGGCGAGCGCGTGGCCTACGAGCTGAGCGTGCAGGAGGCCATCGCCTTCTACGGCGGCCACTCGCCGGCGGCCATGCAGACCAAGTACATGGACGCTGGCTGGGCCATGGGTGCCTCCAGCTACGAGCTGGCGCGCGGCGTGGACTGCCCCGAGACCGCCACCTTCCTGGACGCCCACCACCTCCTGGACTCCGACGGCCCCGTGCGCTTCACACACGCCCTCTGTGTCTTCGAGCTGCCCACGGGCGTCCCCCTGCGCCGCCACTTCGACAACGACTTCCAGGGCGGCTTCAACTTCTACGCGGGGCTGGAGGGGCGGGCACTGGTGCTCAGGACCACCTCCACCGTCTACAACTATGACTACATCTGGGACTTCCTGCTCTACCCCAACGGCGTCCTGGAGGCCAAGGTCCATGCCACCGGCTACATCCACGCCACCTTCTACACGCCCCAGGGCCGGCGCTACGGCAGCCGCGTGCACAGCCACCTCCTGGGCAACCTCCACACACACCTCGTGCACTACAAGGTGGACCTGGATGTCGCAGGTGAAGGGCCCCAACAGCTCTTGACACATCCCAGCCTTGGGGAGGGTGCTGGAAGGGGGAGTTGGACCCCTGGAGTGTTCCAGGGACCAGGGGGCCTTGTCCCTGACGGGGGTGGTACCACCTGGGTATCACCTGGACCCTCTGGTCATGACCACTCTCAGTGGTGGCATCTCTGTGGGGTCCCACTTCTCCATGGGCACATCTCTGCAGTGTCCCAGTCTTCCATGGTGGTGGCATCTCTGGAGGGTCCCAGCCCCCCATGATGGTGGCATCTCTCTGGTTTCCCAGTCCTCCATGGTGGCATCTCCACTGTGTCCCACTCTTCCGTGGTGCTGGCATCTCCATGGGGTCTCAGTCCACATCCCTGCTGACATCCCCACAGTGTCCCACCCTTCCATGCAGCATGTCCGTAGGGTCCCACCCCTGCATGGCGACACCTCTGTGGGGTCCTGCCCCCACACCGGGGGGTCTGTGCCGCCGTGTTCCCCCACTGACCGCCCCTCCCTGCAGGCACCGGGAACAGCTTTGAGACGATGGACATTCGCTTTGAGAACATCTCGAACCCCTGGAGCGCGGGGGCCCGCGTGGTGCAGCCGTGGCTGTACCGGGAGCCGCGGCGCCGGGAGCGCGAGGCGGCGCTGCCGCTGGGCCGGGCC
This sequence comes from Myiotriccus ornatus, assembly GCA_036023395.1. Lineage (NCBI taxonomy): Eukaryota > Metazoa > Chordata > Aves > Passeriformes > Tyrannidae > Myiotriccus > Myiotriccus ornatus. The sequence goes on along the minus strand of JAYRBT010000082.1, from coordinate 326,060 downwards.
CCGCCACGGTACCTGCTCTTCACCAACCCGCGCCGGCGCAACCGCTGGGGCCATCGCCGCACCTATCGCCTACAGCTCAGCTCCCACGCCGGGCCCGTGCTGCCCCGCGGCTGGCGCGAGGAGCGCGGCGTCACCTGGGCCAGGTGGGTGCGGGACATGGCTGCCCCGTGGGCTCTGGCATTGCCAGATCTGTGCCGAGTCACCGGCGTCGCTCAGTGCCGCGGGCATGGTGTCTTTCCCTTGGTCACACCTTCCTCTGGTGGCACTTTCCCCTGGGGGACACCTTCCTCTGGTGGTACCTACCCCTTGGTAGCACCAGACCTCGATGGCATCTTGCCTCAGTGCCTCAGTCCCCTGGTGGTGCCTTCCCTTGGTGGCACCTGACCCACAGAGACCCCTCGTTCCTGCCGTGGCCCCCCAGAGCAGGTGGTGGCCTCAGCTGGGGGTCTCTGGGGTCCCAGCCGTGAGTGCCTTGGCTGAGGGGGACCCTGGCCTGGTGCAGTGGGGATGTGTCCAGTGATACCCTCTAGCTTGAGAGCCCCTCAGAAGTTGGGGAACCCCCTTGGAAGTGGGGTGCCCCTCAGAGCTGGGTGGGACCTTGAAACTAGGGAGCACCCAAAGCTGGGGAACCCCTGAGCCCCCTTTCCGACCCCGTGTCCCCATAATGCGACTGGGCAAGGGGTAGCACAGCCGGGGGGACCCAGGCAGGGGTGGGAGAGGGACCCCCCGGCCCAGACCCCCACATGGGTGGGCCCTGCTGACCCCGCCCCCTCACCTGCCCAGATACCACCTGGCCGTGACGCGGCGCCACGAGAACGAGCCAAGCAGCAGCAGCATCTACAGCCAGAACAACCCCTGGGACCCCCCGGTCACCTTCGAGAGCTTCATCCGCGACAACGAGACCATCGAGGACCAGGTGACACTGGGGACACAGTGCTGGGGGCACAGGAGGATCCCATCTCCGGGGGGAGGGTGGGGGGTGAGCTTTGGGGGCTCCCCAGATCCAGGGGGTTTCTCAGCTCCAGGGTTTCCCCCACTTCCATGGGTTCCCCCAGCTCCAGAGTCTCCCCAGCTCCTGAGGGGCTTCCCAGGTCTCAGGGGCTCCCCAGCTCTGGGGGGTCTCCCCATTTCCCACTGGTCTCCCCAGCTCCCATGGGGGGGGGTCTGTGGTGCCATGGGCCCTGCTGACTCTGCGGTGTACCCCCCAGGACCTGGTGGCCTGGGTGACCGTGGGCTTCCTGCACGTGCCCCACTCCGAGGACGTCCCCAACACGGCCACCCCTGGCAACGCCGTCGGCTTCTTCCTGCGCCCCTTCAACTTCTTCGACGAGGACCCATCGGTGGCCTCGCGCGCCCCCGTCATCGTGCGCCCGCTGGACCCCCCGACCTGCTCCCGCCTGGACATCCAGCGCTGGACCCCCCCCAGCCCCGGCGCCTGCGTCCACCCCGAGCCCTTCACCTACAATGGCACCTACCGGCCCGTGTGACCCTGGGCACAAGGGGACACCGCGACACCAGCTGTGGGACAGGCCACGTGCCACCACCTCCTCTGATCCCAGCACTGGCACCGCGGGGACACTGGTGCCACCTGGACACTGGGGTGTGCCACACCATGCCACACAGTGCCACATGTCATACCATCAAATGGTGCCATGGTAGCATGTCACACACATGTCACTGGGTGCCACGTGCACTGTGCTGGGCTCAGTAAAGGTGATGTCACCTCACCTGACCCTGGCACTGGCACTGTGTGGCACACCAGTGCCACTGGGACACCGTGGCACGGGATGCGTCACTCGGTGCCACACAGTGCCATATTCCACCTGTTGGGCTCAGTGTAGGCGATGCCACCCCCCTCCACCACCACGTGGCACACCAGTGCCACTGCGATGTGTCACACAGTGCCACATGCCAGGCTCAGTAAAGGCGATGTCACCTCCTCTGTCCTGTCTCTGCCACTAGCGGGATGCCCTGACCCGTCCCTGGCTGTCACCATGTTTAATCACAGTGACATTCGAGGTCATTGTGTCCCCCCATACTCCCCGTGGTTCTGTCCCCTCCCCCGGTGACACACAGAGCCCGGGGGGTCTCTGTACGGTTTATTGGGGACACCTACGGCAGGGGTGACATGCAGGGGTGACACAGGACAAACACAGCACACGCTATGGGGGTGGCAGCCCCCTCCCGCCCGTGTTCCCCTCCCTGTGCGTGGGGTGACACCGCGATGTGACACCCGGTTGTGCAGGGGGAGTGCCTGGGGGGCTCTGGGGGTTCCGGGGGCTCCAAGGGGACACGCAGCCAGGTGGGGAGGGCACACACGTGTCCCCACCCCCCCAGCCGGGACACGGACAGGGACACGCAGGGGGAAACACACGGCCCCACCAGAGACTGCCGGTGCTCTCACACATGTGCGGGGGAGCCCGGCAGGGGCGTCCCGGTGGGGGGACATGGCAGGGACACACACACACACGGATGGGACCCCCCAACACACACGTGACGTCCTGGGGACAGGACACGGGGACACACCTGTGCACACCCCTGTGCACACACACCTGTGCACACCCCCACCCCCGCCGGCCTGGAGAGCTCGGGGGGGTCCCGGGGCCTCGGGGCTCTGGAAGGAGGAGGAGGAGGAGGAGGAAGAGCAGCAGAGTCCGACAGTCCGGGGCAGAGGGACCCGAGGGAGGCTGGATAGCAGGGGGTCCCCAGGATCCTGAGCCCCCCTGCTGGCACTGGGGGGAGTGTCCGTGGGGAGCAGCGGCTGGGGCCCCCTGGCAGGTCAGGGTCCAGGGGTGGGGGCTCCGGGGGTCCCACGTCACCAGGTCCAGGAGTCCCATGTCTCCACGGCTCCGGGGCTCCCAGCTCCCGGAATCTTGGAGTTCCATGTCCCAAGTGTGGGGGTCCCACATTCGGGGGTCAGGGGTCCTGTGGCTCCAGAGATCCCATGCGCTGGGGTCCAGGGGGTACAGGGGTCCCAGGTCCCAGCATATGGGGGTCTGAGGACTCTGGGGGTCCCACGTTGCAGGGTCAGGGGTCCCAGGGCTCCTGGGCTCCGGGGGTCTCACGTTCCAGGGTCAGGGATCCTGTGACCCGGCGGGTCCCAGGACATGGTGTCCAGGGGTGCCAGGTTTGGGAGGTCCCACATCCTGGGGTCTGGGGGTCCTGTGGCTCCGGGGGTCCCACGTCCTGGGCTTTGGGGGTCCCACGTGCCGGGGCCCCAGGACTCCAGGGGTCCCAGGTCCTGGGGTCTGAGGGCTCCGGGGGTGCCACTTTCCGGGGTCGGGGGTCCCGTGGCTCCGGGGGTCCCGCCGTGCCCCGGCGCTCCCATTAGCTGCCGGGGTCGGAGCAGTGTCTCTGGAGCGGGGGGGTCCCCGGGGGAGTCCCCGCGGGGGGGGGCAGCGCCCCGGGCAGCGAACGTCGCCGCGGGGGGGGCGGCTCCAGCAGCAACACCACATCGGGGGGGTCCGGGGCACGCGGTGGGTGCGGGACCTGCCGGAACCGGGAGGGCGAGAGTCAGGGGAGGGATCGGGGGACCCACACACGGCACCAGGAGCTCGGGATGTCCCACCCCACCCAGCATGGGGACCCCCGCTGCGTGACCCCAACCCAGAGAAGGGCTGGAGGACACCGTGATGGGCACAGGAGGGGGTGTGCCCCAAATCTGGGGGGCTTAGGGTGTCCCCCACTCGGCACCAGGGATTTAGGGTGTACCCCCAACCCAGCAGAGAGCCCACCCACACCAGTGGGGAACAGAGCGGTGGAGCACGGGAGGGGGTGTACCCCAAATCTGTGGGGGCTCAGGGGTGACCCCAACCCACAGAGGCTGTGACAGTAGGATGACCCCAAAGCAGGTGCCCCCCAGCCCCAGGGTCCCCTACCTGAGCGAGCGGCCGGAGCGGGGTGATGGGCAGGGGAGGCTGCAGCGGCCCCGGAGGGGCTTGGTGGGGGGAGGTCACGGTGCTGTAGGCGGGGGGCACCAACACCTGGCGCTGCAGCAGGTGCACGATGGACGAGATGTCCGTGCTCAGCCGGGATTCCAGCCTGAAACGTTCGTGGTGGAGCGTGGCCAGGCCGGGATGAGACGTGGGACCCCCAGCCCCATCGCTCCCTCCACCCCACAGGATTCCCAGACCTGCCCAGCACCTGCCCCTGCCCCCCTGTACCCCACCAGGTGGGGCAGAGATCCCCCATTCCCCCCCTCCTCACTCAGGGCTCTACAGACCCCCCAGAACTCCAGCACCCCCAACCCCATCCCCCCCTCAGCCCTCCTGGACCCACAGCAGCTCCCCCTGCACCTCTGTACCCCCTTAAGGTGCGTCAGAGGGCTCAGGTTGGGATGGGGGTCCCTCATTCCTCCCCTTGCACTCAGGGTTCCCCAGATCCCTTTGGGGGTGGTTGGGGGGCTCTCACAGGGTCACACTGCCCTAAAACCCCCCTGAGGTCATACCTGAACCCCCCAAAATTACCTGTTGAGCTGTTTTTGGAGCAGATCCAAGCGGGATTCCAGGTCAGAGCGCTGGCGGCGGGTCAGGGACGGAGTGGGATTTGGGGGGGCCCCGTGGGAACAGCGAGGGAGCTCCTGATACTGGCGGCCCCGGGTGTCACCCCAAAAACTGAAGATGTTGGAGACCCCCGAGAAGGCGCCTAGAAAAGGTGGGGGGGGGGGTGGGTTTGGGGCCGTGAAGTGGGGTGGGACGTTTAAGGGGGACTGGGAGAAGGATGGGAAGAGTGTGCTGGGGCTTTTGGGGGGGCTGTAGAGTCTTAAACAAGGAAGGTAGGATTGCCCCCCCCCATCCTGAGCCCCCCCCTGCCCTTCTGGGGGGTGCCGGGGCAGGCCCTGGGGGAGGGCAGGTTTGGGATTTTGGGGAGAGCCTGTAGAACCCCGAGTAAGGAGGGGAGGAATGCGGGACCCCCCACCCTATCCCAAACCCCCCAGCCCACCCGAGGGAGGGGGCAGGTACTGGTTGTGAGATGGGGGTCTGGGGGCTGAGGGAGGGATGGGGGTGCCGGGGTTTTTGTGGAGTCTGCAGGATCCCGAGCAGGGAGGGAAGGAATGGGGGACCCTCCACCCCAACCCCAGCCCCCCGACCCACCTGAGAGGGGGTTGCACATGTCGCTGCCCTCGTGCTCCTCGGGCTCGGGGGGGGGGCGGGGGGGCACTGCGGAAGGGGGACAGCGCGGTGGCCCCCGGGGGGGGCACGGGAGGCTCCTCCTCATCGCTGGAGCCGCAGCTGGAGGGGCTGGGGGGGTCCCACTCGGCCGGGCCTCGGGGGGCGCCGGGGGCCTGACCCCCCCCAGTGCCCTCCCGCAGTGCCCGGGGCTTCTCGGGACTGGGGGCGTCTGCGGGGGACAAGTGGGATCAGGGCCAGGGTCCCGGTGACCCTGGGGTCACTCCGGGGGTCCCGGCGCCCGCCCGGCCCCCCCGACCCCCCACCTTTCTCGGGGCGCCGGCGGAAGGACAGTTTGCGGCGCCGGAGCCGGGAGAAGCCTCCGTCCAGCTCGTCACTGCCTGGGGAGCCGGGGATCATGTTGGTCTGCGGGGACAAGGGGGCACAGTTGGGGGGCTGCGGGACCCCCTCGCTTTGTCAGGAGCCCCCCAGCTTGCTCAGGACCCCCCAGCCGTTGCTCAAAGTCCTCAGACAAAGTCCCCCCAGATCACTCAAGACCCCTGAGATTGCTCAGCCCCCTAGAACTTGCCCAGAAACTCCCACCTTGCTCAGGACCCCTCCAACTTGCTCAGGAACTCCTCTCCCCACTTGCTCAGGACCTCCTGGTTTGCTCAGGACCCCCATCAGCTTGCTTGGACTCCCCTTCTTTGTTCAGGATCCCCCAACTTCCTAGGAACCCCCAGTTTACTTGGACACTCCAGCCTGCTCAGGACCCCATAACTTGCTCAGGACCTCCCCACCTGACCGACCCCAGCCCGCCCCGCCCCCCGGGTGCCCCCTCACGTCTCGCAGGTTGAAGGTGATCTCGAGGGTGCCCCAGAAGCGGTCGGAGAACTCGGGGTACATGTCGAGCACCTCGAGCAGGTCCTCGCGCAGGATCTTGTGCAGGTCGCAGTAGGTGAGTGCCCGCACGTCCGCCCGCGACTTCCCCGGGCGCGCGTGGAGATGCAGCGGCTCCCCGAAGGTGTCGTTCTTACCTGGGGGGCGGGGGGTGTCCCGGGGGGTCACTGAAGGGGTCCGCGGGGCCGGGAGGTCCTGGGGGCTCTGGGGTTTTTGGACTTTCCCAGCCGCACATGCAGGTGCAGTGGCTCCCCAAAGATGTTTGTACCCGGCAGGGCACCCCAGGAAATGCGGGGTCTCTGGGGGGTCCCTGAGAAGGTGGGGTGACTCTGGGGTCGCTGAGAAGGGGTGGTCGCTGGGGGAGCACGTAGTAGGTGCTGGGAGGGCATCCCAGGGGCTCAGGGGTTCAGCAGGTCCCAGCACTGCTGTGCAGGTGTAGCAGCTCCCCGGAGCTGTTGGCCTTACCTGGGGCTGCAGGAGGGGCACTGGGGGGTCCCTGAGAGGGGAGACACCCTGGGAGGTGGAGGGTCACCCCAGGACAATGGGGGTTCTCCAGGACAAGTGGGGTAAACATGGGTCACCCCCAACCACTGTGGGTCACTTGGGGACACTGAGGTTGTGTCCAGCACTGTGGAGGTCACTAGGGGTATATATGCCATACGGGGCACTGGGAAGACCCCAGGTGGGGGTCACTCGAGGAGGACTGGGGAGACCCCAGGACACGGAGGGTCCCCCATGGGACACTGTGAGGTGCCCAGGAGGTGGGGGCTCACCCTGGGGGCACCTAGCACTGGGGGGCCCCCGAACAAAGTGGCTGCCCCAGGAGACCCTGTGGGACCCCCAGGCCACGTTGGGGGGCTCACCCAGGATGGCGACGACGACGTCCCCACGTAGGATCTCGATGGAGCCGCGGGAGATGAAGTAGAGTGCGGTGAGCACGTCCCCAGCGTGCACCAGCGTGTCCCCGGGGGGCGCGTGGGTGGTCTTGAACTTCATGGCCAGCGCCCGCAGGCAGCCCTTGGTGGCTCCCCGGAACGGGGCACAGTTCTGCAGCAGGCTCCGGTTCAGGTGCAGGCAGATGTCGGCCTGCAGGCACTCGGGGAACCCCTTCAGCACCTGGGGTGGGGGGGCACAGGGGTCAGGGGCACGGCAGGTTTTGAGAGGTCACCATGTTCATGTGGATGTTGTTGGTGCAGGACCAGGACTGCTGGAAGCTCTTCCCGAGCAATGGGGGGCTGAGGGTCATGGGGGATTTTAGGGGTTCCTGGGAAGTTCTGGGGGTCTGTGGGGGCATCCGGGGGGGGTTCACTGCATTCATGTCAATGCCACTGCTGTAGGGCCAGGTGTGCTGGAGGAGCTTGAAGAGTGAGGGGGCAGGGGACTGCAGGGAGTGCTGGGGGGCCCTGCTGGGTTTGGGGCATCCCGGGGGTCTCACTGCCTTCATGTAGATGCCATGACTGCAGGACCAGGACTGCTGGAAGCACCCCCTGAGGAGTGGTGGGCTGAGGGCCATGGGGGATTTTAGGGGTCCCATGGAGGTTTTGGGGGTCTGTGGGTTTTGAGTGGTCTCACTGTATTCATGTCAATGCCATTACTGCAGGACCAGAAGTGCTGGAAATACTCCTTGAGTGGGGGGCTGGAAGGCCATGGGAGTTTGGAGGGGATGCGGTGGGTTCCAGGGGTCCACGATAGGTTTTGGGGTGCTGGGAGTCTCACCGCGTTCATGTCGATGCCATTGGTGTAGGACCAGGCGTGCTGGAAATACTCCTCGAGGCGCTGGCGCAGCGGGTTGGGGATCTGGTGGAAGCGGATGAACTCGCGGACCCGCAGCATCTGCGTGTGGTACCGCGCCGTGCCCGAGTACAGCCGCTGGATGATGGCTGACACGTTCCCGAAGATGCTGGCGTACATCAGCGCTGGGGAGAGGGCAGGTCAGAGGGGGCTGCACCCCCAACCCCCCCTCACCCTCCACTGTCACCCCTGGGGTCCCTGTGTCCCCAGGTGAGAAGGTCTCCCCTGAGCCTCCTCTTCTCCAGGCTGAGCCCTCCCAGCTTGCTCAGCCACTCCTGCTGCTCCAGCCCCTTTCCCAGTTCCATTCCCTTCCCTGCACACGCTCCAGCCTCTCAATGTCCTTCTTGCAGTGAGGGGCCCAGAACTGCCCCCAGGATTCCAGATGGTGCCCAGCACAGGAGATGGTCACTGCCCTGGTCACACTATGGTGACACAAGTCAGGTGCCTACTCTTGCCCCCCTGGGCTCATGTCCAGCCTCTGTCACCAGCACCTCCAGGGCCTTTTTCACCCTTCTAGCCACTCTGCCCCACATCTGGAGTGTTCCATGGGACTGGTGTGACCCCAGAGCAGAACCTGGCACTTGGCCTGCCTGATCCTCATGCAGGTGTCCTCAGCCCAAGGATCCCACTGTCTGGATCCCTCTGTGGAGCCTCCTGCCCCCAGCAGAGCCACATCCTACGCAGGTGTGTCACCTGTGGACGGGCCGAGGTGCCCTTGGCATCAGTGAAGGTGTCACACACACACAGGTGGGCACACATGTACAGGTATGCACACACAGATGTGCTCTCTCACACACACACAGAGGTATGCGCACACACAGATGTGCACACACACACACACAGGTGTGCACATCCACACAGAGGTGTGCTCTGACACCCACACAGAGGTGCTCTCACACCCCCTGGTCACTCACATCCAATCAACATGACACAGATGGAGAAGATCTTCTCAGAGTTGGTGTTGGGAGACACGTTGCCGAAGCCGACGCTGGTCAGGCTGCTGAAGGTGAAGTAGAGCGCGGTGACGTACTTGTCCTTGATGGAGGGCCCTCGGCGGGGGTCGCTGCTGTTGAGGGGCTTGCCGATCTGCTGGCCAAGGGCGTGCAGCCAGCCCGTGCTCTGGCCCTCCACGTTGCCGATGGCATACCAGATGCAGGCGAGCCAGTGAGCGATGAGGGCGAAGGTGCACATGAGCAGGAACAGCACGGCCGCCCCGTACTCCGAGTACCGGTCCAGCTTCCGCGCCACCCGCACCAGCCGCAGCAGCCGCGCCGTCTTCAGCAGCCCGATCAGCGTTGTCGTCTGCAGGAGGGAGAGGGGGTGAGTGGGGGGAGAGATACCCCATGGACACCCAGAAGGGTGAGGGGGGTCCCTGATCCAAGCCAGGCACCTCCAGCCCCACATCCCCTCTCCACACATCAGCAGCCCGATCAGAGTCATCATATCTCGGGGGGGTGCAGGGAAAGGGGGTTAATGGGGGAGAGATACTACATGGGCACCCAGAAGAGTGGGCCATCCCATCCACACCAGCAGCCCAATCAGTGTTGTCATCCGGGGGCACAACAGTGGAGAGACACCCTACAGAACCACAAAAAGATCAGGGGTCTCTGCCCCCAGCCAGTCACCTCCATTCTAGGAGTCTCTCTCCAACAGAGAGAGCCTCAGGTGCCCCCCAGGGCCAGGGCAAAGGTGGTTTGGGGAGGGAGGAAAGGCGACAGTGCTGGTAAAGAACCCCCACAGATCCCTGGAAGGGAAAAGGGTGCCCTGGGTCCCTGCTCCAAAGCAGGATCCCTGTCCCCTCTCTCCACATGAGCCCCAGGTGCCCCCAGTGTCCCACCCCAGAGCAAAGGTGGTTTGCAGAGGAGGACAGGGTGGTCACCAGGGGTAGTGGGGGTGTCCTGGGCTGGGGGTACAGGTGGGACCCCCACGCACCAGCCCCTGGGAGGACCTGGCACCCATCCCCAGCCGGGGGCACAGGTGGGACCTCCAAACACAACCCCCCAGCACCAAAACAGCACCTCCCAACCAGGGCACGGCCCAGCCAGTGCCACCACGTCCCCTTGTCCCCATGCTCGTCACCTCCTCGGAGCCGGAGCCGAAGATGAGCAGGTCGAAGGGGATGGCAGCCACCATGTCAATGAGGAACCAGCCCTTGAAGTAGTGGATGGCGATCTTGGCGGGGTGACTGACCACCTCCTCATTGGAGTTGACGTAGGTGGTGCGGAAGTTGATGAGGATGTCGATGATGAACATGATGTCCACAATGAGGTCGACCACGTTGAGGGGGCTGCAGGAATAGCCGCAGTGGTGCCTCTGGGCCTCCTCCGAGTCGCTGAGCAGGAAGGCGGCCGAGTAGGGAGTGAAGATGGCTGTGTAGATGACGAGCAGCAGGATCAGCCAGTCCCACACCGCCTTGAAGGGGCTGTAGTGCAGGATGGTCCAGCGGTGGATGCGCGGCGCCTGCAGCTTGTACTCGGGGAGCACGTCAGCACCCAGCGACAGCACCTGGGGGGCACATGGGGGTCAGTGCTACACCCCAACGCCCCACAGGGCTCAGCTCCCCAGCTCAGGTAGAGGTGGCACTTGGAGATGTGGGTCAGGGGTGGCCTTGGATGCTGGGTCAACAATGGGCATGATGGTCCTAAAATTAACAGCTTTGTAACTCTCTGGGGTGCAGAGGGACCCCAGTACACACCCCGCTGTGAGCCACAAGGGGTGCACAGGGGCCCTGACATGGGTGATGTGGGGTGAAGGGGAACGGCTGAAGGGCACACCTGGGATAAAGTCCCCCCCAACACCGAGTCACTGCACAAACTCCTCCTGCCCCACAGACACCACCAGGGCACTTCCCACCCCAAATACCCACAGATACAACACTGCCCTGTGCCACTCACTCTGTGCTCCCCACCTGTGCCCCCCAACTTGGCCACCCCCACCATGTCCATCTGGGGGGGTGCACAGACCCCCCCACCATTTCCATCAGGGGGGCATGAATACCGCCAGCCACCCCCACCATCTCCACGGGGGGGCACAGATATCCCTGTGCCTCCCATTCCCTGTGCAGGACACCTGGTACAGCCTCTGGGTGTGACCCCAAGGGTCCCTGGGCATTCTCAGGGGTCCCTGGGGGGTACCTCCCCTCCCTGCCATTACAGAGACTGTTACCATGTGCAGCCCCAAAGCTCAGGTGAGAGATGACAGGGGGTGACCCACAGTCCCCCAGTCCTGTGCCCCACAGGGGTCGCAGTCCCCCTGCTCCCCACTGGGGTCCCCTTGCCCCACTTCTGCCCCCCCATCCTGCCCATGCCCACCACAGGGCTCCCACTCACTGTGGCACTGCAGGGAAGGGGACGGACAGACACCCAATTGGCCCCCAATCCCAGGGACACCTCTGGGGAGCTGGGGGTCTCCTGGGGGGATTCCCAGTCATGCAGGGCCAGAGCTCTATGTAAACCCCGAACCTCCCCAGATCAGCACCGGGGACGCAGCCGGAGCCTTGTGTGGCCACCACCAGGTCACGGGTGGGCACGGTGCCCCCCCATGCAGCACCATCCCCCCACCCCCAATGCCAGACCCCCCCGGGGGGTGCGGTACCGGTACCTTCTCCTCCTGTCCGTGCCCGGTGCCATCGCGGCGCAGCCCCAGGCAGGTGCCACAGAGGGAAACCCCGGGCATGGAGCTGGGGCCAGGGGGGGGCCCAGACCGGGGGGATGCAGGAGGGTTGCCCGGGAACTCCTGGAGCAGCTGCAGGAGAGCGGGCAGCATCCTCGGGGCGAGGGGGGCAGTGGGGGTCAGCTCCCGCCGGCCTGTGGCCACTGGGGACCCCTGTGCCCTGGCCCTGTGCCCATCACAGCGGGGACCCTCAGGGGCAGGGGGGGCCCTCAGTGGCAGTGGGGCCCCCCGTCATGGCAGGGCCCCCCGTCATGGCAGAGCCCCCCAGCGTGGCAGGGACCCCCGGTGCGGCGAGCATTGGCCACGCTCCGCCGGAGCCGACAGGAATTATTGGGGCGGAAATTTTTCCCAGGCTGCTCCGCTGCCGCCGCCACGGCCGCTGCCAGGGCTGCCCTCCCTGGTCCCCCCGTCAGCCCTCCCCGGTCCCCCTGGCACATGGTGACATGCGGTGACACGCCGGAGGGGGCAGCGTGCATTGGTGACATGGCAGTGACGCCGGTGAGGCTGTGGGTGCCCACAGGCAATGTGGCACGAGGTGGGACATGTCACGACCCCCCCAGCCCTCCACAGGCACCCCAATGGCACCGAGGGGGACAAGGCCAGCCCCGTGGCAGCGAGCAGGGTGTGACGGGGCACACACACGCCACAAACATAGCAGGAACACGTCAGGAACATGCCAGGAACATCTCCCACCTGCGCCAGTGTGCGGGGCACACAGCCAGGCCCTGGTAGGGTGTACAGTGTCACGGGGCACACGCACACCAGGAACATACCAGGAACATGCCAGGAACATCCCACACTTGTGCCTGGCATGGAGGGCATGCAATCGGCCCTGTGGTGGGCAGCAGGTGCCATGGGGCACAAACATGCTGGGAACACACCAAAAACATGCCAGGAAAATGTCCCAACTGCGCAGCACCCATGGGCCAGGACACGGTTCCTGTCCTGCCAGCTCAGCCCAAATGTGTCCCCTGCTGCCACCACCCTTCCCTGGGTCACTGGGCCAGGGAATGTCCCTGGAGGTACACAGGGACCCTGTCACTTCCATCCCCAGGAGCCACTGGCCTCGGTGGCCTCATGGGCCAGTGGGTACAGCTGTGTCACTGCGGGAACAGCCGCGTGACAATGGGACACATGGTGACATCATGGGGCAAAGGGTGATGGTACCGGGACAGGCAGTGACACACAGTGCCAGGGACACGCGGTGATGGCACCAGGACACACAGTGACAGCACTGGGACACACGATGACGGTGCTGGGACATGCGGTGCCGGGGACACGTGGTGACATGTGATGACAGCACTGGGACACACGGTGACAGCTCAGGGACACACAGCAGCTCCTGCATCACGCACTGCCAACCCCACGTGGGGGATTCCCGTTGCCACCGCGTCCCCACACGCCGTGTGACGGAGGGACGAGGCCACACGTGGCCTGTGTGCAGGGTGGTCCCAGTTCCCACATCCCTTCCTGAGGAGCTGTGCACCAACACTTCCTACGTGTCCCAAATATATCCCCCCCAGGGGGTGGCAGGTTCCACGGGGTCACGTGAGGTCATGGGGACCCTGGGGAGATGGGGGGGTAACAGGTACTGTTACAGCGTCCCAGATGGCAAGGGGGGGCTGGGGGAGTCCCTGGGAGGGTCCTGCAGAAGGAACCCCAGTCCCAGAGCCCCAGGTGGTCCCTTTGGCTGCGATGTGAGTGGGGACAGGGAGGGATGGGGGGGACAGCAGGGGAGGGGGTGTCGCTGGGGACCTTGGGGGGACACCCTAACTCCAGAGCTCCTCACAGCCACTCTTACTACAGTGTGAGTGGGGGCAGGGGGCTGGGAAGAGACAGCAGGGAAGGGGAGGGGGTGCGGGGAGATACCCCAAACCTGGAGCCACCGGGCCCCTTTGGCTGTGGCTATGCCGGGTGGCTGCGGGTGAGCAGGGATGGGGGGCACGGAGGGAAAACAAGGGGGACAGCAGGGGAGGGGAGGCCGGGGGGCGCGGCTCCAGCCACCAGCCGCTCCTGCCGCTAAATTTATCACAGCTGCCACGGCAAAGTGGGACAAATCCCGGCCCGCGGTGAAGTGGAGGGCGGCGGGGGGAGGCAACAGCGGTGGGGCCCAGGACCTGCAGAAGCCCTCAAGGCGGGGGGGGTCCTGCCGTGCGCCAGGGGAGATCCTGGACCACCTGGGACACCACCACTGGGCACCACCGGCCCCTTCCCTGAACCGTGTGGACCCCACGGGTGAGGTGGGGAGGTGGCACCCACATCCCACCTGGACATCCCCCGGGACCCCCATTTGGGGACCGTCTGGCCCTGCAAGCAGCGGGGAAGGGATGGATGGGGAGGAGAGGGACCAGGACCCCCAACCAGTCACAGCTCCCCAAAACACACCCCCAACCCCAGCACTTGGTTAACCCCCTCAGTGCAGGTCCATGCCACCCCCGGGGGGAGCACAGCTTGAGGGGGGAGGACACAGTCCTGGTAACCCTCTCCCTGAGCCAACTCCCCGCACATACAGCTGGGGACCCCCAGCGTGCCCCATGACCCTCAGTCATGGGGTCCCCAGCCCACCAAGCAGTGGGGACAGCCCCCAGCTCCTCCATGTCCCCCAGGCATGGGGACAGCCGCCCCCCCCGCCCGTACTATACCGGGCTCGAGGTGCCGTGATGAGGGGCTGGGGACCCCCCGACACAAGTGGGACCCCCACCCTCAGTGCGTGTGTCAAGACAGGCCCAATATGTGGAAACATCCCGACTCCTCCCCCACGGAGCTCCCCCCGCTCTGGCACCCGTCACTCACAGTGACACAGATGGCGGCGGTGCCGGTGACACGTTCGGCGACACACGGTGACACGCGGTGACACGTCCCGCCCCGGTGACGCGTCCCCGACACCTGCGGTGGCACCGACACCCCCCGCTCCCCCCGGGACACCCGGCACCGCACCTGCCACGACCCAGACACCTGCGCCCATGGGGCACCCCAAATACCCCACGCGGGGATGGGGGGGCACTGGCACCCCCGGCATCCGGACTTACCCCCCCGGGCACCGACACACCCCTATCACCCACTGGGGCGCTCTCAAGGGCACCAACAACGCCCTGGCACCCCCCCTAGCACCCCCATGGCAGAACCGCCTGGCCCCGATGCAGTGGCTCCCCCGGCCCCCAGCGGGGACCCCCTGGACCCCCCAACACCCGCTCTGGCAGGTGATCTCACACCAGACCCCCAGCACCTGCACCGGTACCTGACACCTGCCCCACGGACCCCCAACATTCACACCTACACCCGCATTGACACGTGCCCCACCTGCGCAGGTACCCCACACCAGCACCAGTGGGTCCCTGACAGCCACAGCCCCCCAACACCTGCACCAGCAGGTACCAAAAGACTCCCAGCACCCACATGGGCACCCAACGCTCGCCCTGGCAGGTGCCCCACACCTGCTCACGTACCCCACACCTGCCCACGTACCCTACAGCAGCACTGACACAGGCCCTTGCACCCAGCCAGCCACCCCAGCAAGTTCCCAGACACTCTGGACCCCACACACCTGAACACCACCAACACCCACCTGCATCTCCGACCTTGGGGGGGGGGCAGGGGAGATCCCTGGGGACACCCATGGCCAGACAGACACCGACCCCCATGACCTCCCAGGTGTCACCCAACATGGTCACCACTGGGATGGCACTGACCACCGGCCCGGTGACACCTGGCTGCAGGGACACCTGGCCCTGGTGAGTACACCCTGATGCAGGGGACATCCCAACAGTCCCAACACCCTGACTCAGGGGACACCCAAATACCGGGGACACCCCAATGCAGGGGATCCCCCAGTAGTGCAGACACCCTAACACTGTGGGGACCCTCTGACACTGGGGACATCCCAACTGTGGGGACCCCCTGACAGGGGGGACCCTCCCACCCCGCTGACCCCGCTGTCCCCCCAGGGGTGGCACTGGGGGTACTCACGTCGCTGAGCTGCGGCGTCACGGTGCCCTCGGGACCCCCCGACATGGGCACGGGGGACACGCGGCCACCCTGGGCGGGCGGCAACAGCGGCACCACTGCTGGTGGCACCCGTGGCAGGGCGGGGGACGAGCCCTGTGATGAGGTGACGTCCCCAGGGGAGGGGGTGACGTCTCAGAGGGCGGCGCACCCGCCCCAGCACCGACCTCCACCCTGTGACGCTGGTGCTGACCTGCACCTGCCCCACGGCCATGGGCCACTGGTGAGGGGACGGCTATGGGACCACCTGGGACACAGCGAGGACCACCTGGGACACAGCGGGGACCACCTAGGGACGCAGTGAGGATCACCTGGGACGTGGCATGGATCACCTGGGATATGTAAGGGACCACCTGGGGACACAGCGGGGACAACAGCCATGTGCCATCACCCCTCCCCATGCCACAGCCATGATGGCACAGCTGGACGCAGCACCAGGCCCAGCCATGGCACCAGGTGGTCACTGGGGGCTCGGAGTGGGTGATGCCCCCCAACCCTGGTCATGGGTTGCTTGTGGAGGGTGATCCCCCCCAACTCTGGGGGGGCATTGGGACAGCCCCAGACCCTGCTGGACCCCCAGAGACACCCACCACAACCCCCAGTATCCCCCTGACTCCATGTCCCCACCTTACTGTGGGGGCATCCCTCGGACCCCCCACCCACTCACAGCAAGACAAGCCATGGGACCCCCTTTGTCAAGGGGCCCTGGAGCCCCCGGGCCCCCCAGATGCCCTTGCAGCCTCCCAGAGCCGCCTGCTGCAACTCCCAGTGCCAACCCCTGCTCAGTGTCCCCCTCCCAGCGCAGCAACATCCCCAAGACCCGGCACCCACGCATGGCAGGACGAGTCGCATGCAGGTCCCTGTTCCCGCCGGGGGAGGAGACCATGAAAATCCTGGGACCCCCAAACTCCCCAAAACACCCGTGCCACAACCCCCGGTGCCCCCTCTCTGTGTCCCACATCCCAGCGTGGGGACACCCCCGAGACAGTCCAGGGACCCCGCACCCACGCGCGGCAAGACAAATCGCGGAAACCCACTTCCCTCCCAAGGGAGACCCACCCAAGAACCCCCGGCACCCCCAGAGCCACCTGCCGTGACGCCCGGTACCTCCCCTGCTCCGTCCCTGCAATCCTGGCGTGGGGACACCCCTGGGACCCCGTGCCCACACGCGACGCGATAAACTACGGGTCCTCTTCTGCCGGGATCTCCCCGGCCCCCCCGTACCTCCTGTGCCACCAGGCTGGACACCCGGACGGCCCTGCGGACCCGGTCCCGCCGCTCCCCGTCGGAGCGGTCGCCGCTGTCGCGCCGCGCCGGGGCCATGGCCGCGCTCCGGGGGTCCCCGCGCTTCCCCCGCCGCCCCCGGCCCCGCGCGCGGCAGATGGAGCGGGGCGGGACCCCCCGAGCCCTCCCCGGCGCCCGCCCCCGCCGGGCCCCCCCCGATCTCCCCCCTCCGGCTCCAGCCGCCGCCACTCCCCGGGGGAGGGACCGGGAGCGCCCGGGGACGGCCCCGCGGGGAAACTGAGGCACGACGGGGGTTAGACCCGGGCGAGGCGGGGCATGGGGGTACCCCGGAACTGCTGTGCCCTCTGCCTGCCCCACGGTCACCCTCTGCCAGCTCCACTGCCAGCCCCTGCCCCACTACCAGATGCCACCTGCATCCCCCCGCCTCCCAAGGGATTCCCCAGTGCGTGACCCGCACAGCCCCGTCAGCGGTGGCATGGGGACAGTGACGATGGGGACAGGGACAGTGACGGTGGTGCTCAGCTGGCCGTGGCAGTCTTGGCTGATTCACGGCTCCTGGTGTCCCCATGTCCCTACGTCGCCGGTGTCCCTGGCCACTGCCCAGCCCTGGCAGTACCTCACGGCTGCACCCGCTCGGCCCCCCAAGCACCCCTAGCCCGGCTGAAGGGGGATGTGGGGGGTAGCGCCTGCACACACGCAGTGGGTGCCAAAGAGACCGGGGAGTCCCCGGTGTCCCGGCCCGCCACCGACAGCCAGTGACGTTCCAGTGACACCCCTCGCCTGGCGGCACCACGAGGTCTCCGCACACCCTGAGTGGGTCTGGGGTCTCCCAGCCCCATCCTGTCCCCTCCAGGCGTCCCTGTCGGAACGCGCCGGGGGTCCCCAGGGGTTCCTGAGCCATGGGGATGCCACGGCCACCCCGGCCACGCCAGGCCCTGTCACTGTCACTCAGGGCGTGGTGACCTTGCCGGGCGCTTGGCTCCAGCCCCGGGGGTGAGTCACGGTGCCGCTGTCGGGACATGCCGTTCCCCAGTGCCAGCGGACCGGGGGTCGCCGTGCCCGACCCGGGGACACCCCCATGCCCCCAATCCCGTGTCTGTGTCCTCGGCTCTGTCCACTTCGGGGAGGACCCCCATCCCGTTCCGGGCAGATGCCAGGCACTCCCCCCAGCACAGCTGAGGCACCCCGAGACCCTCTTCCCAGTGCTGGGGGTAGAGCCCGCCCCGGTGACGGCGACTGTGTCCCCCCGTGTCCCCTCGTGGCGACAGTGGGGGCAGGAGGGACCGGGGCGTCATTGGCGGCACAATTAATCACGACCGAGGCAACGAAGAGGCTCTGTGAGGAACGGGGGGCGCCAGAGGGGACAGAGTGAAGGGGGGTCCTCTGTCCCAGAGGGGTACCCCCATGCCACCGAGGGTCCCGTGGCTGCTCCAGCACTGGCGCGAGGAGCACCTGGAGCTCCGGCAGGAATGAGGGTCCCCTACAGGCTCCCTCACGTGTGCGGGCAGGTGCGGGGCCGGGGGAGTTCGGGGGGGCTCCGGGGGCACAGGCAGATGCGCTGGGGCAGTTTCGTCCTCTGCCAGCTGCCAGGGACCCCCGGGACAGCCCTAGCGTGGGGGTTACAGGGACAGGCAGCGGGTCCCTCCCCCCTGCACAGCCCCCCCAGGGGTCCCCAGAGCCCCCCGCCGCCCCCCCAGCTCATTAGCGGGGGGGCAATCAGGGTGTAATTAAGCGGCGCCTCCTGCTCTCGCAGCAGATGGCGGTTACACAACGGGCCACGGATTAGCGGCTGCCGCCAGCGCCCGGCACTGGGCAGGCACGACACTGGCGTGAGGGGTGCCCTGGTCGGGGGGTGTTTGCCCCCTGTGCCCCACTGGGAGACCCCAGGGATGTGATGTGCCTTGGGTGGTCTGTCCTGGCCACTTGCCACCCACCAGCACCAGAACACTGCGGCCACAACCTGCCTGGCCGGTCTCCCTGAGCGACTCAGTGCTAGAGTGGGGGTACAGTGGCCTCCAATCCTGCCACACTGGCCCCTCTGGCCCCACCAATGCGGAGGCACTCCAGGGACCCAGTGGTGCCCTTGGCACCAGTACTGCCTCCCACTGCCTCCCAGTGCACTCCGGCACCTCCCAATGAGCTCCAGCTCCTGCTGAAGCATCCCCCTGGGCTCTGGCCATGCCCCCAGCACCACTAGGCCACCTTGGCATTGCCTGGCCACCTCCTGCAGCACCCAGCCACCTCAGTCACCACCTGGCCACTTCCGGCACCACCTGGCACTTTGGTCACAACAGCCCCCTGCAGCGCTGCAGGCTGGGCACAGAGTGGCTGGAGAGCAGCCAGGTGGAAAGGGATCTGGGGGTGCTGATCGACAGGAGGCTGAACA
>JAYRBT010000082.1:267789-284341 GCA_036023395.1 Myiotriccus ornatus | reverse complement strand
CCCCCCCGCATCCCTTCAGTCCGGCACTTCACGCACATCCCCCCCCGCCCCGAATTCCCTCCCGCATCGCCCCCCCCCGCATCCCTCTACCCCTCCAGCCCTGCCCCCCAGCCCCGCCCCCCTGCCCCGAGCCCCTCCTCCCCGAGCCCATCCCTTGCCCCCCAGCACCCACGGCTGTGGCGCAGCAGCAGCGCTGGGAGGGGGCACAGTGCAGGGGGCCCTCCGGGTGCAGGGGCTGAGGAACGGGGGTGGCACGGCACTGGGGGCGTGTGGGGGGAGCTCAGCACCGGGCACAGCATCGGGGTTGCTGAGGCTGTACCGGCGGGCACAGCACCAGGCATGGCCCTGGAGGTGCACGGGAGAAACGACACTGGGGGTGTATAGGGGGCACAGCACTGAGGGCATGGGGGGGGCACAGCACAAGGGCATGATACTGAGGGTGCTGAGGTTGTTGGGGGGCACAGCACTGGGGGTGCTGGGTTCCAGCTCATAGGGAGAAGGGAACTTGGGATACCCAGGGCACAGCATGTGGAAATGGCACCGGCGATGCATGACACTGGGACTGGGGATTGTGGCACTGGGGTGCTGGGGCATGTGGAGGTAGTCCGGCCTTGAGGATACCCAGGGATACAGTACTGTGCCATGGTGCTGGGAGTGCACAGAGGGGCACAGCACTGGGGATGCTGGGTCCCAGCTGACTGGAGAGCAGGCACTGGGGGTGCACAGGGCTGCATGGCACCAGGGCACGGCACTGGGGGTGCTGAGACGTGGGGTGGAGGCGACACTGGCGTGCAGTGCTGAGGTTGGGGGTGCGGGGGCTGTGCGGGGTGGGAATGGGGGTGTATGGGGTGTGCTGGGGGTGTGTGGGGTCTAGGGGTGTGAATGATGCAGTGGGCACCCTGCCCAGGGGTCCCTGGGTGCCTCTGGGGACCCCAGAGAGCCCCTGTCTGGGGTGCCCGCCATGCAGTGGGCTGTGTGACTGGGTTGTGCTGGGGGCTGGTAGGGTGGTGGTGGCGATGCCAGCGGCACTGGGTGCCTGCTCAGCCCCAGTGACGGCCCACAGCCCGAGCAGGAGGCGCTGGGTGCTGGCTCGCCTGTCTTTGGGGAGGAGGAGGAGGAGAAGGACCTGAACAAGGCACTGGGCGTGGAGCGCTTCGAGGAGATCCTGAGTGACGCGCACCCCCGAAACGCTGAGGAGGCCGGACGTAGCTACGGCGAGGAGGACTTTGAGTGTGAGCGGGGCCAGGGCTGGGCACAGAGCAGGGAATGGGCAGGAGGCAAGTAGGGAGTGGGGAATGTGCAGAGAACAGGGCACCAACCTCCCCATTCCTCCAGACCACCGCCAGTCTTCACTCCACATCCACCACCCTCTCTCCACGCACCTGCCCCCCGATGCCCGCCGCAAGAAGGGGGTCCCTAAAAAGGGCAAGAAGAAGGCCCGGCGTGCTTCTGTCCCCGGAGAGACCCCCACCATTGAGGAGGCTGAAGAGGATGAGGATGATGTGTGCGACACAGAGACAGAGCGGTCGGTGGAGGAGCTGCGGCAGCCAGGGCCGGCTGAGGCTGTGCAGGTGAGGGCAGTGGGGTAGGGGCAGCACTGTGCCCCCCTGGCTCAGGATGTCTGGGTGTGGCCGGGGCACCAGAGGAGCCAGAGCCAGTGTTGCCCACAGCTGGAGGACATGGCTCCCCAACAGCTGGCTCACCCCCTGCCCCCCCAGTTCTTCCTGCAGGAGGACGAGGTGACCGACCACCGGGCAGAGGAGCCAGTGGCCCCCACGGCACTGCCTGGTTCCCCACTGGAGCCCCGGGGGACCACGACCCCCAAGGATGCCCAGGCAGGCAGGTGAGCTGGGGTTGGGCAATGCTGGGGCTCTCTGGGGATGAGCAGGCTCCTGGTCACCCCATGGCAGAGCCGGGGGACAGCAGCCCCCTCCAGTCCCTCACAGCAGAGTTGGGGTGCAGATGGGGGACTCGGTGCTGAACTGGGCTCCTGAATTGCAGCCCCGATGTGGAGCAGGGGGCTTCAGGGGAGGGGGTGGCCGCCGAGGCCGGGTCCCCGGGTCGCCCCACGCCCAAGTCACAGCCGGGGCACCGGAGCTACAACCTCCACGAGCGGCGGTGCATCGGCAGCATGACGGCTGCCGAGCAGGACCGGTACCAGAAGATGCCGACAGACGAGTCGGAGGCGCAGACATTGGCCTCAGCCGACCTGGACTACATGAAGAGTGAGTGGGGGCTCCTCGTGCCTGGGGCTGCACTGGTGGCGACCGTGGGCTGGGTGAGCGGAGCCGGGATAGTGGGTCAGGCAGTGCTGGGGGGGGGCATGACTGGAGATGGGGGGGCTCTGGCAGTGCCAGGACAAGGGGCTCTGGGACGGTGGGTCTGGGACAAGGGGTCTGGCACTGCCAGGTCACCCCATGGCTGCAGCCAAGCTGGGCTGGGGATAGGTGCTGACCCCACTCCCAGCACTGGGCACAGCAATAGGGGACCCATCCCGGGTGCCAGAGCTGGGCCAGGTCCCTGTGGAGCACTGCCAGGAGCTGTGCCTGGGGCAGCTAGAGCCGGTGGCAATGATGGCAGTGGTGATCGCTCCCCTGGGTGCTCGCCAGCTCCTGGGATTCGCAGCCTGGGGACTCCCAGGGTGACGGGTAACACTTTTTCCTCGGAGCTCCCAGGGGAGTGTGGCCACGGCAGAGCCTGTGTGCCAGTGGGCATATGTAGGCCTTGGTGCAGGTGACCCCTGGTACTTGCAGCACTTGCTCCCAGCACTGAGAAGGTCCTTTTGCCCTGAGATGTCCCAGGCAGGATGTAACAGCTCCCTGGTCTCCTGTGTCCCCTATGTCAGGGCTCAGTGCCCCCCATGTTGGAGCTGTGCCCCCTGTGTCAGGGCTTGGAGTGCAGGGCTGTGAGCCCTGCAGGTCACCCACCCCACACCGTCACTGACCCCTCCCCACCAGGCCACCGCTTCGAGGACGTACCGGGCGTGCGCCGGCACCTGGTGCGGAAGAGCGCCAAGGCCCAGGTGGTCCATGTCAGCAAGGACCACAAGGAGCCCAGCACACGGCAGCGCAAGCAGGACAGGCAGCCCCACGAGGTGCGGGGTCCTGGGATGGGGGGCAGGCAGGGATGAGGGGCCGGGGATCCTGGCGCTGACCCGGCCATGCTGCAGGTGTTCGTGGAGCTGAACGAGCTGGTGGTGGACAAGAACCAGGAGCTGCAGTGGAAGGAGACGGCACGCTGGATCAAGTTTGAGGAGGATGTGGAGGAGGAGACTGACCGCTGGGGCAAACCACACGTGGCCTCCCTCTCCTTCCGCAGCCTCCTGGAGCTCCGCAAGACTCTGGCTCACGGTAGGGAGGTGGGGTCACCCTGTGGGGCCCACAGTGAGGGGGGTCTTGTCCCCACTGGCCTCAACCCCCTGTCCCTCGCAGGGGCTGTCCTCCTGGATCTGGACCAGAAGACACTGCCAGGGGTGGCTCACCAGGTGGTGGAGCAGATGGTCATCACAGACCAAATCCGGACTGAGGACCGTGCCAATGTGCTGCGAGCGCTGCTGCTCAAGCACAGGTGGGCACAGGTGACATGAATGCAGCCTCCCTCCCCCGGGCTCTGCTCCCCAGGCCGCAGGACTGGTACTGTCCCCAGTATCCTGGTGATGGCCGTACTGTCAGGCCACCACAGACAGACCTGGCTCTGTTCTACAGCCACCCAAGCGATGAGAAGGAGTTCTCCTTCCCGCGGAACATCTCGGCAGGCAGCCTGGGCTCCCTGCTCGTGCACCACCACAGCACCAACCATGTGGCCGAGGGCGCCGAGCTTGCTGTCACCGAGCCCCTCATTGCCGGCCACGCTGCCGAGCATGACACACGTGTCGACATGGAGCGGGAGGTGGGTGCCACGGCCCCCCAGCCCTGCCCGTGGCCTTAGAGGAGCCTGACCTCAGCCCCCTGCTCTGTCCCTGCAGAGGGAGGTCCTCACCCCCACACCCCCAGCTGGCATCACTCGCTCCAAGTCCAAACATGAGCTGAAGCTGCTGGAGAAGATCCCAGACAATGCTGAGGCCACGGTGGTGCTTGTGGGTACGGAGGGGTGGGCAGGGCAGGGGGTTGGGGACAGTGTATTGGGCCCTTGACTGACCTCTGTGCCCCCCAGGCTGTGTGGAGTTCCTGGACCAGCCAACCATGGCCTTTGTGCGGCTGCAGGAGGCCGTGGAGCTGGATGCGGTGCTGGAGGTGCCTGTGCCTGTGCGGTTCCTCTTCGTGCTGCTGGGCCCCAGCAGCACCCACATGGACTATCACGAGATAGGGCGCTCCATCTCCACACTCATGTCTGACAAGGTCCATGGGGCACTGGGGTCCTGCCGGGGCAGGGGGCTCAGGGATGTGCTGGGGTTGGGGCTCGGGGTCGGAATGGGATCAGGTGGGAGGCTCAGGTTGTGCTGGGACCAGGACCTCAGAGCTGTGCCAGGATTGGGGCTGGGTGTCCTGTTGGGGCCGGGGGTCTCAGGGCCATGCTGGGGCCAGAGACTTGGGACTGTGCTGGGTGAGCATCTTGTGGCTGTGCTAGGATGGGGGTTCAAGGCTGTGCCAGGGTTGGGGGCTCAGGGCTGTGCTGGGGCCATGGGCTTGGGGCTGTGCCGTGCTGTCATCTCAGGGCACTACAGTGCTATGGGGTGGGCACTGACCCTGCCGTTGTCCCCCCAGCAATTCCACGAGGCTGCGTACCTGGCTGATGACCGGCATGACCTGCTGAACGCCATCAACGAGTTCCTGGACTGCAGCGTGGTGCTGCCACCGAGTGAAGTGCAGGGCGAGGAGCTGCTGCGCAGCGTTGCCCACTTCCAGCGCGAGATGCTGAAGAAGAGGATGGAGCAGGAACGGAGGCTGCTGCTGGAGCCCAAGTCCCCCGAGGAGAAAGGTGGCTGGGGCAGGGTTTGGGTGGAGGGATCTCAGCTATTGGGGTCTCACCGTCTGTCTGTGTGTGTCTGCCCCCAGCACTGCTGAAGCTGAAGGTGGTGGAGGACGAGGCTGAAGAGGACGATGACCCCCTGAGGCGTACAGGGCGGCCCTTCGGGGGGCTGATCCGGGATGTGCGGCGGAGGTACCCTCAGTACCTGAGCGACTTCCGCGACGCGCTGGACCCCCAGTGCATCGCTGCCGTCATCTTCATCTACTTTGCCGCGCTGTCACCAGCCATCACCTTTGGGGGGCTGCTGGGTGAGTGTAGAGGGGTGTGGGGGAGTGGGGGGCTGTGGAGGGCTGTGAGGGGTGGTGGGGTCACGGGGGGCTGCAGGGCTGCTGGGTGCTGCCCAGTGTGTGCTGCAGGATAGAGTGGGTCGAGGCCCTGGGGCGGGGCCGCATTGCTGGGACCGAAGGGCCGGTCCTGCCGGTGTGCCTGAGCCTGTCCTGCCGCAGGGGAGAAGACGCAGGACCTGATTGGAGTGTCGGAGCTGATCATCTCCACGTCGCTGCAGGGCGTCCTTTTTTGCCTGCTGGGCGCCCAGCCCCTGCTTGTCATTGGCTTCTCGGGGCCGCTGCTCGTCTTCGAGGAGGCTTTTTTCACGGTGAGGGGCTGGGGGTTGCTCGGGGGCCGGGGGGGAGGACATCACCCCTGGTCTCACTGCCAGGGCTCTGCCCAGGCCTGTAGTCATCCTGACACTCATCTATCCATCTGTCTGTCCCCACGGCTGGGCAGTTCTGCACGTCCAACGAGCTGGAGTACCTGGTGGGGCGCGTCTGGATTGGCTTCTGGCTCATCCTCATTGTGCTGGTCATGGTGGCCTTTGAGGGCAGCTTTCTGGTGCGCTTTGTCTCCCGCTTCACCCAGGAGATCTTTGCCTTCCTCATCTCCCTCATCTTCATTTATGAGACCTTCTCCAAGCTGGCCAAGGTGAGCTGGTGGGGCCGGGGACTGCGGGGAGACTGGGCAGGATGCGGTGCTGAGTGTCCCATCCCGTCCCACTCCTGCAGATCTTCCAGGAGCACCCACTGCATGGCTGCCTGCCTGCCAATGGCTCAGCTGAGGCCTGGGGCAATGGCAGCGTGGCCACAGCCAATGGCACCACCCTGGCCACCGGCACGGCTGCCCGTGGCATTGCCAAGGTCACAGGGCAGCCCAACACGGCGCTGCTCTCACTTGTGCTCATGGCCGGCACCTTCTTCATCGCCTTCTTCCTGCGCAAGTTCAAGAACAGCCGCTTTTTCCCCGGACGGGTGTGTGGGGCTGACGGGGTGGCCATGGGGCTGGGCTGAGCTAGGGAAAGCTGGGCTGAGCCAGGGGGCTGCAGTGAGCCCAGGGGGACTGGGGTGAACTGGGGGGAGCCAGGCAGGAGGCTGAGGCCAATCCGTTCCTCCAGATCCGGAGGCTCATCGGGGACTTTGGTGTGCCAATTGCCATCCTGGTGATGGTGCTGGTGGACTACAGCATCCAGGACACCTACACACAGGTCAGCACCCACCCATCCCTTGAGCAGGACCTCCCCTTCCTCCTGCAGGCTCCCTGTGCCCTTTTCCTCTGTCCTGGGTGTGGGTCAGTGGCTCCATCTGTCCCCGCTATGGCTGTGCCCACTCATCTGCCTCCGGCTCCTAGTGTCTTGCCTTCCATCTCTCTTCAAGTCCAGCTACTGTAGGTGGTGAGTCTCTGGCCCCCCTTGCCCTGGGGGGCACAGCCAGCACCCCCACCCAGCACCTCTCCCCCTGCAGAAGCTGAGCGTGCCTAGCGGGTTCTCAGTCACGGCCCCAGAGAAGCGGGGCTGGGTGATCAACCCCCTGGGCGAGCAGAGCGACTTCCCTGTGTGGATGATGGTGGCCAGTGGCCTCCCGGCCATCCTCGTCTTCATCCTCATCTTCATGGAAACCCAGATCACCACGTGAGCGCAGTGGGGCCGGGTGGGGTCATCGGTGTGGCCAGGGGAAGCTGTGCCAACTGCCTGCCCTTGTGCCCAGGCTGATCATCAGCAAGAAGGAGCGGATGCTGCAGAAAGGTTCCGGGTTCCACCTTGACCTCCTGCTCATCGTGGCCATGGGCGGCTTCTTTGCACTCTTTGGGCTGCCCTGGCTCGCTGCAGCCACCGTGCGCTCAGTCACCCATGCCAATGCCCTCACCGTCATGAGCAAGGCTGTGGCACCTGGAGACAAGCCCAAGATCCAGGAGGTGAAGGAGCAGCGGGTCACTGGGCTGCTGGTGGCCGTGCTCGTTGGTAGGTCTGGCCCTGGAGGAAGCCAGGACACTGTGGTGGTGTGAGGACAGCAGGGGGAGGGGTCTGGGGAGCCTTAGAGGGCTGTGGCTGTGGAGGGGCAGCATGGGGAGTGGAGCTGGGGCACCCTGAGCCCTGGCCAAATTGTCGTGGCCGTACTGTTCCCTGTGGGCACAGGAACGTGGGACCCTCTCCACATGATGGGGGTGAGCAGGGAGGGTGGAGCGGGGCTGAGGGGCTATGCTGAGCTCCCTGCCCAGGCTGACCCTGCTCTGGCCCAGGGCTGTCCATCGTCATCGGGGACCTGCTGCGGCAGATCCCGCTGGCCGTGCTCTTTGGCATCTTCCTCTACATGGGCGTCACCTCCCTCAATGGCATCCAGTTCTATGAGCGCCTGCAACTGCTGCTGATGCCCCCCAAGCACCACCCTGACGTCACCTATGTCAAAAAGGTGGGGAGGGACCCTGGGGAGAGTCACTGGGGGCAGGACCCTCAGCTGGGGCAGCAGCCAGCCTGGGGCACCCTTGGGTGGGGGGCACTGGAGCACCTGCAGGCCAGGCTCTGGCAGAGCCTTGTCTTGGGGGGGCAGAGGGGGCCAGGGCAGTTCCCTGGGGGCAGCCAGACCCCGGCAGGGCCGGAGGCCGTGTCTGGGGCTGCGGGTACCCCTGGGCCAGGCTGTGCCCACAGCAGGAGGGGTACGAGGGGCCCAGCCCCTATGCTGACATGGGCCCATGCCAGGTGCGCACGCTGCGCATGCATCTCTTCACCGGGCTGCAGCTGGGCTGCCTGGCCGTGCTCTGGGCCGTCATGTCCACCGTGGCCTCCCTGGCCTTCCCCTTCATTCTCATCCTCACCGTGCCACTCCGCATGTGCCTGCTCAGCCGCATCTTCACCGACCGGGAGATGAAATGTGTAAGTGGCCACATCCCTTGTCCCTGGGGGGCAGTGGGGGCTGGACCCCCGGGGTGGGCAGGGCCGAGGGGGCCCTTGCTGCTCCTCAGCTGCCGTGTCCCACAGCTGGACGCGGCTGAGGCCGAGCCCATCCTGGACGAGCGGGAAGGTGTGGACGAGTACAATGAGATGCCGATGCCCGTGTGATGGTGCCAGCGGTGAGAGGCCCGTGGTGGAGGCTGGGCACAGCCAGATCCCCGCACTGTGGGGCCAGGGGCAGCAGCTGCATGGTCAGACCCCCACGCTCCCTGGACCCTCGGGGGCACCTGCCAAAGAGACACTGGCCCCAGGCTTGCCCTGCCGAGGCCCCTGACCCCCCTCGCAGTACAGCCCCCTTGGGCACCTCCTGCCCACGGCACGGAGCAGAGGCCCCTGGCCCCCCAGCAGCGCTGCAGGTCCCCCCGCCGCCCCTCACGGCCCCCCGAGGTACCGCCTGACACGCAGGTGCCACCTGAGCCCCCTCCGGGGCTATGGAACAGAAACTCAAAGGCAATAAACAGCTTTATTCCCAGCGTGGGGCTGAGGCCAGAGGTGCTGGGGGGTGACCCTTTTTTCCCCCCACCAAGGGGGTCCCACTCTGGCCAGTCCCTGGGGGGCTGCCAGGGTGGGGGCCAGGGCTGCCCTGTGCTGGGCCCAGCCCAGGAGGGGCTGGTGGCCATTCGCTGCCTTCGACTAATAAAGAGATCGGACTTCGCATACTTTTCACCAGTTTTATTGGAAAGTTCCCCCCATTTCCCAAGCACCCCCCTCCTGGCCCAGGCCATGGGAACAGGCCCCTGTGCACACCCTCTCCCGGCCCTGCACGGGGTCTGTTGTAGCCCTGCAGGACCCCCAGCACCCCAAAGAGGGGCCAGGCCCAAACCCCCTCCCAGCAGCCATGTTAGGGGCACAGGGACACCCCCAGTGCCGAGGGGAGCCCAGGCCTGGCCCCTGCAGCAACACAGGGCTGGGGTGGCAGAGCCAGTGCAGGGGGGCCATGAGGGACCTTCCCCCCACCCCCAGCACCAACCCCCCCCGCACCCCTCAAGTCATAACCCCAGCCCCCCATAATGGCAATAAATAAACTCACGCACCCCCGCCCCAGTGGGAACAGGTGCCCACAGCCTGGGCCCGCAGCCTGGCCACCCAGGACAGAGGGCAGCTCCATATCCCCCTGGCCCCCCAGGATGGGGGGCAGCTCCATATCCCCCTGCCCAGAAGAAGGGGCTGGTAGCACCCACCTGGCCCCCCACACCCCCCGCCCCGGGTCCATCCCTCAGAAGCGCAGCTCCCTCAGCTTCTGCCGCAGGTAGTGCTTGGCCTCCTCGATGCCACTCACCTTCTCCAGCTCTGTGTAGGGCAGCTGTGAGGGGACAGGGACAATATCAGCTCCAGCACCACCTGCACACCCAGGGCCACCAGCCCCCAGCCCACTTCAGCTGTGGGTGGTGGTGGGAGGAAGAACCGGGATGTAGAACCCTCCCCCTGGGAAGGCCAGTGCAGCTCCTGCCAAGGGGATGGAGAGCACAGGAAGCACAGACAAGCCCCAGCTCACGCCCAAACAGGGTGCAGGGAGGGGCAGGCCCAGGAGCACCCATGGCCCCAGTTCCAGCCCCCACTGTGGCCGGGACAAGCCTGGCACACTAGTAAAGGAATCTTGAGCCTCACCCCACCCTTGAGCCCTGGTCTCCGGCCTCCATGAGGGGGGACGGGGTACTGGGAGGACCAGAAGCTCCGCTGGCCCAACAGCCCTGAGAGCACCACCAGCACTCACGGAGCAGGAATGAGGGACACTGGGACTTGCACTCCAGCTACTGGCAAAACAGGGGAGGGATAAAGCATCAGGAAGGCTCTGAGGGTTGGAGCCCCTCAAAACACAGGTGAGAGCTGGGGGCGTTCACCTGGAGAAGAGAAGGCTCCACAGGGAGACCTGAGAGCCCCTTCCAGGGCCTAAAGGGGCTTCAGGAGAGCTGGAGAGGGACTTGGGACAAGAACAAGAGGGAATGGCATCCCACTGCCAGAGGGTGGGGATAGATGGGATATTAGGAAGGAATTCTTGGCTGTGAGAGTGGTGAGGCCCTGGCACAGGTTGCCCAGAGAAGCTGTGGCTGCCCCTGGATCCCTGAAAGCATCCAAGGCCAGACTGAACACGGCCTGGGGCAATCTGGGATAGTGGAAGGTGTCTCTGCCCATGGCAAGGGGGGGACTGGATGAGATTTAAGGTCCCTTAAGGTGGGTCCCTGCTGTGCTTTCCACAGCCAAGGGTGTCCCAGAGAGCTTGTGGCACCAGCTGGAGCCGGTGGTGGGCACTGGCAAGCCCCCGTGGTGTGACAGGGGCTCAGCTCTGCTGCTGCTCTGGGGCCACAGCCAGTCCTGCCAGCCCGGCCTAAATGCTGCCCAAGGGAGAGCCAGCCCTGCTCCCAGCCTTGCTCCCCGCCCTGGGCAGCTCCCAAGCGATTCCTCCCTGGAGTCACAGGACTCCAGAGCTCTGCACAAACAAGGGGCTCTGGGCTGTTGAGCTGTGGAATGAGGAGGAGCCGGTGCTGGCATGGCCCAGCAGCAGCGGGGGGGTGAGGAGCTTTGGGAATGGCTGTGGGATGGCTTTTGGGAATGGTTGCAATTCCTATCAACTCTGTGGTGCAGGAGTGAACAGGACTGAGGGCTTATTTCTGAGCTGTTTTCCTCAGAAAGATCCATCCTCAGGCTACAACCATCCACAAACAGGCATGTGGGAGCTGCACACCCTAAACCGACACCTGAAGTCTCCTGAGGGAGCTGCAGACACCTGTGAGGGCCATGCTGGAGCCCAAGGGCTCCTCCAGCTCCAATGCTCTGCATAGAGCAGCCAGGGCTGGAACCAGGGTGGGCACCAGGGTGGGCAGGGTCCAAGCTCCCTCCCTCTCCCCAGCACGTGGGATCCCGAGTCACAGCACAGGGACCTGTGTGTCCCCACCTGATTTCACCCCAAGGCCTGGCAGCCTATGCTCCCACTGGTCTGCTGGCCTGGGCCAAGACCCCTCCCCTTCCCCTCCCTCCGGTCAGATCTCTCTGCCCAGGACTGACTGTCCCTTGTCCCTGCTTTCCATCAGGGCTGGTGTCACCCGCCAGCCGCATGGAAAAAGTCCTGGGTGGGGTGGGGGAGGGCGAGAAAGAGCCCTGAGGATGAGTCATCCCAGCTTCCCCTCATCCCTGCTTCCCCTCACAGGGACCAGAGTGTTTACAGTGGGGATGCCAGCTCCCAACTCCAGGCCCATCAGATACCAGCTCTGAGCTCTGAGCCTGACTCCCACTGCACCCCGCCGCCCCAGCACTTACCTGCACCAGACAGTATCCCAGTAGCCGCAGGTGCCGGTCCCTCATGGCCCGGGATCCCACCAGGATGTCGGAGTTCTGGCAGTAGTGCCACTTGTCATTGACCGACAGCACCACCCTGCACAGGGGACAGCAGGGATGGCAGTGTCACGTCACATCACGGCATCACTCCATGTCACAACGTCACCCCGTCCCAGCGCCACCCCACCCCACAGACCCTGCTGCCCAGAACCACAACAGATGAAGGGCAGCACTCCAAGCCCCCCACAGACGCCGCTGGTGGCAGGGGCAGCTGTTCCCAGCACCCTGGGGCAGTGAGGACAGGGGTCTGTGGGTGCCCCACGGTGCTGGGGCCGAGCGCCACAGAGAGAAGTAGCCGAAGGCAGTGCCAGGGTGGCAGTGCCAGAAGAGACCGGGCACAGGGCCTCGCTCTGTACCTCTGGATCTCCTCGGCGCCCTGCGGCCCCTCGCCGGGGCCCCGCTTGGGGCTGGGCCGGCAGGGTGAGGGCGGGGGGCCGGCGTCGTCACTGGCGGGGGGGCTCTGCTCCTCAGGGTCCTCCTGGGCCTGCTCCCCCTGGAAGCAGCCGTGCTCGCGGCCAGGGCAGCCGGTGGCCTCCTCCTCCTCCTCCAGGATCTTGCTGATGGGGAACTGGAAGAGGGAGGCGGTGGAGGCGCGGGGGGAGCAGTCGGGGGTGCCTGGCGGCGGTGCCGAGAGGCACTCGGAGGGGCTGCTGAGTGTGGAGCTGCCCGGGCTGCCCAAGGATGGCTCCTTGCTCAGCCCACAGTAATAGTCCGAGGGGGGCGGGAAGCAGGGGCCCCCCAGGGCTGGGCAGAGCGCGGGCAGGAACCGCCCGGCCCGGCCACTCTCCCGGGGGCCCGGGGGGCTGCTGGGCGTCTCTGGAGCAAACGGGGCAAAGTCCTGCAAGTCCGAGGTGAGGGCCAGGACGCTGGAGCGCAGGGACACGGCAGCAGGGGATGTGGCTGGGGGAGCCTTGGAAGCCGCCGGAACGTGGGAGAGAGGCAGCACTGCGCCCGAACGGTTTATCCACAGCAGGAAATCTGTGGAGAGGGAACAGGAATCAGTGAGGCCTTGGAACCCCCTGACTTATGGAACATGGGCTCAGGGCCTCTGTGGCCCAGCTGGGACTCTGTGCCAGGGAACAGAGGCACAGGAGAACCTCCCTTCCTGTGGTGGAGGGACTCAAGGAGCTGCCTCCCAAAGCACCAGGAAAGGCAGCAATACAGGGAAGGTGGTGACAGAAACAGCCAGGACTTGTTCTGCCCTAAATAACCTCCCAGATCAGGCCCTGACACATACCCCCCCACCTGGCAGTCCCCTCCCCAGGGCCCGGGTGGTTACCTGTGCAGTACCCCGGGGGCAGCACCTCGTCCTGTCGGTAGCACTCCTCCCCCACCAGCTGCCGCAGCGCCTCAGCCACCAGCCCCTTGTAGCTGTGGGGAGAGGGGACAGTCATGGGGGCACTGTGGGCACTGTCCCAACACCCAGCACAGCTGGCACATCCACATGGAGACGGGAACCCCCGGGAGCAGGAAGCAAAGAGCAGGAGTTTTGGGCTCTGCTGTTGGGGGGCAAGAGGGGCCAGGCTCTGGCTCCTTCTGCAGAAAAGCTCCTCCAGAAATCAGGACACCACAGGCCCCCAGAAGTGTTCCCCAGGCCTGGCACCACTGCCCAGGGCAGTGGAGAGTCCCCAGCTCTGGAGGGATTTAACAGCTGTAGGGATGTTGCACCTGGGGACATGTTAGTGGTGGCCTTGGCAGTGCTGGAGGATGGAGGGGCTCAGGGTTCTCAGAGGTTGTTCCAACCCGAACAACTCTACAATTTGAAATGATTCTGTGATTCTACACAGCCCCTCCCCAGGATTCGGAGCTGCCACAGGGCCTTTCCCCCAGAACCATCTGTGATCCTGGCAGGTCACAGACCCCCATCCCTGGGAAGGGCCAGTGGAGGGGTTCTCCCCCCTCACCTGTACTTCCTGTTGGCCTCGTCAGCAGTCAGGGCATGCTCGAACATGAGGACGCGGTACCGCGGGTCGAGCCGGGGACCGCTGTACTCCCGGAACTCCAGCTCCACTGCCGCGTCCAGCAGCGAGAGGTACCGGCGCACTATCAGCGCGTAGGGGCTGCCTGGGAGGGGAGCAGGATGGAGCCCACCGGGACAGGCATACCCCCCCACCCCAGCCTGGGCTCTGCCAGCTGGGAGCCCCCAGCAAAGGCCCTACATACTCATGACGTTAGTGATGAAGGCTGGGGAGAAGACCTGGTGCAGGACGGTCTGGGGAAAGTGGCTGAGCTGGAACATGGACATGAGGATGTTGACAGTGGCCAGCGGTGAGCTGCCAGCCTTCTGCTCCAGGATGGCCTCTAGCTTGGGGAAGAGCTCCCCATGGTTGGAGGGGCGGTAGTTCATCCGGCTGAAGGGGAACACCAGCTTCTGGATCACCTGTGGCAGGAGGAGAGGGCGTGGGGTTGGGGAGGTACAATGGACAGGCCAGGGCCACCTGCGTAGTGCTGGGCAGAGACGGGAGCTCAGAGCCTGCAGGGATGAGGGCATGGCCTCTGATCCCCTGGGACACTCCCCTGTGCTGGGGAGAAGGGCCATGGCTCCCCTAGCCCAGCTGTGCCCAGCGAGGAGCTCACCTTGCTGTCCAGCTGCTCCCCGCGCTTCAGCAGGAAGTTGGCGATGGTGTCGAGCAGCCGCGGCTCACGCAGCCGGTGCCGCGCCACGTACTTGGCGATGAGGGCCATGGTGTAGGGGGTGAGATTCTCCGCCTTCCGGGGCAGCCACTCTGCCAACACAGTGGGGGCACTATCATGGGGCTGCCTCTGCTCCCACCACAGATCCAGGGCAGGCAAGGGGAATGGGACTGGACAGCAGCACCAGCCCTCCCAAAACCCAGACAGCTCCCAAAAACCCTCAGGTATGGGCCAGGTGAGAGGCTCAGGCAGATTCCTGTCATGCACAGCCAAAGCACAGCTAGAGCATAGCAACATGCACAGGGTGTGGCCCTTCTGTAAAACCCCACTGAAATTCCACTGTACCCAGCCTGGAGGCATGGTGGGAAACCAGCCCCTGGAGAAATGGGGGATCCCACCCCCCTGGAAGGGCTGGGCAGTTGGCAACAGGGTGGCCATAACACCTCCTCCTGCTCCACCCCTGGAGCTCAGCAGGGCCCCAGCCAGAGATTTCACCACCCCAATGTCCCCGGGCCCCAGGAAGGCCCCTGCAAGGCTGCAGAGCCAGAGCCCCATGCTCCCCCTGTGTGGGCAGCAGCAATGCTGGGAGCCCACCCAGGCAACCCTCACCTGCCATGCTGCGGATGAAGCGCTCCTGTCGGTTCTCGTAGAAGAGCTGGGAGCTGAAGATGGCCTCCAGGGCCTTGTTGTTTGCCTCCTGGGCGCACAGGGCCAGCATCTCGTCCAGCAGCGCCAGCTCGTGCTCCCGCATGGCGCTCACCTGGCCCAGCGTGTGGCGCACCAGCCGCAGGATCTTGCGGTTGTTGATGAGCTGCTGGTCGGAGGCCGCGTGGCCCTGCAGCGCCTGTGCCCGCAGCCGGTAGTAGGAGAGGAGCAGGAAGAGGGTCTGCGGGTGCCGTTCCTTCTCGAGGTGCCGCTCCAGGCTGCTGAGGCAGGACTCGACCAGGGGGTGGGGGCTGGAGGGGTGCAGCCGCATCACGCTGCTGAACACCATCGATACGTCCTTCTGGTTGAAGCGGCCCAGGCGGCTGCGGGACTCATCCTCCAGCACCCGCACAAGCGGCGACTCTCCAGGCAGCCCTGTGGGGACACGGGCACGGATCAGACCCTGGGCGCAGCTCAGCGCCACAGCACAACTGCCTCGAGAGCTCAGGCACGAGGCCACCGCTGGGGCAGGATGGATGTGCCAGGTCAGTGACCAAAACAAGGAGCAGAAGGGGAAGGGAAGGCAAAGCCTGGCTGGAACATCAGTGCATCTGCACCACGGAAAACACATGGAGCTGTGGGGTCATTCCCACCCACCCCACTGGAATGGGAGCCGTGAAGTTCACCTGCACGAGCGAGGTTCATTACCTAAGTCTCAAACATCTTCAGGACAAATAAGTCATAGAATCCCAAAATCCCAGACTGGTTTGGGTTGGAAGGGACCTTAAATCCCATCCAGTTCCTCACCCTGCCATGGGCAGGGACTCCTTCCAAAAGACCAGGTTGTTTCAAGCCCTGTCCAACCTGACCTTGAACAATTCCAGGGCTGGGACAGCCACAGTTACTCTGGGCAACCAAAAAAATTCCCCTCAAAAAGTTCCTTAAAAAATGTTGTGGTTGGAAAACAACTGAGACTTCTCACGTGACCAAACTAAACCCTGTTTGTTCCGGCAGGGACTAATCCTTTGGCTTTTCTGACCTTCTCCCATTTCCCGGCTCAGCTTTAGCCTGTCTGACCTGGCTCCCAGGGAAACACCTCCCTGCAGCTCAGTCCTCCTGACTGTCAGGAGGAATCTCCTCAGCAGAGGCACAGAGTGCCCCTCCCGGGGCTGGGCTGGCACGGGCAGCACAGGAAGAGTCACTGTGGGTTATCGTTAATCACAGCTCAGGAGGGGGAACGTGCAGAATTGGTCTGAGCAGCTGCTTTGTTCTGAAAAAAGGCCTCAGAAAGGGCTTGGCGTTTGTGTTAATGAGGGGCGAGAACACAGTGGGGGGCACAGCAGAGCTGGGCGGCCGAGCACGGGGGTCTCGGCGAGTGACACGGGCCCCGCCTCAGTGACAACAAACACCCGGCGCCGACGGCCCGAGGGGAGAGGAAAGCACCGGCCCCCCTCCCCCGCCTGGGGCTCGAGTTACTGCGGCAATCGCGGCCGGACGGCTCCGCCGAGCCCCGGCCCGGAGGGCTGCGGGGGTCGGGAACGAGAACGGCTGGGGGAGCCGCGGATGGAAGGGCAGGCACCCGCCAGATCACGGAATTCTGGAACGGATTGGGTTGGAAGGGACCTTGAATCTTATCCCATTCAACCCCCTGCCATGGGCAGGGGCACCTTCCACTAGACCAGGTTGCTCCAAGCCCCATCCAACCTGGCCTTGGACACTTCCAGGGATCCAGGGGCAGCCACAGCTTCTCTGGGC
>JAYRBT010000082.1:242932-255563 GCA_036023395.1 Myiotriccus ornatus | reverse complement strand
CCGGGCACGGCCCGGGCTGCGGGGGCCGCGCCGGGGGCAGCGGGGAGGCCGCTTTCGGTGCCGCCCCGGGCCCGGCCCCGCAGCACTGGTGGTCGCGGCCGGGCCTGCGCAGGGCCGGGGACTCCGCCCGCGGCCTTTGCCGGGAGCGGCGGGCGGGGGCGGGCGGGTGTCCGGCACTCAGGGGGGCTCCGGCCGCGGCGTCGGCGGGGAACGGGAGCTGCCCGTTAACGTCAGAAATCTGCAGCCCGGGAGCTGGCAGCGAGGGGAGGGACGGAATCGAGCAACTGCAGTGGAGCCGAGGGGCTGCAGTGGAGCCAGGGGACCAGGATGGGCGAGGGACTAAATGGAGGTGGAGGCCGGGATGGAGCCGGCGGCTGGAATGGGTGAGGGACTGCAGTGGAACCAAGGGGCTGAGATGGAGCTGTGGGGCCGGGATGGAGCTGAGGGACTGGGATGGGCGAGGGGTTGCGGTGGAGCCAAGGGGAGGGGAAGATTAACAGTGCTGTGCTGAGGCCTACAGTGGGCCAGGGGGTTCTCGCGGCCCCTCACACGAAAGGTCCCTCTACCCTCGGTGAGCCCAAAGCTGCAGGTTCCTGCAGCCGACGCTACCCCAGGCAAAGAGAACTGCAGGGCCACGGGTGCCACTGGTCTCCACGAGGAGCCCCGGTCTGGCTCGGTGCTCGCCGAGCGCTGCCGTTTCCCTGCCTTCGGTTTTATTGTCCCTGCTGGGTGTTGGCAGCGTGCTCAGCTCTTCTCCTGCTGCCTCACACTGGGGGTGTCACTGCAGGGGCACTGCAAGTG
This sequence comes from Myiotriccus ornatus, assembly GCA_036023395.1. Classification (NCBI taxonomy): domain Eukaryota; kingdom Metazoa; phylum Chordata; class Aves; order Passeriformes; family Tyrannidae; genus Myiotriccus; species Myiotriccus ornatus. Next base: position 254,762 of record JAYRBT010000082.1, on the reverse strand, counting down.
TTTTTGGGGTGCTGGCAGGAGCAGTGATGCTGCATAGGGGTGTCGGCCTGGGCACCTCCCAGAGGCCTGCACCCCGCCTCGGTCTTTGGGGGTTTCTGTGGAAAGGAGGCAAGGAATAGGGACCTTAACAAAAGTCTGAAAGGTTGCATAGTCCAGGGAATGTAAATCCCAGAATTTGTTTCGTTGGCTTTGCTGTGCAAGGACAAAGGACACGCAGTGGGGTTAGGACAGGGTCAATGTAAAACCCGTCAGAGGAGGGGGTTTTGCCACCTCTGGAAGTCTTCAGCCATGGAAGACTGTTGGATTGATGGAATTTGAGGAGAGGAGGGAAGAGATGTGGACTGAAGATGAGTGGGAATGCAGGGCTGGCACAGGCCGCAGCAGTGGCTCAGCTGGCGTATTGGGGTTTTCCCGGTCTCTCTGGGGTTTGAGGTGGGCTGGTCTGGGAGGACCATCCTTTTGTGGGTTCCCTTGGGGCTCCTGCAGCTCTCCCTTGTTTGTGCCTCTGATGGTGGCTGCAGTGGGAGCCCTGAGGTCCCTGGTGACATGGTCTGATCCTGCGTCTGATTCCCACCCCATGGGGCAGAGGAACTGCTGGCTGGGACATGGTAGAGCCACACCTGAGGTGCTCATGGGGTCACCTCCTTGGGCAGAGCCCTTCTGGGCACTATGTCCCTGCCTGTTGTGCCCATGTGGAAACATCCAGCCACCCACAGTGTCGCACGTTTCCCGTCCTGCGCCCCCGGCCGTGGGAGTGGGTGCTGGGCACGTTGGTGGGAGCCGAGTGCGTCTCTTAGCAACTCCTCTGGTGCGTGGATGCTCCTGCTGTTAGGGAAGGTGTGAACACACACACTGGGCTCTGGTGCTCTGCTCAGGCACACGCGGCTCCCCAAAGCACCCAGAGTTACCCCAAATGAGGGGCAAGGGGTGCCTGGCACCCGGCCATGACGCAGCTCGCCTGGTGTCCACAGGGCCATGGAATGGGGCTGGAGGCTGTGTGTCCTCGGGGGCTTTGCCTGCTGCAGCCACAGCCCTGTCCTGTCTCCTCTGGGCCTTCTCTGGGGATTTGGAGCAGGAATCCCACAGACTTCCTTATCTGGGCTGCATTCCCCAATTACCTGCCAGACACTGGGATAAATCCTGATCCTGGTGAAATGTGTGCCATGATTACACAGTTACTGGAGACCCGTTACCAGGTGTGTGTGAATTAAACGGGGGTAATTAATGGCTGGAAGAGCCTTGCTGGAGATGTTATCGTTCCCTGGAGCACCTGGGTCTGGAGGAGAATTTCCTTCTAAACTGTGGGTTTGGGGCTTGATACAGAAATGCCTGGAAGAGGGTTTTGTTTGTTGATGTTCTGTTGATCAGAGTCAGTGACCGGAACAATGGCTCACGGTCCAAAAATCCGTGACGGAAGTTGCCAGTGAAATCTAAAATGCAACTTCTGAAAACTCAGTGCTGGGTCTTGCAGGACTTGCTCGCGTCCTCATGCCAGATTCTTTTCCTGCAGGCAATTCCTTCATTTTTGAAAGGGAAAAGGCAGGGCAGTTCTGTGGTGCAGTGGGATGGTGGGACTGAGCTTTCCCCCCGCTGTGCCAGGGCCGGGGCTGCCAGTGTCACCAGCGGGGCTGTGACTGTGGGAGTGTCACTGGGGGGGTGGGGTGTGACTGGGGGTTGTCACTGCTGCCGCAGCAGCCAGTGGTGGAGCCGGAGGCATTGGCAGAGCCCAGGGGGTCTGTGGCTATGAGGTGCTGCCAGGGAGGGAGGTGGAGCGGGTGTTCGGGGGCTGCTGCAGCTGGAGCCCTGCCAACTCCCCGGGCTTGGGGGGAACAAACGTTTTGTGAAGAGTTTGGAGCCCACAGTGGGGCAAGAGCCACTTGCAACTGCTTACAGGTCAGCCTTGGTGGTATTGCCATGGGAGGAAAGGGAAAAGGGAAACCTGCTCTGTTTTGGTCTCCTCCTTGAGCTGGAGCTTTGTTTGGAGGTGCTGTGGGGAACTGGGGCTGGAGGAGGCACAGGGCCATGGGACACCGGGGCTCAGGGTGGCAATGGGGACAGAGGGGCCATTGGGCATCAAGGCCGGGGGCGGCAGGTCAGGCCAGTCGCCAACATCAGCTGCATCGCAGGCGGGACCCGGAGGTTTTCGGTAGTTTCTAACGACCAAATTTGGACAGATTTTCAGGGGGCTTGCAAAAAGCGATTCCCTCATCCCAAGCTGCTTCCCTTGCCAAATCTCAGAGACTGCTGCAAGCTGCTGATCTCCATCAAAGATTTCATATCTACATAAAGCAAAATGATACCAACGTGGGGCTGGTGCAGCCCCTGTTCACAGTAAATGTGACCTCGAATGCTGTGACTCTGGGACAGGCTACAGAGAGAGCCATATTAATAGAGTTTGTAATTAGAACAGTAATTGCACAGTGCTGAATTTCTTTCCTAGAAGTGAACTTTGAGCAGTGACCAGAATGTGGGTTTGAGGAGGGCGAGCGATGCCCCCATGCAGGGTGTTACCTGAGGGACAGGCTGCGAGTGGCAGGGGACCACAGGAGCCAGCACAGATCCACAGATAGACAGGGGATAGAGCACCAGGAAAGTGGAATAGGCAAAGAACATCATGGTGCAGGGCTGAGAAGATGGTTACACAGAGGTCTTCTGGATGCGTGAAGTGGTGAAGGCAGGAGGTAGAGATGGAGGAGAGATGAGGAGAAGTAGGTGAGATTCCTTTAACAGAGCTTTTACCCGGTGATGGGAATTGTTTCCTGACATTCACGGTCATGCACATGCCTTGCAGCCCACCTAAAGCCCAACTCCCTTGAAGTGCTTGGAGAGGGCTTGAGCCGTGGTGAGGACTCGGTAGCCAGGGAGCAGGAATCTCTGTAGTCGCAGTTTCACCCAGAGCATGTGCTTTTCCCTTCATTGTCCTTCCATACTCCTCCCACATGCCTCTAAACCCGTGTGGGTTCCTTTCTGTAGCTGAAGAAGCGGGGTTACTTTAGGAAAGCTTTCCTCTACAATTTCTAGCTGCTGCTGCTCTGGCAGAGGCTGGGGATGTGGGAAGCCCTGGAGAACGTCTGTGATAGCCGGGAGTAGCCTGGCTATCCCGGAGCTTCACATCTGCTCTGCTGGGCAGGGGATGTCCCAGCATGCTGGCTCTGCATTGCTCCAAGGCCTGGCTTTGGCTGAGTGTGAGACCAGGATGGGCTTTTGGGTCACTTGGTATGTACAGTCCATCCCAGGATTTTGGTTTGATCACTTCACCTCAGGATTTTAGCCTTAAAATAAGGCCTCTCTGAAGTACAGGCAAAGCCCTGGACCTGCTGCTTCAGGAGATTTTTCCATCGTTACCCATCCTGCTGTCAGTAAGTGGCGTCACTCTTCCAATTGACATCTCCAACATCCTGGGTATTTTTTGTGTTTCTCTCTGAGGAAGGACTCCTTTGATACTGGATATTTTTATGTTTAAAGCTGGTTGTACCAGTTAATGAGGTCACCTTGCCGTCCTTCTTTCTGATGAGTTAAACTACCTGAACCTCATCATTCTGTTCAGTTCCGGTATGAGTCTTTCAGCTCCATGCTCCATCCTTTCCCAACATCTTTTGAAACTTGCTCCTGATGTGCTGATTCACAGAGCAAACTCACAGGCAGGAGTTGCCATTGATGCAGGATCCTCTGGAGGAAGATGAGGAGGACCCTCCCTGCTGGAGCCCCCCAGTCCCGCAGGCTCGGGGAGCCCCATGCTGCCAGGTCGCACTCAGGGCTGGCCATGTCCTTGCTCCGCTGAATCAGCCTCGAGTAAATTACACCCTTTGGGAAGGAGAGTGTTCTGCTTACCCAGCGTTATCCTGCTAATTCCACGACCTCTGCAGAATTGCCCTGTTTGTGTGTGCCTGTGAGTTCCTGAGGGCTGGGAAACCGCAAGGCACGGTACTGGGAGGCCATGGGGGCAGCTGTGAACTCCAGAGCCACTGGCGCATCTCTGCTCCAGAGCTGGGCATTCCAGGCATCTGCACAGCTCCGGTAGTGCTGCCCTTCTGTATGCAGGTTGGGGAAGAGTTCCTCTGGCTCTGTGGTCTCCAGATTTGCTGAAAATTAAATGCAAAAGTGGTTAAAAAAATGCAAAAGTGGGAGATTGGGCAAACTGTAGACCCACAGAATGGTTTGGGTTATAGACCATCTTGTTCCACCCCCTGCCATGATCAGGGACACCTTCCACTAGCCCAGGTTGCTCCAACCTCCATCCAACCTGGCCTTGGACACTTCCAGGGATGGAACAGCCCTACCTTCTCTGGACAGCCTGTGCCAGGGCCTCATCACCCTCCCAGAGAGGAACTTCTTCCCAATATCTCATCAACCCTGCCCTCTGGCAGTGGGAAGCCATTCCCTCATGTCCTGTCCCTCTGTCCCTTGTCCCCAGTCTCTCTCCAGCTCTCCTAGAGCCCCTTTAAGCCCTGGAAGGGGCTCTCAGGTCTCCCTGGAGCCTTCTCCAGATGAACCTCCCCCCAGCTTTCCCAGCCTGACTCCAGAGCAGAGGGGTTCCAGCCCTTGGAGCACCTCCTGTTCTGATCATGTGCTCTCTGTGGCTTGGATGGGGGGTGCTGCAGTCTTGGGGCAAAGGCTCTCAGGAGAGATTCCTGAGGGCAGTGGGAAATTCTTCTCAAGCTGCCTTACCTGCTGGCAAAGGAAAGCCCTGGTTCCTGCACTGCCATGTGTGTTGTTGCCTAGCTGAGTTGTTGGCAGGGCTGGCACTGCGCGGCGTGGGTGGCACTCTGCTGGGGAGAGTCCTGGAACAGGTGCTGGTGTGATGGAAGACGTTGGCCCCTGGGAATGATGGGCAGAGCCAAAGCATGTCTGGGGTAGCACACCTGGACAAATACATCCCCTATTTTTAGGGAGTTTTATGTTGTGGCCCAATTCATTTGGAGGCACCTCTGCCAGGTGCAGCTCTCACCTCACCAAGCTTACAGCTGAAGAACCTGGTTTCTGGGAAGAGTCAGAATGGACCTGGACTGTGCTGATCTGAGCTGTGTGAGAGCTGCTGGCAAAGCTCTGTGTGCCGGATCTCCCAGCCGTGGCAGCAGCACAGTCAGTGCCTGGGGAGGAGTTGGAGCCAGCGCCTGTACCAGGGACACGCTCCAGGTGTTTGGCCAGATGTTGGCTGGTGTCCCAGCACTGGCTGTGGGTCTGTGTGATGTCAGTCCCTGGTGGCTCTGCCCTCCCTTGTCCCAACATAAACTCCTAATTTCTCAGGAGTTTCACAGTTTGGTTGCATAGAGCCTTTTCCAGTTTAGGGATGTTCCTCATCAACCGGCACTCCAGGCAGTGACATCCCACTGACCTGGGCCTCTCAGAACTGGGTGCTTTTGTGCCCAGGGCAGTGGTGTCCATCCCTTGGGCTGAAATCCCCTTGTAACTGGCGTGGATGTGAGGGGGATGTGGGCAGTGGTCATGGGGTCTGGAGGAGCAGCCGTGGGGTGAAGGGCTGACACAAAAGCCTGGCTGCTGGAAAATGAGGGATGTGAGAGCTGTCGTAGCCTGTGATCAGAGCTCTGCACCTTGATGAGCACCTCAGCAGTGACACGATGCTCCGATTGCATCTGTCCCTGGCAGGAGGAGGCCTTTTCTCCTCTGATTCCACCTTCCTGCTTTGGCATCTGATTTTTTTTAATCCTCCTCCAGGACTTCCTGCAAGTCATTGCCTCCAACGACTTGTGTTCCTTCCTGCAGTGTCCTGCATGGAAGAGGCACCTGTGGTCTCACTCCTGCTGCTGCCTGCAGCTTGGGGCAGCGCTGGGAGCAGAGAGCCTGCGGGTGCCTGTTCAGGTGGATTTCCTGAGGTGTTGTAGTGACAGCAAGGAATCTTCTGGGGCAGGAAGGCTGAAAATCAAGATAATTTTAGCTGCTTCCTAACTGGAAGGAGGTTTGTGTGATTAAGACCTGTTGTGTATCTGCTCGCCTCTCCTTCCCCAGTGACTTTCAGACCTGCTGTCCAGTTCCAACCAAACCCTACTGCTTCTGAATTCCTACAAATGCCAAGGAAATAGATATCCAGACAGAGCAGAGCGCCCCAGCTCGTGGCACGCGGAGGGCAAGGGATGTTTGCATCTGTGCCGGGTGTCTGGCTGCTGTAGGGCTGCATCTCCTCTCTGGAAGTCGTGTCTGTGAGTCACTGGGGAATTCCTGCTTGGGGTCATATGTGACATCTGGTTCTGGCCATGTGATCTGTGGTGATGAAATCCACTCCAGCCCGGGGGCTCCACGCCTCATTCCCAGCTGCTGTGTCCGAAATCCTGGCTGAGTTCTGCTGCTGCTGCAGACTCCCCGGCTGGGAGCTGCCAGATCCAGGTTGCCACCGTGGCCAGCCCATGGTGGCCAGCGTGGGCTGTCATCAGCCAGCATGGGCTGTCTGTCCCATGCTCGCTTCCACAGCAGGCTCGGTGCACACTGGCTCCTGCTCTTGGTTTTGGGCTGGTGTTGGGTATTTACCCCAGCAGTGACTCCTGGGGTAGGGAAAAGGGGGTTGGCCTTCAGAGGGGGATTTTGGACACGGGCTTGGAGTGACAGGACAAGGGGGAGTGGCTTCCTACTGCCAAAGGTGGGAGACTGGGGAGAAATTCCTCCCTGTGAGGGTGGTGAGGCCCTGCCAAGAGAAGCTGTGGCTGCCCTGTCCCTGGAAGTGTCCAAGGCCAGGTTGGATGGGGCTTGGAGCAATCTGGGCTAGTGTAAGGTGTCTCTGCCCATGGCAGGGGAGTTAGAACAGGTTGAGCTTTAAGTTCCTATCCCACACAAACCATTCTGTGATTTCTGCAATCAGACTCTGGCGAGTGCCATCCATCCCCAGTCTCTGGATGGCTGGGTGGAGCTGGGGGAGCACATACATCCGTGCAGGGTGCTGTGGTGGGAGCTGGAGGAGCACACATGTCCGTGCATGGTGCCATGCTGGTGGCGGGTGCCCGAGGCCTGTGCTGTCCCTGGCAGGGCGTGGGGGCTGCGGGGCTGGCAGTGCTGGCAATGCTGTGGCTCTTAGTCTTGGGAGTGATTCGGTGGGAGGTGCTGCTCCCATTCCTGGTTTTTCGTGGCAGTCACCCCTTGGATCCTCACCTGGCTGGGTCCCTCCTGCAGAAGGTGCTGTGGGAGCACAGGGCAGGGCCAGCCCTGCCATGGGGGCTCGGAGTTGGTTTAAAGGTGAGAGGCAGGTGCTGATGAGCACGTGGGGAGCACAGAGATCGTGGGACACTGGGGGCTGTGTCAGGGCATGGACCTTCCGGGGCAGCCACCACTCCTGGCGTGGCTTGGGTGTTCCTGGTGGGCACAGAGCTTGGGAGAGCTTCAAAGAGCTCTTTAGAAGAGGAGAATAGAGTGACTTCAGGTGGTTTAAAGAGAGCTTTTTCAGTATGAAGCACAAACAGGAGGAAGCAGGGAGGTGTTTGCTGGAATTCATCAGCTGGGAATGGAGCTTCTGCCAGGTTTGGGAGGGAGACAGCAGAGGAAGGATGGTTGTTATGGAATGAGGCATTTGGGAGGGGGAAGACACGCAGCTCATGGTTGATGTGACAGAAGAGGAGGGCCTGGAGTGGGATTCAGAGGGAGTGCTGGCCTGCTGAAGAGAGAGATTGGGAAGTAATTCCAGCTGCAGCAGCGTTCTGGCTGAATAGGAATGAAGCAGGATTATATGGTTTATAGGCAGTTTTGGGGGAAAGGGGCAATAATGGTCAATGCAGAGTGGACACTGGGAGCCTTTGGCTGCATGTCCAGGGGACAAGGCAGGTTCCAGGGACTGGAGCTTGTGGAGCTCTGCAGGGCTTTAGGGACAGCCAGGATGAGGAGGAGAGGGAGAGGAAGATCCATGAGCTCTGTTACTGTCTGAATCGTGTCCTCAAGTCCCAGACAGGACCTGAGTGACGTCCCAAGCCTCCAAGCAGCGAGAGCTTGAGGGGAGAGGGGACAAAGCTGGGATTAGCAGCAGCTCTCTTTAATCATGTGGAGCTTGGGCTTGTGGGTGCACACTTGAAATACTGGAGGGGAAAAAAAGCTGAGACTTCATTTTGGACAGGAGACAGTCCAGGAATAGAAAGGCAGAACTATGAATCATCACCCAGAGCTGAGGGATGGTGTTAAATTAAAGCATGAGGCTGGCTGGAGGAAGTGTGGAGGGAGAAGGGAAGGTGCTATGGGCAGAGCCATGTGAGACATCCAAAAAACAGCAACATTGGAGGCGGAGAGTGAGGATGGTCTGTCTGAGGCTGGTGCAAAAATCTGTAGAGAACCAGGAGGAGAACAAAGAGGATAAAAGAATTGCTGGGATCAACGAAGGCAAGGCTTTGTGGCCAGTTTGGTTCCTGAGGGAGGAGCTGGCAGGGTCCAGAAAAGCCCAGAATCTGCAGGTGAGGCAGGAGCAACCTTGTGCAGTCCACTGGTGGGACGGGAAAGGGCAGTGGGAGATCATAGGGTTGGGATGTCTGTCCTGGGAAATGAAGGACCAGCTTTTAAAGGCCTGTCAGTGACATCTTACACCTTCCCAGGAGACTGCAGAGAGTTTGGAGAGAGGTGAATTTGGTGGGTGGACTACTGGGTTGGTGAGGAATTGGCTGGACACATCCGAAGCGTTATGGTCAGTGGCCAAATGGAAGCCAGTAATGAGTGCTGTCCTGCTTGGGTTCATACTGAGACCAGTGCTTTTTAATATCTTAGTTAATGACATTGACAGTGACACTGAGTGCACCCTCTGCATGTTTGCAGGTGACAGCAAGCTGAGGGGTGCAGGTGACAGGCTGGAGGGCAGGGATGGCATCCAGAGGGACCCTGACAGGCTGGAGGAGGGGGCCCATGGGACCTTCATGAAGTACAGCAAGGCCAAGTGCAAGGTCCTGCACCTGGTTTGGGGTAATCACCTGTCCCAGTACAGACTGGAACACCTTCCACTATCCCAGGTTGCTGCAATCCCCATCCAGTCTGGCCTTGAGCACTTCCAGGGATGGGGCAGCCACAGCTTCTCTGGGCAACCTGTGCCAGGGCCTCACCACCCTCACAGGGAAGAATTTCATCCTAATATCTAACTGAAATCTCCTCTTTCAGTTTAAACCGTCATCCCTTGCCTGTCCCCATCTGTCCAAGTAAAACACCTGACATCGCATTTTTTGCTGGAAGCTCCGGTGTATTCTTTGGCTTCTGCCTCTGCTAGCCCCCTCTTTGCTCTTTGTGGTAGAGACTTGGACAAAAAGGCTTAAACCCCCCCCTCCAGTCCTCAGTGGCTCCTCTGTCCCCTGCAGAACAGGCTGAGCTTTCCCGTGCTCTTATGTTGGTCCCTGGTGCACCCTGGAATTGCCTCTGGGCTTTGCAGTTTGTCACTGGTCACCTCTCACTCCTTGTGTAGCTGCTCTGGGCTCAGGCTTGGCTGCCACTCCTTTGTCTTTATCCTTATTAATCTGACCTCAATTCCAGTTTCCCTGTGTGTGCCTTCCCGTGCCAAGCCCAGTATGGAGCTCGGGTGAGCCATGTTGGTTTCCTACCACACTGATTACCTCTGCACCGGGGTGATTTCGGTGTGTGCCACCAGTGCTGCTGCTTAGGGACACAACAGCTTTCTATAATCTCCTTTTGGATTTACCTCCAATAGGATCTTGCCTATGGAGTTCGATAATCATAGAATCATAGAATGGTTTGGGTTGGAAGGGACCTTAAAGCCCATGCAGTCCCACCCCTGCCATGGGCAGGGACACCTTCCACTAGACCAGGTTGCTCCAAGCCCCACCCAGCCTGGCCTTGAGCACTTCCAGGGATCCAGGGGAGTCCACAGCCCCTCTGGGCAGTGCCTGCCTTGGTGGAGTCTCCGCAGTTTGCTGTCCTTCCTCCTAGAAATCCTACGAACTTGTGGTCACTCTTCCTACTCCTCCCTCTCTTGACAGCTTCCCTCAGAGGATTGGCTGAAGGATGCTTTGGTAGACTGTGAAATGTGAAAATTGAGTTGGAGAGAGTCTGAGAGAAAATTGAGGACAAAATGGCACATGGCCTGGTGCAAATGAGAAATGGGCTTGGGAGGAGGTGCCCAGCCCCTTCTCAGGGCTGGAGTGGGTTGCTGGGGAGGGGATTACACAAGGCAATGTGGTGTTCTGTGAGCTGTGGGGGGGGGGGCACGAGTGGGCTGTGGTGGTGATAAGCAACGGGGGGAGACCAAAATATTCCTCTTGGAGGAGAAAATTCATAAGCATGTTGAGCTCAGGCAGCTGGTTTTCAGCTAAGGACCTGTGTGGAGTGTGTGGTGTTTGGATTTAAACACAGACTTCTATATTGGAGTGCCTGTTCCGTTATTGGCTGTGTATCGCGAACTAATAAATGCTGTCATCACCCCCTGTTCAGCGTAACAGATTGTTTGGCTGAAGCATTTCCCAGACAAATGTGTAGTTCAGCCTGAAAACCATCAGGAGTTGGAGAAGGGCTGACCCTTCCTGGTAAAAGGACATTGGCAGGTCTCAGTGCAACATCCTGCTCCCATGAGGTCAGCATTGCCATCCAGGCAGGTTGGGAAGGGCTTTGTCTGTCTGGAAGGGTGTTGGATCCCCCATTCCTGGAGGTCTTCATACCTTTCCTGGGCAACACATTGAATGGAGCCCAACCACTTCTTCTTCAGTCAGTTGTTCCAGTCGTTAATTTCTTCAGCTGCTGATAGTTCCCATTTAATTCCCAATTTGCATTTATCTGGTTTAAAGTTACATTTTCTCACTTGTTTCTTTAGATTGGTGTAAATAAAACTTTGTTACCTGACCATTATTCCCTGAGAAGTTTACTGTCACTTTATCATAACTTAGCTTTCGATGTTTTTTTTTGGGAAGTTGATCACATAATGCTCATTAAAAGTCTCTTTGTGAGTTCATTTCCTGTGGTCTTCAAAGAATTTTTATGGCTCTTCCTTGCCCAGTGTCCTTAAAATGAAAAACATCAGACTATAGGCAGCGTGCTCCCACTTGACCCAGCCACAATCCTTTGGACTGTAAATTCAGCTCCTTTCTCCTGAGTGCTCTTTTTCATGGAATCCCATGAAAGAGTGGTTTGGGCTGGGAGGGACCTCAAAGATCATCTTGTTCCACCCCCATGGTCTGTGTGCATTAGAGCTCTGTTGTCTGGCATATCCACCTGCCCCCTCCTGATGGTGGTGAATCCACACCAACGGTTCCTGGTCATGCCCTTGTTGGTGTTGGAAACGTGTTGGAAATGGCCCCAAGAGGACGTAGGCTGTAGTTTGGGGCTGGGGTATCTGGCTGTCCTGGTGTTCCCGGCATTTGCTGCTTTGCCTGTCTCAGACCTGGCTTAGCAAGAGTATTTTCCCAGTTGTGTGGAGCTTCCTGACATCACTGGGATGGCTCCAGGGGTCACTGAAATCCTCTTACCTGTTGGCCTGGATCTCTGGCTCTTCTGGGCCTGGTCCTGTAGCCAGTTGTTACTGTGTTTACTGTTACTGGCTTTGCAAAGTGTTGATTGATAGAGGGAATGTCCTATGGGGGTGAGTCATGTGGCCATGGAAACATGAACAGAGTTGTCTGTGTCCTGGAACCACGGAGCAGTTTGGGCTGCAGGGACCTTCAAGGTCATCCAATCCAACCCTGTGTCAGCAACATCTGAACCACCTGGAGGAGTGGGATCAGCTGTAATGTGAAGTGTTGTTTAAAACATCCAGTTCCATTGACTCCCACCCCTTCCCAGGGACTGGTGTCGGCAAGGGCTGCCTGAGGGTCGGGGGGATACAAGGTCACTTCGCACTGTTCCAGACATTCCTGAAGATCTCCATTATTTCAGTATTTATTAAAAATTAGCATGAGCAGGAGTGTGAGCTAGCTCT
>JAYRBT010000082.1:226705-242832 GCA_036023395.1 Myiotriccus ornatus | reverse complement strand
TCCTCACTCTTCCTCACTCTTCCTCACTCTTCCTCACTCTTCCTCACTCTTCCTCACTCTTCCTCACTCTTCCTCACTCTTCCTCACACCATTGCATTCAGGTCTGTGCCTTTAAATTAAATTTACATTGTTTTAATGACAGTTTTAAAATTGTTTTTGCTAATGGTTTTGCCATTCTGCATTGGTCTGTGTTTGCTTTTCCCAGAGTTTGGGTCGGCGTCTCCGGTGCCGTGGGTGTGAGACCCCTGGGCCCAGGAGGGAGCCGTGCCCCCTGTGCAGGTCAGTGCTTCTCACAGCCGCTTCCTGCTGCTCTCAGCATTGTTACAGACTCATTTTCCTGAAGGCTTCAGCTTCCTACACCATTTTTGATACTTCCTGCATTCAAGATCACATTGACATCTGTTTCCTCCTCTTTCTTCCCACTTCTTACCCTTTTTTGGGCAATTTGGATGTCACTCGCCTCCAAGCTGGTTCAGGGCTCCTAGCAGAATTGTTGTCCTGGTGTTTTTATGGAGTGTTAGGATTTGGGCTGTCTGATAAATTATGGTGGAAATGTGAAAAACCAAACCACAACAAAAGCCCCAAACCCCATTTTAGAATTACGGAATGGTTTGAGTTGGAAGGGACCTTAAATCCCATCTGATTCTACCCCCTGCCATGGGGAGGGACACCTTCCACTATCCCAGGTTGCTCCAAGTCTTGTCCAATGTGGCCTTGGACACTTCCAGGGATGGGGCAGCCACAGCTTCACTGGGAAGACCCATCTTGCCCCTGCTTTCCTCCCCGGGTACCAGGTCCTGCTGCTGCTCTCCTGTTGTCTCTGGCTCTCACTGGGCCTGCCGGGCTCTCGGAGCACCGGCCCAGCCTCACGTCCCCTCCTCTCCTTGAGCTAATTCTGCTGGTCCCAGAGCGTGTCGGCGCTGCCTGATTTAGGTGTCACACTAAAATAAGTGCAGTCAGTGAGAATTTGGGTTACTTTATTGCTGAAGTAGGTGTTGGGCGGCTTCCTCCAGGTGAGGAGGCCACAGTGGTCAGAGGGACCAGGCAGGTCAAGTCCCCTTGATCCCCCCACACCAAAAGGCACATCCCTGTCCCCTGGCACTGCTAACTGCCTGCACCTGGGAACATACTTTGCACAATAGGAAACAGACTCCAGTTGCTCCAGGGGAGGTTTAGGTAGGATATTGGGAAAATTTCTTCCTGGAAAGGGCTGTCCAGCCCTGGCACAGGCTGTCCAGGGCAGTGGTGGAGTCCCCATCCTTGGAGGGATTTAAAAGCTGTGTGGTTGTGGCACTTGGGGACATGGCATCACAGTGGGTGGTCTTGGCAGTACTGGGGGAGCAGTTGGACTCGATTGTCTCAGAAGGCTTTTCCAACCTTAATGATTCTGTGATTCCGTGATTCCATGGCAGGCCGTGCTCCTGGCACAGCCTGGCCATCGGGTTTGCCCCATGCTCCTGGCAGGGTGTGTTGGGGCTGAGGACTGGGGGGTGTGTGGGACACAGGGTGAGCTCTGGACTGGCCCCGGAGCCAGTGGGGGGTGGCAGATGTAGTTAGGCTGAGGGCTCACCTGATCTGCCACGGCGAGGGATCTGCAGCAGGGTCACCGGCGTGTCTGGGGACAGGCACAGTGCCCCTGTTCGGCGTGTCTGGAGCACCCCTGGCAGCCCGGGAGACCCCTGCCCCTGCCTGGTCAGTGCTCTGCCCGATGCCGGGGCCCCCGGGGAGCCGCTGGCAGCAGCACATCCAGGAGCAAACCCGCAGCTGGAGCTGCTGCGGCTGCATGTGCCGGCCACATCCGACGGCCCCGCAGCGCCGTGTCCGAGGTGAGTCATCGGCCACGCTGTGACTCAGCCGCAGACTCCCCCGAGCTGCTGGCTCCTCGCCTGAGTCACTGCGCTGCCGGGAGAACTGAGCGCCTGCCGCTGCCCCCCAGCAAAGGGCTGTCAGCCCCACCCCTACTGAGGGGTGTCAGCCCCCCTGTCTGCCCAGAGGTGTTAGCCCCCCACCTCCCTGGATGGGCAGGCTGCAGGCAGGATTGGGAAGGCTGGAGGAGGAGCCCAGCCTTCCCCCAGCTGCTGGAGCTGTGGGATGCGGGTCCCGGTGTGGGATGAGTCCTGGGTCCGTGTGGGATCTTGCTGGGTGTCCTGGCAGTGTCCTGACAGCATGTCCCCTCCGCAGGAACTTCCCAGTCCCATGTGTGCTAGGGCGGGGCTGCCTGTGTGACACGAGGAGCTTGGCGGGGTGAGTGGGGGGCTCAGGGTGCTCATGGGCTCCGTGTGCAGAGCAGCAGGATGGACCCGAGGTCACAGCGGTGCTTCCCTGCGGGTACCTGTCTGTGCAGGCTGTCTGGGTGGGCAGCTGTGCAGCTGTGCCCTGGGGAGTTCTCTTCAGAGACTGGAGGAGAGTCTGGCCTGGAGCACACCCATCTTTCATGGGAGATCAGCTGTACATGCAGTTTCAGCCCTGGAGCTTTGCCAGCTCAAGGGTGGGGATGGCTCCATGTGAGCTCCTGCTGGAGCAGGTGCTTTCCCTGTCCCACAGCCTCTAGCATAGAAGATGATTTCTCTCCAGCGTCCCCAGGTCTGAGCTCTCAGAGTAGGACTGGGATTTCTATGGGTGGGAAGTTGCTCTCCTCGAGGCTGGACATAGGTGTCCTGACCTCCAGGAAGGGCTTTAGGAGTGTGGCTGTAATCGTGGCAGGGACGTGGCTCGTGCACAGGTGTCCAGGCATGGGCAAGGCAGCGGAATGCACGTGCCATGGAAAATTTCTTTCCATCAGCATGTTTCCTGCTGGTCTTTGTGGTGGTACACAATCAGAGCTTGGCTGAGCAATTTCAATCCTTGGGTTGGGTGTAAAGTCCAGGAGGGGCTCCTTGTGCTGGTCCCGTCAGCTAAAAGTCCTGCTGACCACAGTAGGGCCAAGACGTGGAGCACTCGGGGGATTTTGGGGCAGCAACCCTTCAAAGTGGTTCCCTGGCTGAGAAGGCAGAGGGGCAGCTCTCCTCCCCTCTTCTGGGAGCTGGGTTCGTGTAACCCGAGGGCTTCCTGTGCACAGGAGCTCCCCTGACCTACCTCAACATCCTTGGTGATGCTCCCATGATTGCAGCTTTCGCTGTGGTGTTCTGCAGACCCAAGATATGTGTCTTAGGAGGCTTGTGATGCTGCTGAGTCCTTCCCGGCTTTGCTTTCAGGAAAGGCTTGTGGCTGCACAGTGGAGTAATGACAGTGGGGGTGGGACAGGGTACCCTGTGCCAGCAATGGTAACTATCAGCTCTGCACTGTCCTCAGGCTGACCAGAACCACTGTGGTGCTTTGCTGTGTTAGGAGAAGGGGAGGCACTGGCTGGTTCTTCCCGTAGTGCCTGAAGCCATCCCATTACTCTCTGAGTGACTCAGGAGCACATAAAGCCTTTTCCTGCTGCTGAGGCACCGGGGAAGCCTTGGTCAGCAGGATCGCTGCACGTCCTCCAGGATCAGCTGCAGACGGACAAGCTGGCACTGGACGGAGCCACCAAGAGCCGGGAGCTTCTGTCTCTGGACGTGCTGACATGGGAGAGACTGGAAGCCTAGCTGGCTGCTGAGGGAAGCAGGAGCAAACACCTGAGTGTGGCTGGGAGCAGAGCGGTGGTGTGGGGAAGCACCGTCTCCTCTCCTGGCACTGGGGACGGGAGTGTGATGGGTTTAACAGTTAAATTCCCAATGTTACTAATTGTCATTACACCAAAGTCTCTAATTTTTCTGTTTCCATGGAAATAGAACGATCTTGTGATTAAGATGTGAGGCTGAGGTGGCAGCGCTCTGGTCCTTCGGAGCTGCAGGGCCTTGTTCATTCCCACGATCATGTCTGTCTGTGAGGGGAGATGTACACCTACCCTTGCACAGCAATCCGGGTACCTGTCCTCAGAAAGGTGTCCAGAACCCCCTGTCTTGCCCTGAGGATTCTGGCAGAACTTACTCAGGTGCCTTAAGGGTCAGCATTGGTTGTGCCATGTCAGCTGAGCGGGCTGTCACCAACAGGAGATGTGGAATCCAGAAGTTGGGGGAGTTGGCAAACACAGTGTCAGCTGGCTTGGATGGAGGTGATGCCACCCAAGTCAGCTCCCCAGGGCTCCTCGTCATCGGTCTCAGGTTGAAGTAGGAGTGAGAAGTAGGTTGGGTGACTTGGGCACTAAAAGTGCTGATTCCTCTCCTTGCTGTGGGAGGGCCGAGGGTGCTGGATCAGATGCAGAGCTGTTAAACCACAGATGGTTGGAGTTCAGCTCGAGAGAAGGAGGAGGAAGAGTTGCAAGGGGACTCACTTTAATTCTGGCAGCCTCCTGCGCAGGGTGGTGGTGCCGAGGGGACACGGGGCTGGTGGGGCTCAGCAGAGCCTCTTGCTGCAGAGTTGCCTGGGGAAACCAGCCTCTGCAGAGCAGAACCATTCTTGGGAGGCCAGGGCAGCAGGGACCTGCAGCCTGCCTCTGCCAAGTGTCCCAGCTGCCTTACCTGGCCGAGTGGCCTTGGTTTTTCTCCTGCTTCCCTGTCTCAGGTAATGCCTTGAGAACCCAGAATGATTTGGTTTGAAAGGGTCCTTAAAGCTCATCCAGTTTCACCCCTTGCCATGGGCAAGAACACCTTCCACTAGACCAGGTTGCTCCAAAGCCCCATCCAGTCTGTCCTTCAACACTTTCCAGGGATGAGGCAGCCACAGCTTCTCTGGGCAGCTTGTGCCAGGGCCTCCCCACCCTCACAGGGAAGAATTTCTTCCTGATACCTCATCAACCCTGTGGTCTGGCAGTGGAAGCCATTCCCCCTTGTCCTGTCCCTCCATCCCTTGTCCCCAGTCCCTCTCCAGCTCTCCTGGAGCCCCTTTAGCCCCTGGAAGGGGTTCTCAGGTCTCCCTGGAGCCTTCTCTTCTCCAGGTGAATCCCCCCAGCTGTCCCAGCCTGACTCTAGAGCAGAGGGGCTCCAGCCTTTGGAGCATCAACTTGGTGGTCTCCAGGAGATGGAGGTAGGTCCAGTCCCACAAAAAATAAATATGAGTCCTCTGGTCTATTTGCTACCTCGGGAGAGCTGTGCTGCCCTGGTGGGTTCAGTCAAAGCATCTTGCTCATTATGGGGTTACATGTCGTGGTGGAAGGTCAGCAGGGAGGAGGATTCCATCCCCTCCTGGGGGCTGCTCCTGTGACTTTGGGCACCAAGACATCACGCAGGTATAAGGAGTGTTAACAGGTATGTGTGCTCTCGGGGTGAATCCTTGTTCCCCTGTTATTTTTCTGTATTTCTGCTTTTCCTGGCTTTCCTGTCAGGGAAAGGGATCATGTACAGTGCAGTGGAAGGGGCATTTGAGTTTGGTGCATTCAGACTGTGCAGCACCCCAGTTCAGAGGCTGGAGACTGGTGGTGAACCATGGGGCAGAGTCCACAGCTTCATGGATTCAGCTGGGAAGGGCTTGTTTCTAGCAGAGGGATCTTGCTGTGGAAATGATGGGGCTGGAGATGCAGGAAACACTTGCTGGGGCCCAAGCAAAGCCCACTGTGGCTTGCCAGATCAAAGCCTGGAGTGCTGGACTCCAGCCCAGAGCTGGGAGGTCGATCAGCTTTCAATCACTCACTCAGAGCTGGAAAAATGTACAGTTTTGGCCAAGCTGCCGTGTTTCTCCCTAACCTCCTTTTTGGAAATATCTGAATTGCTTTTGCTGAAACTTCTATAAATACCAGCCCAATGCAGCGGGTGTGCATGGAAAATGTCAGTGGGAACGTGGGTTTGGCAGGGTTTGGCAGCCCCGGGCTGCCACGGGGATGGTGTGACAGCCCCAACCACGGCGCTCCCGGCGGCTTGGTGTGCGCACACGTGGGACATGGGGAGAGGGGGCGAGGGGAGCCCCCTCCTCTGCCACTGCCGAGGGGGCTCCAGGGGCTCCTCTGCCCCCAGCCCGGCCTCTGCTGCTGCCCCGCTGCCCCCGGGGTTGGGCTGTGCCCTTCCTGCTCCCAGCACAGAACCATTCCCAAGCCCAAAGCTGCATCTTGTGTTTCCATAGCCTTGCACGGAGCTTTTGTCCTTGAATTTGACCAGTCATCCTCTGAGTGCTGCCACAGCCCCAGTGAGGCGTTTCACAGCGATGCTTTATGTGAAGAAACCTCCTTCTGCTTTGGACCTGCCTAATTGGATGTGATGTCCCCAAGTTTCTGCTTCTGAAGGAACAGTGAACAAATTGTTTCCTGGTGGCCTCCTCCTTTCTTCTCCTGGCATGGAAGGCTTCACTCCCCCTCTGCCATCTTCCTTTCCAGGCTCCCTGTGCAGAAGCTGTTCCATCCTCTCAGTCATCTTCAGCCCCTCTCAGCACCTTTTCAAGTTCCCTCCTATCTGTTTTGGAGACCCAGGTCAGAAGCGCTGGGGAGGCCTCAGACTGTGGGTCAGGGTGAGAGCATCAGAGTATTCCCAGTCTTGTTCTCAACTCTTCCACTAGTCATGGCTGGTATCCTGCTTTGCTCTTTGCTGGTGAGCAGTGAACCAGCATTCACAGAATCATGGAATCATGGAAGGGTTTGTGTTGGAAGGGACGTTAAAGCTCATCCAGTTCCACACCCTGCTGTGGTCAGGGACACCTTCCACTAGCCCAGGTTGCTCCAAGCCCTGTCCAGCCTGACTTTGAACACTTCCAGGGTGGGGCAGCCACAGCTGCTCTGGGAAATATTTTAATGGAATTGTTGAGAATAATCCCAGGATTTCATCTGAGTGGTGAGAATTTGCAGCTTGTTCTTGCAGATTTAGAATCAGAGTAGTTTGTTTTTGATCCCACTTTTCTTCGGTCACCTGCTGCTCTGTCACCCATACACTCAGGATTTTAAGGTCCTTTTGCAAAGCTTTCTCTTTTTTTTTTGTTTTTGCCACCCTGAGCAGCACTTTGAGCTGATGAGGTTTCCTTGGTTTGTGTTGTTGTCCCTGTGGCTGCTGCACACCCTGACTTGCTCTGTACCTTCCTCCCCTGCAGCTCTGGGGCTGCAGGCGGGCCCGTGTTGCCAGTGAGAGCTGCGCACCTAGCCGGTTGGCAGAGCTCCCTGTGAGCCCAAACCTTGGTCTGAGCCCAGCTGGGTCTTTCCCTTCTCCCAGGCTCCTTCCAGCCAGCCAGCTGTTCCCTGTGTGTCCCTGGCCTGGGCAGGTTTCCTGTTTGCTGACCTTCCAGCAGTGCAGCAGAGCTGTGCAGGCGCCTGCGCTCCGGACAGAGTTCTCCCAGGGAGGGAGGCCATGGTCTCTGCTCCTGGAGTGCACAGTGTGCTCTTGGGGAGCACAGTGCAGTCCTGAGATGCATGGGGTGGTTCTGGGCAGCACACCACAGTCCTGGGGTGCACAGTATGGTCCTAGGGTACAGAGGGTGGTCCTGGAGTGCACAGTGTGGCCTTGGGGACCAGAGGGTGGTCCTGGGCAGCACACCACGGTCTTGGGGTGCACCATGTGGTCCTCAGGTGCACTCTGGTCATAGGGTGCACAGTGTGGTCCTGTGCAGCACACCACAGTCCTGGGATGCACAGGGTGGTTCTGTGCATCTCCCTCCTTGGTAACCCTCCCTCGATGGCTCAGTACTATTCATTCCCACCTTCTCTCTGGCACAGCACAGAAGCAGCTGCATCTAAGGAGCCCCAGTGAGGTGTGAACCCCATGGCCCTGCCCGGGGCTTGCCCAGGCAATACTCGGGTCCTTGACAGTGCTGCAGATTTCAAGGTGAGCAGCAGCACACAGTGAATGCTGGAGCTACTGGGACTGGTGTCGTGGTGTTAGCAGTGGTACCACTCTGGTGCCAGCCCTGGGTATCCCCAGGGAGGTTCCCAGCAGCATTTCACTTCTGCCAAGGTGATCTCTTGGGAGCCATCCCAGCCCCTTCCTTGGTGCTGGATCGCCTGTGGATGGGGAAGGAAGGCAGGATGTTCCCTGTCCCTTACAGCCCCTGTAATGTCCTGGCTCTATTCCAGAAAGCTGGAGCAGCAATGCTGTTCCTGGGGACAGTGTTGGGGTGACACTCACCCATTGCTGTTCCATTTTGGAGGTTGGTGTCACTAAAGCCAAAAAAACAAATGTTGAGCTGCAGGACTTGGGAGAGAGAACACAAATAGCAAACGCAGTAATTTCAAAGAATGTTGTGTTTGTGCCCAAACCACCCAAAGCCCTGTTAATGAGGGAAGCTGTGCCAACAGCCAGCCTGGCACACAGAGGGGGTGGTGCATCTGAACAGCAGGACTGGCACAGGATTGATCCTGAACAGGGGAAGAGTTGGTGTTACGGAACACAGACCAAGAGTGGAAGTGAGCAAAAGGAAGGGATGGGACACAAGTGGCTGTTGGCACCCAGCTGGACAGTGCCCATTGGGAATTGGGACGTTTATTTGGAACAGGGATGTTTTTTTTAGCTATAGTCTTTGTGTGTGCTGGCTGAAACACAGGGTGTTGGGAGCTGTGCAGCATGAGCATCTCCATCTCTGCTTGGGAAGATGGAATCCTTTCTCTGGAATGGTTTGTCAGGGCTGAACAGCAGCTGCCAAAGGCAGGTGTTTTCAGATTCCCAGCTTTGGGCAGCTGGCACCTGGAGCC
This sequence comes from Myiotriccus ornatus, assembly GCA_036023395.1. Classification (NCBI taxonomy): domain Eukaryota; kingdom Metazoa; phylum Chordata; class Aves; order Passeriformes; family Tyrannidae; genus Myiotriccus; species Myiotriccus ornatus. The sequence goes on along the minus strand of JAYRBT010000082.1, from coordinate 234,266 downwards.
CTGGGAGCTGGCTGCAGAGCTCCCTGGGAGCTGGCTGTGAGAGGATGAGCAAGGCTGGAGTGGGTTGATGCTGTGCCAGCCTTCAGCAGGATCCGTGGATGACTCAGGTATTTAAGATACAGTTAGGCTGATATCAATCCCTGGGAAAGCAGTGGAGTGCCTGACATAATCCGAATTAGTGGAGAATTAAAGAAGGGAAATGAGTGCCGAGTGACGTGGTTTGATGGGATCTGCTTTCCATGACACTGAGAACAGCTTCTGAGCAGTGAAAGGTGCTAATGATTTAATAACACTTCGAGGCTTCTTTGTGGTATTTAGGTTAGGCCAGAGTGACCTGAGGAAGGAACTGGAAGAGCCAAGGGTCAACATGAGACATGTGGAGTAAGAACTGGGGTCTTGATGTGTAGTTGTGAACAAACTGCACTGGGGCTTGTTTGGATGAATGCCAGGGATCTGTCCTTGCCTGAGAGCATTTAGTGTTTGTATCAGTTCCAGGAAAAATCATCAAGAATGGTTCCCCGCACCGGATTCAGGGTGGTGCAAGGTGCCCAAAACCATCCCCTTCTGCCTCAACCACACAGGAAGTTGGTATCAGTGCTGGTGGGGGATTGAGGTTTCCCTCAGTGTTCTCGGTGGTCAGTCAGGCAGGGGCACTGCTGGGACTCGGTCAGGGAGCCGGGACCCCTAGGGCCGTGCTGGGACTTGGTTAGGCATTCGGGACCCCTCAGGCCCTGTCAGGACTTGGCCTTGGTGGGGAGACACAAAGCGAGGGTCATCGAGGCCAGGGGTGTGGGCTGGGCAGAACAACGTGGGGACTGGTCCCTCCTGGGTCCCTGGGGTGGGACGTGAAATTCATTCCTCTTTGGGGGGATGAGCCCAGGCGGGCTGAGGCGTCTGTGGCTGCAGCAGGAGCCTTGGAGGATGGTGGGAACAGAGAACCAGGTGTGAGACCAGCACCTCCTGTCCCACCTTCTGGCTGTGGCTTGTGGCTTTTGGTTTCTGGGTTTTTCTGCTGCCTGTGGTTGGTCTCCGTGCAGAGGCCTCGGGGAGGAACCCAAAATGACCAGGTTTGCCAGAGCTCAGCTCACTGGGGTCCCGGGGTCTGCAAAGGTGAGCAGTGCTGGAGATAGATGGCATGGGGAGGTTGCTCCAGGGCTCTGTGTTCCACAGCGTGGGACAGCTCCAGGGGTCAGAGCTGGAACCCTCATGTGAAAGTGGGAGCAGGAGCAGGAGGAAACACCAAACCCTCAGCCAGCCTGGAGAAGGGGCTCTGGCTCAGGAGCCTCGTGGGCTGGGGCTGGCTCCATCTCCCCCCAGACCCTGGGGGCAGCACCTGCTGTGTGAGTGGGTTCATTGAAATAGATGTTCTCACCTACAGTGTTTTGTTGTGAAGGTAAGTTTCACGTGCCAGGTGACATCTCCATTCTTTAACGTCACAAGGGAGATATTTCCTTCTCCAAATCCGTTATTTGTGAGCACTGAAGCTCTGCCATGGGGTCCGGGGTCTGTCTGCAGTGAGGAAATTGGTTGGGTTTCCTGGAGAGGGTTGTTGGTGGCTGGAGCACTGCAATCCCCCCACTCCAGGTGGGATACAGGGGTGTTACTAACTCTGTTCTCACCTCTGACTCGTTGTTTGTGGCGAAACAATCTCTGCCTGCGTGTGGATGCCGTTAGTCACCACGCTCGCCTCAGGAGGATGACGAGGTGGGAGCAGCAGTAACACAGCATTTGTTGGGGTGCTCGGGCCCATGTGAGGATCTCGTGTTGTTGTCAGTCTCGGTAGCTTTTTAGCTTATGTTTTGAAAATACTTCCTTTGCCTCCTCTGTTGTTCCTGAGCAGGTGCCTGAGGGAACAGGGCGAAAGGACAGGACCTTTTTGTGGCTTTGATTGTTTTGCATGTTTTCTGGGGAGGGAGGAGCGATCTCAGAGAGCTTTGGGAAGCACTGTTAAGGACATCCCTTTGGGGCTCTGGGCTTCTCTGCTTTCCACAGAGCTCAGTGCCTCTCCAGTTCTACCATTTACTGGGGGGTCGGCTCTTCTCAAAATTCCTGTGCATGTTGTTGGTGTCTGTGATGCCACGTGTGCAGAGCCAAAAGGACCCAAGGATAGGTGGTTTGTCTGGTCAGTGCAGACTTGGCTTGGGGGGCCCAGGCTCCATCTGCTGCTGGGGTGAGTTGGAGGATTTGCATGAGGGTGCAGGAATGTCCGGCGTCTGCTGGGCATGCGAATGTGACGGTCATGTCTGAAGGAGCTCCACGGCCATATCTAAAGGACAGCTCCATGGCCATCTTTTGCAGGCTGCTGTGGGGTCTCTGCCTTCTTGACAAGTTAGAAAATTTTCCAGCCTCCTCCATCTCTTGCCCAGGAGGCCCTGTTCTCCTTCCAACCTCCACATAGATTTTTCTGTCCTCTGTGTCCCATGGCTGCCCTGTTCACACCTTAGTTTCACCCTGTTGCTATTTTTCTTGTCTTTTCTCCTTTCCTCCCCTGCCTTTGGAATAAGTTGGAGGATTTTCACTGTTTAAAAGATTGTTATGGGAGGGATTTTAAAGCCAGGGTGAGGTTTGAGGACCAGAGGAGGTCTCCTTTAGTCCTCTAACCAAATTTTCACATGTCCTTTTGTTTTTGAATTTCAAAATCCTCAGGAGATTTCACAATGTCTGGCCTAATAATGCTAAGGCTGCTTGTACCTGCAGCCATTGCTGGAGCAACACCAGTGAGGAGCTTGGGAATTGGGAACATCCTGGTGCCTGGGGACAGCCTGGTTCCGTGGGAATGTCCTGGTGCCTGGAAACATCCCAGTGCCTGGGGACATCCCAGTGCCTGGGGACATCCCGGTGCCTGGGGACATCCTGGTGCCTGGGGACATCCCGGTGCCTGGGGACATCCCGGTGCCTGGGAACATCCCGGTGCCTGGGGACATCCCGGTGCCTGGCAGCATCCTAGTGCCTGGGAACATCCCGGTGCCTGGAGACATCCCGGTGCCTGGGAACATCCCGGTGCCTGGGGGCATCCCAGTGCCTGGGGACAGCCCTGTGCCTGGGAGCAGCCTGATGCATGGCTGACAGCACGGCAGGACTGGCCATGCCCCAGAGTGTAGGTACCAGACTACCTGCACATGTAGTCAGGATACTGGTATGAATGTCCCTGTGCACAGAAGGGCCTGGGGGTGGCTTGAGGAGCAGAAATGATCGCTGCTGCCTTGATCTTGTATTACACCCCATAGGTATCACCCTGAAGCATTACCTTCCACGGCTTCCCTGTGGCACTGGGGTCTGGAATGGCTTAGGAAGTGTCATCCCTACATCTGTCTTGCAGCGTGTGGGTGCAGGATCTGCAGCACAGCTGCCCTCACAGGTCCATGGCACAGCTGCCCTCACAGGGTTCATGGCATGGCTGCCCTTGCCAGGGGGCTGGCAGCAATTTGGTGCTCAGCTTCTGTCCTTGGTGGGCAACGGCGTGGCCGTCCCTGCGCAGGAGGCCGTGCCCTGTTTGGGTGACATGGGCATGACCTCACGTGTGTGGGAGGGAGGTGTTTGCTTCAGTGCTGCATCCTGGGGTGGGGAGAAGGTGGCAATTTCCTTGTCAGCCGCTCAAGGTTTGCAGCAGGACCCGAGCTGGGGGTGCGCAGTGTGGGAGGAGGGAGGGAGCTGGTGCTGGAGTCGACTCTCCTGTGCCTGTTGTTTACTTCCCAGCTGGTGTTAACTCTCTGCTGGCTGGGCCTGTTCCTCCTCTCCTTGGAAACTGTGGGGAACAACCTGCTCTGAGGCACCTCTTGGAAAGTCAGTCAGCCTGTCAGGTGTCAAACCTGGGGCTCTGTGCTGAGAAGGGAGCATGGGGCAGGAGCAGGGCAGGACACGGGGATCCAGCTGGCAGTGAGGGCCTGTGTGGACCTTGGACCTGAAGCAGTGCCTCATGTCTTTGTCCCAACACCCTTGGCATGTGCAGGGGCTGAGGGGCAGGCGGGGGTTTGTCGCTGGAGAGGGTGAGAACGTTGCCTCTTGTGAATGGGGTGGTTGGGGTGACCAGAAAAGGCTGTTGGGGTGGTTGAGGTGACAAGAAAGGGTTACCACAGTGGAGCTCTGTGGCATGTGGTGCTGCTGTGCTGGATGCTGAGCCCCACAGCACTGCCTGCTGTGCCGAGTGCTGACCCCCACAGTAGTGCTGGCTGGGCTGCATGCCGAGCCCCATGGCAGTATTGGCTGTGCTAAACGCTGAGCCCCACAGCTGAGGCAAGAGCCTGTAGCAGGACTCAGTGTGAACGTGTCCCCCTGCTCAGGGACAGGGAACGCCTCCGTCTCCTTCTCCCTCCTCCTGCCTGGGCTGAGGATGGCTCTGTCCTGGCCCCATGGGGCAGCAGGCAGGGCCTGGCTTCCACCACCGCCTCCGAGTGACGGTGCTGCTGACGCGGTGGCAGCGTGGGCTGTGACGTGGGGCTGCGGGGGCTGCAGTGCTGCACCCCACGGCTGGGTCACTGAGCCTGCGCCCCTCGACGCTCCCGTTTGGCAGAGCCTCATCAGTATTCCTGGTGCATGGCTGAGCCAGCTGGAGCTGGTCTGCAGAGCCCAGCAGTTCCGGCACTTTTCTGGCACAGCGCTCATGGTCCTCTTGCAGCTGCGGGGGCTCAGCTGCCATCCATGGCACTTCACAGAGCTCTGCTGCTCTGCTGCTCTGGCTGGACAGCCTGTGCTGGGGGTTCTGGGTGCCCCACAGCCTGACCACGTGGGGTGGTCACCTGTCTTGCAGCCTGTCCTGATTTTGTTCCTGGCTGCGGTGCTCAGCCCGTGGTCCCTCTGCCGGCATGTTCTGCATGGGGCTGTCAGCCTCGGGCACTTGCAGTCACGGTAGCACATAGGGCCTGGGGTTGGCTAGTGTCTGTTGTGTGCTCCTGGTCTGCCTCTGTCATCTGCCCATTGTGAGGGCACTGGGAACTTACAGGGCCACCTGTACTGGGAATCTCATCGCTCATCCCCGGCTGCTGAGGCAGTGCCAGTCCCTCATTCACACAGGATGTGTGGGGCTGCAGGGGGTCCCCCAGACTCAGGCCCCTGTGCAGATGGACAGCACCTTCAAACCCAGGAAATGGTGAGTGCAGGTGTCCCACCCTCCTGGCTGGGCATCCCACTGGCAACACAACCTGCATATCTGCAGACCTCCAGAGCAGCAATACCTGTTGGGTCTGGGGGAGCAGTGATAGCAGTGCATTGGGTCTGGGGGAGCACAGGGATACCAGTGCCATGGGATCTGGGGGAGCACAGTGGAGCATTTGACCATAGTTCAACGCCTTTTCCATTTTGGGGCTCCACCCTGAATGTCCCACCAGGGCCAGCCAGCACTGGAAAATTCCCTGGCTCTCGAACTCTTCCCATGCAGCTGTTGTTGAGCCTTTCATGGATTTTGTTAATTTCAGCCAGATGTTTGTGGCCATAATATTTGCACCATGCATGTGACTCACAGAAGTGCTGGTACGAGACCAACTTGCTTCTGTCCCCAGGCACCTGCCGTGGGTCAGATTGCCAAAGCCTGATGTCCATATTACTTCCTGGCTCTTGGAGATGCTTCTGGAGCTCTGCATGGCACTGGGAACTCCAGCTGAGCCACTGCCCACTGGGTGGGTGAGCTGTCACCTGTCATTTGCGTTAGACACGCACACAGCACCAGTCCAACCCAGTGCACTTGTGGCATGAACTGCTGGAGAAGAAATGTGCAAAGGCGTGTGGGGCGTTTCGGTGGTGGCTGTCTCCGAACACTGGTGGCCTCTGGTCTTGTTCTCAGAGCAGCTCCTCCACTGGTGGAGGGCTGAGGCAGCCAGAGCCCACGTGCTGCTGAGATCTGGTGGGGTTTGAGCCTGTCTGTGGGTGCAGGTGCACCCTTGGCCTCAGAACTTGGAACTGAGGCTCCATTTTAGTCTATTTCCGATGTAGGAATAACGTCGAAGGGATCATATCAGTGCACATATCAGTGCACAGAGTGTATGGAAACCTGTGCTGCAAAACAGCCTAATTAGGTAAAGACACCACTGTGCCGTTACTGTGGTAAGGACCAGTATCTTGCTGGGATGCAGCAGGACAAGTGTTGACCTGTATTTCTTTTCGGGATGCTGGAGGCCCCAGCTGAGTGTTGTGCCTGCAGTCTGGCTTTAAGAAAGGTGGTGACAAACTGCAGAGAATCGAGGGGCTGCATTAAAAAGACAAATAGCTTTAAAAATACGATCCCTTGTGGGACAGGGGAGGGGGTGTCATCAGCTGAGGGGAACTCTCTGTGTTTCTCAATAGGTTTAAGGGAGTTTTGGATGAGGTCACTGGAAGAGGAAAAGCTGGAGCAGCAAGGAGGGCACAGGACTGGAGAGGGTGGGGGAGGTCATAGGGATGGGTCAGACAGACCCTGCTGGGGGGACCCAGCATGTCTGGTCCCACCTTGGTGGGCAGTGTGTGGTGCACCATCTCTCCAGCAGACAGTCTGTGCTTCAGTGACACCTCACAGCCAGAACCTGCCAGAATATTTTAAAAAGCTGAGACTCATGTGGAAAGGAAACCATCTGGTGCTGCTGGAGTACACGTTAAACCCAGGATTTGGGAAGGGATGAATATAGACAGTCCTGTTTCCTTGTAGGAACAACTTTGCATCCCTGGGAGCACAGAGCTGTGCCAGGCGTGGTGGGAAAGAGCTTACGAGCCTTCTGCCTTGGTTCCCTGCCCAGGGCAGGTATGTGTGCCTGAGGTGTCCCTGACAGGTCGGCTCTGACAGTCCAGTCCCTGTAGCCAGCCCCGTTGGGTGTTCAGTGCTTTGGAAGACGTTCCCTTGTAATTGCTTCCTGCAGAATTCCTCGTCTTCGCTGCAGTGTGGCTGCTCCTGGAGACGGGATGGCAGATGCTGTGGATGCGGGTCGGATCCAGTCTGGCAGCTCGTGTGTTCCTGTGACCTTGGCACAGATGGCAGAGCCACAGCTCTGGTGGGTTGTTAGGCGCCTTCTGCTCAGTCCCGGGCATGGGTGCACGTTGGCTTAGGAGGCGGGGGAGCAGCATGTGTCCATCTCTGCCCACAGAGCATGGCCATGGCATGGGGAGGGGCAGCTCTGAGCTGCTGCTCTGTGCAGTGGGTACTGGGGAGGGAAACTGCCGGGGTAAGCTGGAACTGTCTGGCAGGTGTGAACACCTGAGGGAAGAGTGGGATGTGCAGCCTTGGGAGAAGCTCTGGGTGGGAGCTCTGCTCCCATGCACCGGGATGTGGGTCTATGGTATTGATGGGGTGGGAGGGAAGGCAGATGGTGGGACCTGTGCGCTTAGGAGAGGATGGAGAAGGGAGGGGAAGGGGCTTGGTTGAGGCGCTGGCTGTGCTGTGGGGAGGGGAAGGACTGAAGGTGGGGTTTGGCTGTGTCCCAGAGCTGGGTGCCTCCAGAGAATTGGAGACGGCCCGACTGTGGAGGAGGATGAGGGATCAAAGAGAGGGCAAAGTCCAACAAGGGGATGCTCCCGGTGCCGCTCCCGGTGCCGGCCCTGCCGGGACCCCGGTGCCGGCCCTGCCGGGACCCCGGTGCCGGCCCTGCCGGGACCCCGGTGC
>JAYRBT010000082.1:104158-224699 GCA_036023395.1 Myiotriccus ornatus | reverse complement strand
GCCCCGCGCCGGCGGCGGAGAGCGGCGGGCGCGGGGCCATGGGGCAGCCCCGCCGCTGACCATGGCCGAGGGCTGGCGCTGGGCCGGGCCGGGCCGGGGCGCCCCGCGGGCGAGCCCCCGCCGCGCCGTCAGCGTCTGCGAGTCGCTGGACCTGCAGGGCGTCCCCGCCGTCCAGGCCGCGCTCGGCGCCGCGCAGCAGCAGCGCCGGCGGCCCAAGAGCTTCTGCGCGGCGGGGAACGGGGTGCCCGGGGCGCTGCTGCCGCCGCCGCCCCCCGCCCGCGCCCGCGGCGGCCTCCTGGACCTGCTCCGGCTGCGCTCGCCCCGCAGGCAGAGCCCCGAGGGGGAGAGCGACGGTCCCGACGGGGCGCAGCGCCCGCGACCCAGCAGCATGACCTTCCTGCCCACCGCCCGGCCGCCGCAGTCTGCCGAGAGCCCCGGCTTCCTCCGCGGCGGCTCCCTTTGGGGCAGCCGCCGCTGGAACCTCTTCGGAGGCAGCGGCTGGAGCGGTTCCAGCCCCAGGAAGAACTTCAGCTCCCTGCGGAAAAGCTTCAGCTTTCGCCTGCGCCGGGGCCACGAGCTGCGGCGGTCGGAGTCCGGGGGGCTCCTGCGCCCCATGCGCCTTCGCACCAAGAGCGAGGGCGATGCCAGCTCCCTGCACACCTGCCCCAGCAAGCGGGACCTACTCTACCCGGAGCTGGCCAGGGTCGGGGGCCGGCTGCACACCGACCCCGCACAAACGGGGGGACTCTGGAAACTCCTCACGAGCCGCTTCCGAAGGCGAGAGCGTGGCAGCACTGGCAACACGGGCCCCAAGGACCCCCACGGCGGTGTCGAGCCCATCCTTCTGGGAGGGGTTCCGCTGCGGGCGCTGGGTAAGTGAGCACAGGAGCGGTGCTGGGCTGGTGAGAGCCCCCTGCACCCGTGGGACCTGCAGGGACAGGCGGCTGTGGCCTCTCCCAGCCGAGGTCTTGGGCTGGGCACAGGCATCTGGTTCTGTCCCGGTGCTCTGGGGTTTGTGCTCGGCTGTGGTGAGGTTGTGTGAGCATTCCTGGTGCCGTGGGCACTGCCACGGTCAGCGGTGCTGGAGCAGCCGTGGTGTGGCTGCCTGGGAAGAGGTGCTCCGGGGTCCAGTTCCCTTGCTGGCCACACACCTGGAAGTCAAGTGCATGTGTCGCACATCCTGCTTGCCCCAGTGGTGTCCCAGCAAGGGCAGGGAGGGATGAGCCTCGTGCAGTGGCACTGGGGGAGCAGAAGATCAGTAGGAAGCGCGGTGCTGTTGATGGGCTTCTGAGGAGGTGGGATTGTTTTGGAGGTTGCCAGACCAGAGGTGCAGAGCAGCGCAGTGGGTTGGGGAGCACAGAAATAGGCCTGCACCGCCCTCCTGTGAGCAGCTCCCTGGTGCCAGGCCCCATCCCGAGGATTCTCTGCTGGGATCATCCTCAGGGCTGAGTGGAGGTCGGATGTTTGTGGGCATGGGACACTCACTAGGTGTGGGGCAGCCTCTGGAGACAGGGGTGGTATCCCTGGTGATGGCACAGAGGGACGGGAGCCGTGGGCTTCCCAGGGAACCCACACTCGATGGGGACTGGCAGCTGAAGCAGCTCTCAGGTACTCGATTCCAGTGTCTGATGGGGGGTTCTCCAGCATCGGGGTTGTGTGGGGCCTCAGCAAGAGCTGTATGGGCTGTGCCTCTGTGCTCTGTCCCCTTCTCGGCCCTGTGGAAGGAGCTGTGGGCAAGCCCTGTGGCCTGGCAGGGCTGGGAGGCGAGAGCAGCATCCACAGCTTTTTAAGGCATGGAACGCATGGAGCTGGGGGCTGGGCTGGGCCCCGCCACCCGCTCCCGGTGGGGCCTTGTCAGGTTCCGTCGCTCTGCTCTGCGTCCAGGCATTGTGGAGGCAGTTTCTGACTTGGTTCATGTGCTGGAGGGACAGCTTGGGGCTGGCAGGCTCCCCAGGGAACCCGTACACTCCTGAGGAACCTGCACACTCCCGATCCAGCAGCTGCCCAGGGTAGCATTGTGCCCAGAACACTCTCCAGCAGGGTTGGCCTGCAGGGACCGGCACGGGAGCAGCTCTGCTGCTGCCCAGGGAGCTCAGAGGGCTCTTTCCTCCAGCCCCTCATGCCCTTGGGTCTTGCTGTGCTGCAGGGGAAGGGTCTGGAGGCTCCAGCGGGTGTGAGGGCTGCCGTGTGCCACGAGGCAAAGGGCTGGGATGCTCTGTGCTCGCGGGGGCTGGCAGGGCAGCCCGGGCAGGGTGCCGGCTGCCGGCTGGGTGGTGGGAGGTTCCCAGGCGAGGGGAGGCTGCGCTCATGGCTGGGGAATGTGGGTGTATGCGGGCAGGGAGGGCCGGGCCCTGCCCCTGCAGCGGGGGGCCTGTTCCTGCTTGCCGGTGGCTTCCAGTGGGAGCTGCGCCAGCAGCAGCCGGCTTGGCAGCCGCGCTCCCAGAGGAGCAGCCAAGGTTGGGCGCTCCATTGGTGTCTTTGCCCCTCACCTGGCTGCTCCATGGGACAGGTAGGACTCCCATCGGGCCCTTCTGTGGGAGACCCTGCTGAGGATTCCACGGGGAGTGCTGTGGGGGGCTCGGGGCCCCTCCAGCTGTGACCAGCCAGATCATGCGGGACCAAGTGCTTGGTCACAAGGGTTAGTGTTTGCCACCACAGATTGTGCTGGAAGCAGAGACTCAGGGATGACCCTGGCTGCCCCTGGCACTGTGGCTTGTTTTGGCATAGTGAGCCCTGCCCTGGGGCTGCAGAGCTCACGGTGGGTTTGGCAGCTGAGAACACCATGCACTACCTGCCTGGTACCTGCACAGCCCCTGTGCCCATCAGACTTGTGTCCTTCTGCGGACAGTGAGGTGTGAAGAGGCAACAGTGAAGTCTACAGAGTAAAAGAACTGCTGCTTGTCCTCTCTCATGCCCTGTGTTCCCATTGTCTCTCTGCTCAGCATGTTGGTCCCTGGGCTATGGCTTGCTTTTGCTATGGGCCTCTGAGTCAGGGCTGGAGGAGCACAGCCTTAGTGCTGCTCTGGCGGAGCTTCTCAGGAGGTCTCATCTCTGCCCCATCCCTGTTCCAGCTTTGCAGGCCAATGGCATTCAAAACACCCTCTCGACATCCCACAAGCTTTGATGCCCTGTGCGAGTTCTGCCCACCTTGCCCTGGGAAAGCTGCTGGTACAGCCCCAACTTGCCCTCCTGGGGGGCGCAGCTGCAGCTGTGGTTATCAGCGCTTGGAAAAGCTGGATGTAGGAGTCCCGGCAGAGAGCCAAGCCAGCGCTCTCCCTGTTTCCAGAACCTGGAGTGGTTTGTTTACCGCACGCTGTGATACCCACCCAGCCCTGTGCTCTGCATGCAGACATACCCACAGAGAGCCAGGAGGATGCTCTGAGTGCTGCTCCCAGCCCTGGAGGGGTTCGGCTGGGACAGAGCACGGGGAGGGAGGAGTTTGGCTGGGACAGAGCACAGGGAGGGGTGATGGGGGATTTTGGGGATTTGTTACCCAAAAAACATAAAGGGATGGTCCTTGTGTAGTAGGCAAGGGAGGGCAACAGCCCTTGGGACTGGAGAGCAAAGTGAACATAATCCGGACAGCTCGGACTGACCCAGGTGATTGTGGTTGGTGGTTCAGAGGAATGTTTCTAGGTATCCAGGTGTTGGCTGGTGCTGTTCCGAAGAGGCTCTCTAATAGGCATGGGTTTGGGAAAACTGGACTGGTTAGGAATTGGAGTCGTCCCTGTGCATGGAGGGATTGTGTGAAGGGTGCAGCATTTCTAATGGCTCAGGATGTGTTCCTCACCCAAGAGAATAGCCTGAAGTTGTGTCAGGGAGATCTAGGCTGGCTCTCAGGAAAAGGTTCTTTTCCCAGAGGGTGGTCGGGCACTGAGCAGGCTGCCCAGGGCATGGCACGGCCCCAAGCCTGACAGAGCTCAAGGAGTGTTTGGAAAATGCTCTCAGGGACACAGGGTGGGTTTGTTGGAGTGTCGTGGGCACGGCTGAGTTGGACTCAGTGATCCTTATGGGTCCCTTCCAGTTCAGGATATTCTGTGATTCTGTGATCACAGCCATGTCCCCTCTCCCAGAGAGCCATGCCCTGCTTTTTGAGGTGCTTTGAGGTACCTCCCTTTACTCTCTCTTGTGGAGGACTGATGTGCAGGGCATGTGAGGGAAAGCTCCTGGGAGAAGAGGGGGGTGTTTTCTCATGGATCAGGTGAAGTTTGCATAGTGAGTTGGGTAGGTCATGATAAATATCTCCTCGTGTTGGTGCCTGCCTCGGCTGAGCTGGGAGCATTGGTGGGGCTAGAGATGCCTCATGATGAGGCCAGAATGGTGTCTGTGCTTCAGAAAAGCTTGGGAGGTCTAGAAGGTGTCAGGGAAGGAGTTGTTGGGACAGTGCTCTGGAAGACCCAGCTCTCAGGATGAGGTCAGAGACTGTGCAGTGGGTGCAGAGGTGTCTGACTGCAGTCACAGGCAGCCCTAGGGAGAGGGAAGTCCAACCCCAGCGCCTTCAATGTTCATCTGCCGGCACCTGTGGGGTTGCGGAGCTGGAGCTGAGGTCAGGCATGTGGGGAACAGGTTTTTGCTGGCAAGATGGGTCCTCGCTGTGCTGGGTGGCAGTATCTCTCCATATCACTCTGCTGGATTCTGCCTTCCAGCAGACTCTGTCCTTCCATCACAGGGAGGTTCAGTTTGGGTCTTTGCTCTGCCAGCGTTCGGACAGGGACTGGAAAGCAGCAGGTGCTGAGAGGTTGAAATGCCTGGATCTTCCTGAGTCCACACTGACAGCAGAGCTTGGTGATACCAGCTGCTGCCGCTCACAGTGTGACAGTGGAGCGAAGGTGGCAGTTCCTGATCGTGCCCTGTTTCACTGAGAGACACAGAATTATCTCCTTTCACTACTGCAAAGTATTCAGAGCTCTGGTGAGATAATCCTTGCCGAGATCATGTTCTGCAGCACTGCCTCAGTGCTGACTGGAACGCTGGCCATGCCTGTGCTGGGTCCTTAACCTGGGGAAATCTCTCTCCTGCCAGTGTTGCCAGAGCTGAGGCTTTATCAGCCTGGCCCAGGAAGGGTGGCTGTGCCCAGGAAGGGTGGCTCTGCCCAGGCACACTGCCCCTGCCGCCCTTTCATCTGCATGTGCGGGCAGGTGGGTCCGTTGAACGTGGTTTGTGTGGCCTCTGCTGTGTTTGCTCAGCCTCTGACCTGGTTTCAAGGCTGGGTTTAGTGTCCAGGATTGCAGTGTCCAAGGGAGTTCCACCATGGTTTGGATAATGATTTGGTTAATTATTAGTTGCTGTGTGGGGAGACCAGATGTGTCTGGCATTGGCGCTTCTGAAGCACAGGGTGGATGAACCTGCTGCATGTCATCCCATGGTGGGGGCAGCTGAGGTGAAGAGTCGGGTTTGCCCAGCCAACCCCTTCCTTCTCACAGTTTTCCTGCAGCATGTGGGTGTGAGCAGCCGTGGGTCCGTGGCTGCACCCCCTCCAAGCTTTCTGCAGGGCACGGGGGGCTGCAGTGTCTGGGCTGTGCCATGAAGGTGCTGGTCGTGCCTCCTCAGTGTGTGACACTGCTGTCCCACATCTGGGGCCTGGTCTGAGGGTCCAGGTGGTATCCAGCATAACTGACTGACATGAGAAATGTCAGCTACAGGGAGTCTGCTTTATGTCCCTGGCTGCTCTTGTGGATGGCAGAGAATCTGCCCTACCTCCCAAATTTCCACCTTCTGCAATAGAGCCACCTATACCGGGAAACTTCTGTCAGCAGAAGATTCTGAGCATAACAGAACTGACCTGAATCTCCTTTTCCTGGGCCAGGCCAGACTGAGCTCCTCTCGTGTGGTTGTGCTGTGGAGCCAAGGACACTGCTGGGCTGTGCTGAGGCTCTTGTGTGACAGCGGTGCTCTGAGACCACTGCTTCTTTTGGATGCACCTGGGGAAGGTGTTGAACTGTAGCACAGACAATCTGGTCCTCTCTGTGTGATTAAACAACAAAGAGAGGGAGGCAGAGTGACCAGGTGTGCTTTCATGTGGAATACCAGGGTATGCAGCCAGTCCAGCAGTGAAGCTGAGCCAGTAAATTGTGCCTCCTCGTGCTATGTGAACGCCAGTGCTGAGGGGGAGGACAGTCCCTGGAGGTATCACCTGCTGGAGGCAATCCCTGCTGAGCAAGCTGGCACCAGGGCCCAGGGGATGTGGGGACGGTGCTCACACTCACCTGCCTGCCAGGATTTTGGGTGGTGCCTTTGCTCCGGGCAGGTCACCAGCGGCTCACTGAGTGCATCCACGTGGTCACTGCTTCATTCAGGAGATGATGGGGACCTCGTGGCTCTTCCAGTGGGGAACAGTGCCCAAGGGCTGGGCACCCCTGTACCCCCTAGGCATGGTGGGTGGTTGGGGAGGGTCTGGCCACTCTGGAGGGAATGATGCTGTTTGAGGGGAGCCCCACCCCCAAATCACCCTCCTGCAGCTGCGGACTCAGACCTTCCCAGTGCTACTCTGGTGTGTAACAGCCGCACAACACACAGGGTGTGTAATGTCACACGGACAGGATTCGTAGCCATGAGTGCAGGGAATTGCTATGTGCTGCATTTTAGCAGCAAAGGATCAAGATTGGATGGACAGAGCTGATGTCAGGGTTGTGTCACTGGTATTTGGCAGCTGGGTGCTTGGCCTGTGGCTGTTTTGGGTTGAGAAACTGCTCTTGAGGTACCCTTTAACAGCTCCATGGTGCCATCTGTGCCATCCCACACACGGAGCTTCTGGAGCTGCCAGCAGACAAAGGAAGTGAGTGTGAGAAGTCAGGGGGGGTCCATTCGGGGGGGTGTCTGAGACCTGGAGCTGCCCCTGTGAGCATGGGTGCAGGCAGCTGCAGGACACAGGGCACAGGTGACGTGAGAGGTGAATGATGAGGTGACTTTGGGCCCGCAGATGGGCACATCCAGACAGGTGTGGGTCCTCCAGGTGCCGGGGGGGATGTGCACACGTGTGCGTGTCCTTTGCGTGGTGAGAGGAGGGCAATCAGCATGTCCTGGGGGAGAGCAGGGCGTGTAAAAAGGACTGAGGGGCGCTTGCAGTGACGGACTCAGCTGTGGTGTGGGCCCCACCCTGACATGTGGCAGTGGATTGTTCTCCAAACCCTCAGACCTTCCTGGACTGGCTCACAGTCACAGAATCGTTGTGGTTGGAAAAGGCCTCTTAGACCACGGAGTCCAGCCATTCTCCCAGCACTGCCAAGGCCACCACTGACCATGTCCCCAGGTGCCACACCCACAGGGGTTTTAAATCCCTCTGGGGATGGGAACTCCACCCCTACCCTGGGCAGCTGTGCCAGGGCTGGGCAGCTGTTTCAGGGAAGACATTTTCCCCAATATCCAACCTAAAGCTTCCCTGACACAGCTTGAAGCTATTTCCTCTTGTCCTATCGGGTCTTGACGGTGCTGAGTACCTTGTCCAGGTGCTGGATGGGAAGTTTCCCTGGGGGTGCAGACAGAGCACAGTGCCTATGAACACACATGGTTTCCTCACCTCCCAGGCACTGCCGTCTTCATCCCCATCCCCGCAGGAGGAGACGCCTCGGGCAGCTCCACCCGCCAAGCTAGCGGGGCAGGAGAGCTAGCGGGGCAGGAGAGCTAGCGGGGCAGGAGAGCTAACGGGGCAGGAGAGCTAACGGGGCAGGAGAGCTAACGGGGCAGGAGAGCTAGCGGGGCAGGAGAGCTAACGGGGCAGGAGAGCTAACAGGGCAGGAGAGCTAGCGGGGCAGGAGAGCTAACGGGGCAGGAGAGCTAACGGGGCAGGAGAGTGGGTTGGGGCAGTGCCAGGAGCGAGTGGTGCTTCAGATGGGCTGTTCAGAGTCAGGGTGGGATGTCCACCTGAACAAGAGGTATTTGTTCACTTGGAGAAGTTCCTCAGTGGAGGGGTTGGTGTGTGCAGGTCTGGCCCAGGGTGGCAGGGACTCACAGGGGTCTTCTGCTCCTGACACCTGTGACCTTGGCTCCAGAGGAGGCCGCAGAGGGAACTTGCCCCTCGCAGATCTGTGTCTTGGTAGCTTTTCCAGGCGATTGTGAAGGAATGGGGACTCCAGCTGCACCGTGCAGAGCTGTGCCAGCACCCTGGTACGGTGCTGAGCGGAGACAGTGTGGGTGCAGGCAGCATACTGGGCTGTGCTGGGACCCGTGGGCTGCTGGTGCCGTATGTGCCGGGTAGGTCACGTTCAGGCCTGGCAGACGCTGGGAGCGGTTGGGCTGAAGTGCAGGTGGTGCCTGGTGTTTCAGGTTAAGTGTGCTAAGGGTAGTGAGGAGTTGGGGGGTGTGGCTGAGCGCAGTCCCGTTGGCCTTGTGTCACCAGCGTTTGTTTGTGTTAAGGTTTATTCAGAAGCCTTCACAGCAAGTCAAAAATCAAAGCATTGAGAACAAACTCCTGAACCCAGGTTAAAAACCAAACAAGGATCTGTTGGGACAGCTGGCACAGGAGGCATTTGGCAACAGTCAGAGCAGTTTGTCCTGGGCAGTCAGAGCAGTTTGTCCTGGGCACCTGTGAGCAGATCCAGCTTACCTGATAGCCCAGCCTGTCCTCTCCAGGGCTCTCCCTCCCTCTACTCCTTCCCGAGGCCAGTCACTGAGAGCGTGTGTCTTGTGCTCTGCTCAGAACCCCTCAAAAAGTTGCTGTGTGTAGTGAAACAGCGTGAATGTGGTGCTTGGTCCCCTGAGGGAGTGCTGGGAAGGAGAAGGCCTGGATGGTGCTTTATCCATCACCTTACCTGTCAAAGGAACTCAATGGCACAGAAGTCCCAGGTGAAGGTGACAGCTTTTTTTAGACTCAGTGATGCAGTTGGAAACACAGGTGTGCTATTACCTTCTGGAAAGGGCTCAAGAATGTATCATTTTCCTCCTGACTGATGGGTTGTTTTAATAAAAAATTTACCTCTGCCTAAAAAAAGAAAGGGCAGGTGAAAGACACCGCAGAGAAATGATTCCTCCTCTGAATCCTCAGGATGGCTATAAATAATCCTGTGTTCTTGCAGCAGACCTGGGTGTTACTTGTCTTTAGCTCCTGGCAAAGTATTGTTCCTAAATCAGCCATGGAAGGTAAACTCCAGGTACGAGCACCGTGTTCTCCCAGAGGAACATGCCGTGGCGCACAGGGCCCAGGGGCTGCACACAGCCGGGATGAAGGCACAGTGCTGGGTCATCAGGTCACTGTTTGTCCCCTCATGGCCATTTAGCATCTGTGGGCCAGGAAGGGCAGAGCCTAGCCGGCCTCTTCCCCACAGCTTTGGGCTGCGTGTCTCCCACCAGTGCCCACTGACGTGGGAGAGGTGAGACAAGGCTTCAGCCTGGAGATGGAGGAAGGGCTGGAGCTGTTGGGTGTCTAACCTCCCCTTGGGAGTTCCGAGGGCCAGAACGTGAGCCCACGCCACCGTGTCTGGTCACTAATTGTGATTGGGTCCGGTGGATTCACCACTTCCCTTGTGAGCAGATTCCTATTCTTGCACTAGTCCATGGCCACAGATTCAGCAGGTTTCTTACAGGCTCCTGGAGTTGCAGAGCTCCCACAGGTTTCCAGTCTCCAAAAATCCTTTCTGTTTATACACGACGAACATGCAGCCGTGCGTGTTTGGGCCCTGCCCTGGAGCAGGCCTTGGATGGAGCGTCCGGCCTCACCGAGGTGAATGAGGGACTCGGGATTGTCAGGAGGGACTGCTGCTGCTCCTGGTGCTCAAGATGTTCTCCAGAGTGCTGCGCCTCCTCCAGTGAGTCAGTTTCCATTTGGGAAGTCTGTCTCATCAGCTTCTGGAGCTGGTTGGGAGGTAAATGAGCGTTTCGGAGCTCTGTGGCAGGCCAGGGGTGTTTCCTGCATTGTTCGAGCCGTGCCGGATTGCCACAGCCTCCGTAAGCCTGTTGCAGTGTGCTGCCAGTTCCATAATGTGCAATAACTAATTGTGTTTGCGTTCAGCCAGAAACGTGGATGATGTCCTGCCATCAGCTCCTCATCCACTCAACCTGCGGCACGCCAAGGGCAGGGCTCAAGGCGCTGGCCTGTGCCCTCGGTTCTGGGGTCCTGTGCAACCTGTGCTCTGAAAATGGTGTCTTCTCTTGTCCTCTGTGCCTCAGGGCAAGGGATGCTAAAGGGGTTTCTGTACTCCTGCAGGGCATGAGGCAGGGTCCCATCCTGCGGTGCCTAGGCTTTGCCCTGCCATGTTGCCCTCGGCTTGGCCACTCCTCCGCATCCAGGGCTCTGGTGCAGCTTTGTGTCTCTGGATGGGGTGGAAGGGAGGGAAGAGCCATAAACCTGCCTGGAGGGAGCAGGGAGAGCATGGCAAGATCCTTGTTGGGATCTTGATGGCAACCGTGGTGACCTCATGATTTCTTCTCTATGTTTGCAGATTCCTTTGTGAACAGCCAGGAATGGACCCTGAGTCGCTCGGTGCCTGAGCTGAAGGTGGTGAGTACTTGCAGCTCATGCCTCGGCTACCCCTGGTTCCCCAAATCCTGTGGGATGGGGTCTCTGACTGGGGGCTGCCTCTGCCCCTTCTGCCCCCAGCACAGCCCCTTGGGATTGGACAAGGCCAGTACTGCGGGCACTGGGGTGGCCTGGAGGGGGTGTTAGGGTGGGCAGGATGCTGCAGGTGCTCCTCATTTGTGTCTGTTCTCGGAGCCCTCAGCGATCTGTTCCCCTGCTCTGCTCTTACCGTGCTCTCTGTGCCAGCTCTCAGCTCCCTGTGCGGGCTCGTGGTGTGTCTCTTCCTGCCCTTTCTCTCTTTGACCTTTTCTCCCTTCAGCCTTTGCAAGATTAACTTTTTTCAGTGTTTCTCCAAGAAACAAAAGATCAAAATTCTTTTTGCAAAGTATTCCAGCACTGTCCTGCCATAGTGTCTCTTACCTGCAGTGAAGTGAAAATCAAAACAAACTTTGAATATGCATTTGTTGGTTTGCCTCTGAAACGTGTTTCCAAAAACATTGCCGCAGCTGTTCCGTGTGACGTTCAGGCTCTGGAGGCTGCGAAGCCATGCTGACAGCTAAACCATCCCAGAGCTTTTAGTTCTTCCTCAAGTAGCACAGCCTTTTTCCAATATTTTCCGTGACCTCTGAGGATCTCTGTTGCTCTGGGGTTTCATCCGGCCAGTGCAGCTCTTCTAAAAGCCTGGAGGCCTTTCAGAGTCCTGATTCAGAGTCACAGGATCATTTGGGTTGGAAAAGCCCTCTAAGACCGTTGAATCCACCTGTTGCCCCAGCACTGCCAAGGCCACCAGTGACCATGTCCCCAGGTGCCACACCCACAGGGCTTTGAAATCTTTCCAGGCATGGGGACCCCACCCCTGCTCTGGGCAGCTGTACCAGGGTGAGACAGCTGTTTCAGGGAAGAAATTTTCCCCAATATCCAACCTAAACATCCCCTGGCACAACTTGAGGCTGTTTCCTCCTGTCCTGTCCCTTGTTCTCTGAAAGCAGAGCTTGACCCCCATCTGGCTCCACTGTCCTGTGTGAGGGACAGAGGACATGGAGCTGCTTGAAAACTGGAAGGGAGTGAAGCCTGGGAATGTTTCTTGTGGGAGTAAGCATTGGGCCCCTCTGCAAGAAGGACACTGAGGGGCTGGAGTGTGTCCAGGGAAGGGAACAGAGCTGGGGAAGGGACTGGCGCACCAGGAGTGGCTGAGCGAGCTGGGAGGGCTCAGTCTGGAGAAGAGGAGGCTCAGGGGGGACCTTGTCACTCGCTGCAACTCCTTGACAGGAGGGTGAAACCAGAGGGATGGGTTGGGCACTTACGCTACCTCCTGGTTCTGTTCCTCAGGACTGTCAGTTCTAGGGGAGCTGGTTTGTAGCTCCAGGTGAGCCCGAGAACAGGACAGGGCAGAGCATGAGGATTTCAGTGAGATGCAGGTCAGGGTTTGGACTATGTGCAAACAAAGTGTAACTGCAGCCTCTGTCCAAGTTTTAGAGCTAAATGCCATCGGAGTGCTTATCTCTGGTGTGGTGTGGGGCCATCACTGCTGGGCGGCCTTGGGAGCTGCTCTGTTGGTAGGTGGTCCCAGGGACTGGGGCCATGGCCAGCCTGGCACTGAGCCCCTAAGCTGCCTGCCTGGCACAGGGGTCTCCACAGTTTATTCTGTGGAGACCTTCTCCTGTACTCCCACCTGGATGCTGTGTCCAGGTCAGGGGCCCCCAACACAAGACAGACATCAGCCTGTTGGAGTGAGTCTGGAGGAGGCCACGGAGCTGCTTTGAGGGCTGGAACCCCTCTGCTCTGGAGCCAGGCTGGGAGAGCTGGGGGGGTTCACCTGGAGAAGAGAAGGCTCCAGTGTCTAAAGGGGCTCCAGGAGAGCTAGAGAGAGACTGGGGACAATGGGCAGTGGCTTCCTACTGCCAGAAGGCAGGGCTAGATGGGATATTGGGAAGGAATTCTTGGCTGTGAGGGTGGTGAGGCCCCGCCACAGGTTGCCCAGAGAAGCTGTGGCTGCTCCATCCTTGGAAGTGTCCAAGGGCAGGTTGGATGGAGCTTGGAGCAACCTGGTCTAGTGCAAGGTATCCCTGCCCACAGCAAGGGGTGGGACTGGATGAGCTTTAAGGGCCTTTTCAACCCAAACCATTCTGATTCTGTGATTCCCTGTCTCTGGTTAGATCTCAGGGGCAGGGGGGGAGGGCTTGGCCTCAGGACCAGCTGTTGCCGTTGTCGGTAATGTGGGCACAGTGTTGGTGCAGCTCTTGGGTCCATGCAGGCCCTGTGGCTCTGGAGACACGTGTGCAGGATGGGGAGGCATAGCCCAGTTCATGTTCTCCGTGTTCTCACCTGTCTGAACACGCTGTCGGGGACCTGTAGTTGCTGTAGCAGGTAACAGACCTGGCAGCGGTGCCTGCAGCCTAGGCATGTCCGTGGGAGCACGCTGGTCTGTGCTCCCTGGTCCTGCTGTGTGCTAGCTCCGTGGGCACAGGAGGAATTGGCACATGGAATGGTGTCCTGCGCTCTGGCAGCATGGTCTGTGCCATCAGAATGCCGGCTGCTGCTGGGCTGGTGCCTCTGTGCCTCTCTCTGGGAGCGTGGGGGTGGCCCAGGGCAGGACCCGGGGCACGACCCTGAGCAGCGGAAGCGTTCAAGCACCTGGCTGAGAGCTGGAGAACCTGCCTGGTGGTGACTCACCTCCCGGGCTCATCCCTGTGCCTGGAAAAGTTTGGCTGTAAACTTCTCTTTGGTGGCAGAGGCAGCTTTAGTGTTGCAGCTGCTCCTCACCCTACATTTCTCAGCATGTAAGTGCAGCTGTACAGGATCACAGAATCCCTGAGGTTGAAAAAGCCCTCTAAGATCACCAAGTCCCACCATTAACCCGCACCACCACCATGCTCACCACTAAACCATGTTCTCAAGTGCATCCACACATTTCTTGAACAATTCCATGGGTGGGGACTCCACCCCTGCCATGGGCAGCCTGTGCCAGAGATGCACAGCCCTTTCCATGAAAATATTTTCCTAATATCCAACTTAAACCTGCCCTGGCACAACTCGAGGCCGTTTGCTCTTGTCACTTGTTCCCTGAGAGCAGAGCCCAACCCCCACCTGGCTCCACCCTCCTGTCAGGGAGCTGTAGAGAGCAAGAAGGTCCCTCCTAAGCCTCTTTTTCTCCAGGCTGAGCCCCCCCAGCTCCCTCAGGTGCTCCTCATCAGACCTCTGCTCCAAACCCTTCACCACAAACCTGCTCCCACAACCAGTGTCTTTAAACCATCGGGAAGACACTGATGCCAGGCAGGGCTGGGCTCTCTGCCTGACTCATCCTGGGACACCCACCTCTGTTCATGGCAAATCTGAGAGTGCTGGTGGTGCCACCTCACAGGGGTGGCCTTGTGTAGAGGGACATGTGCTGGGCACAACAGGTGACATGTGCCTCTGTTCCAGGGCATTGTGGGAAACCTGTCTAGTGGCAAG
The DNA here is from genome assembly GCA_036023395.1 of Myiotriccus ornatus. Lineage (NCBI taxonomy): Eukaryota > Metazoa > Chordata > Aves > Passeriformes > Tyrannidae > Myiotriccus > Myiotriccus ornatus. The sequence goes on along the minus strand of JAYRBT010000082.1, from coordinate 210,796 downwards.
TCAGCCCTGGTGCACCGTTACCTGACCGGCACCTACGTTCAGGAAGAGTCTCCAGAGGGTAAGGTTTGGTCCTCGGGTGCCTGGGGGTGGGCTAGGTCCTCTCTTCTCTCCCCAGTGCTGAAGATGACCCCCATCCCTGCACCTCTCTGCTGCTGCCACGGGGCTCTGCAGCTCCCCTGGCCCTCGTTTGGGGTGTCCACTGCCTGCTCCCCCTGCTGACCGGTGGCTTTGCTGTTCTCCCAAGGTGGCCGGTTTAAGAAGGAGATTGTGGTGGATGGTCAGAGCTACTTGCTGCTGATTCGAGATGAAGGGGGCCCCCCTGAACTCCAGGTAGGAGACCTGTTCCTCCTCACCCCCTCCTGGGGAGGCATCTGCCAAGCCTCCTCCTGGGATCCAGCTGTGGGGGTGCCCTTTCTGATGGCTCTGGACCCCGGGCTCTGGCCGCTCTCCCAGGCTGTAATCCCTGTAATCCTGCCATATCTCCTCAGTTTGCTGCCTGGGTCGATGCTGTGGTGTTTGTCTTCAGCCTGGAGGACGAGATCAGCTTCCAGACCGTCTACAACTACTACCTGCGGCTCTGCAGCTACCGGAACACAGCGGAGGTGCCGATGGTGCTGGTGGGCACACAGGGTGAGAGTGGGGCCTGGGCTTCCCCCCACACCCCTGGCCTCAGGCAGGAGCACTGGTGATGTGTCTGTTGGCCCCATGGGGGGTGCCAGCCCTGCAAGCGGGTCGGGGGATCCTGGTCTGTGAGCCCTACATGGGGCTGAGGGGTGCTGAGGCCCCAGCCCAGGGCCCTGAGGAGGTGATTCCTGCTCAGACCATCTCAGCTTTCCCACAGGGAGCTGCCTCGCTCTGTGGAGCCCATTTCCTCATGGAGATGTCCAGATCTCCTAGTGCTGCCTCCTCCGACTCTGCCAGCAAAGGCAGGAGGGAGCTTGGGGCTGCAGAATTGTCTGCGTGACAGCAGAAAGTGGCAGCAAGGCATGGATGTGAGGAAAAACTGTCGTGGCAGGACCCAGTTCCTGAGCAGTGTGACCTGTTCCTGGGCAGGAAGAAGCTCTGAGGCCAGGAAGGCAGAGAGAGTGGTGGGGAGACACAGGGGATCTGCTCCAGACGCTAGATTGAGAGTAGAACAAAGTTGTTAAACTTTGGATATTTAAAGACTGTGGAATGAATTCTAGGACTGAGTGATCTCAGCTCAGGACAGGATTGGGGAGGCAGCACGTGCTGTGGAGGTGCAGGAGTAGGGGCAGATGGCAGGGGATTCGGTGGCCGCTGTTGTTGCAGAGACAGAGCCAGGTGGGGTCACAGCCTTGGTACAGTCACACGACCCTGTGGAGAGTCCAAGGAGAGGCTCCTCACAGCGTGGTCCCAGTGTTCCTTCGGCCCCTCCTGAGAGAGTTTGTTTGCAACCCCCACTTGTCCCTGGCTTACGTTCAAGGAGTTGGATTCCTCTTGGGAAGGAAGTTTTTCCTAAACAGGCAAGCACTTGGCAGCCATCTGGGATACAAGCTGAGCCTGTATTTTAGAGCTGTCCTCCAAGGCCTCAGCTGTGGGGACATCCCAGCGGAGCCAACTTCCCCATTAACCCAGGAGGATTTCTCTCTTGGATTCTTTAACATGTAGAGTTTGGCCATGAGCCCTGAAATAATGGAGACTGACAAATCCATTTTACTCAGGGGCTGGGACTGCCTGCCCTTGCCCCCCACACCTCCCACGGGGTTCTGCCTCTGTCTGCTGAAACCTCAGTGGCTGGGTGGTTCAGGGAATTGAATCAGGTTCGTTTACAGAGATTCATCCATTTTTCTACAAATGTGGGACTCTCAGGCATTTATGGAGGGTTCCTATGGAGGTGGTTCCTCTGTGTGAAAAGAGGGAGGGAGGCCAGGAGACCTGGGACTTGTGAACCTGTGGATAAGTGGGATCAGTGGGACATGGGTCCCTGCTCTTTAAACCCCCGTCCCTCTGGTTTGCAGATGCCATCAGTGCCACCAACCCCCGGGTCATCGATGACTCCCGGGCACGGAAGCTCTCCAATGATCTGAAGCGCTGCACGTACTACGAGACCTGTGCTACCTACGGCCTGAACGTGGAGAGGGTCTTCCAGGACGGTAACTGCAGCCGGGACAGGGTGTCCAGGCAGGACAGGGCAGCAGTGCAGACCCATGGAGGGGCTTAGGCTGCCCTGGGCTGAGGGCACTGGGCACCCGCTCGTGTGTGGTGCCGCTGCTCTGCGCACACAGACCTGGTGCAAGGGGCAGGACGTGCTCTGTGTACAGGGTGTGTTAGGACACCTGCGTGTGGCATGTGGGTGTGCTTGAGGGGCCACAGAGCAGGACCTTCTGCCCCTCTTGCAGGGGCTCCTCATGGGTGGATGCTGGTTCCAGAAAGCAGAGAGGCCACGGGGACGGTTGGATCCCCACAGGGCAGTACAGCACTTCCTGAGCCAGTGAGGACTTGGGGGGCTGCAGAGGGGGGTTTGGTGGCCTTGCTTGGAGGACTGGAGGAGTCACAGCTGGACCTGGAGGTGTTGGAGTAGGGGAGAAGCACCTGAACAGCTGGATGGTGCAGTTGTTTCTCGTGGGAACAGTGTGGGAAAGCCTTCCTGCTTAGGCTTGGAAAGTGTTCTACAAGAGTGATGCTGAGGGGTGACAGGGAATCTGCACTATCTCCTGTGAGTTTGCAGAATGCTTAAATAAACCAGGACCCTGCCCTAAATGGGACTCTGTGTTCCCTCTGGTGACAGGACAAGGGGGAATGGCCTTAACCTGAGCAAGTAGGTTTAGATGAGATATCAGAAAGAAATTCTTCTCTGTGAGGGTGGTGAGGCCCTGGCACAGGTTGCCCAGAGAAGCTGTGGCTGCCCCTGGATCCCTAGAAGTGTTCCAGGCCAGGCTGGACAGGGCTTGGAGCAACCTGGTCTAGTAAGATGCATCCCTGCCCGTGGCAGGGGGTGGAACAAGATGAGCTTCAAGGTCCCTTCCAGCCCAAAGCAGTCTGTGATTCTGTGGTTCCTTTGTTGCCCCCTTCTCCTTCTTGTCTTCTGGTAGTGCTGCTGGGGATCTGTGTTCAGCACATGAGGAGGGGGCTGTGCAGACCTTAAGGTTGGGCTGGATCCGTGTTCCATGGAAGGGTCTGTGTGGAGCTAAAGGCTGGGCAGGACAGAGCTTCTTTTGGGCAGGAGAGCTGTGCTGGTGGTGTTTGCAGGTGGAACAGACACATGAAGTTTAGAAATTCTGGTGCCTGAAGGCAGGAATTCAGCTGGGGTCGTTGCAGCACAGCAAGACAGACTGAGGACAGACTCAGGACTGATGCTGTCGGCGGCCTCAGGTGGCTCCAAGACAGAGCTGGTGACCTTCCTTCTCCTGCCTGAGCCTATGCCCTTCAATCATCTTAAGCTGTGGCTAAGGGTCACAGTCACAGGGGTGATTTCTTACACAGAAACATGTGGAGATGCTCCTGCTGCTGCTCTGGGACCATCTCAGTGGTCAGCCCAGAGACCCACCTTCCAAGCTGTCCCACGTGGCAGGGACCCCTCAACATCCAGCAGCCTCTGCACCAGTTTGATATTTCTGGGGAAACTGGGTTGACTCTGCTGGGCAGGTCTGTTGTGATGCCGCCTTCCTCCTCCTGAGTAATGGAGGAATGGGCGGAAGGAACAGTGTGAATAGCTGAGGACAGTGAGCTGGAGGGGAGGATCTGCCACACCAGTTGGGATGTTTGCAGAGCAGACCTGGGGAGAGTAGCAGCATCAGGGCTGTGAGCGTGGCTGATCCTGGCTCTGGAGAGCATTTGGTACTGAGTGTCACCAGATCTGCTCTGCTTGTTCCTTCCATCTGGTTCTGTTGTGCCCACTCTGGAGGGCAGCACAGCAAGGAACAGCAGCTGGAAGGGCTGGGAAGGTGCTACAGGATAGGAGTGGCTGTTTGTTAGGAGCTGCTCATCCTTTTCCATCTCAAGATGGAATGAATTGTGCTCTGGGGTTATTTCTCCCTCTCTTGACCCTGTAGCCCAAACACCACAACTCACTAGCACTACATGTGAGGTGGACTGGGCTCTCAGTGCCAGCGCTGTGTCCCAGGCATGGTGGAAGACCTGGAGTTGCTGGCTGAGGGCTCTGGAGTGACCACCTGCAAGGTGCTGGGCTCCATCCCTGTCTGGACTTGGCCATGGGCCGTACATGGGGCCAGGGAGGCGGCAAGGGAGCGGAATTGTCCCTGTGAGGAGCCATGAGGCTGAGGAGATCCAGGAGTGTGGCAATCTGCTCACGCAAACCTAGTGTTGGTCTGGGCAGAGGCTGGTGCTGGGTGAACAAGCAGTGTGGGCAGCTGTGATGGGAAGGTGAGGCTGTTCCTGGCAGAGGAAGCAGGAGTGCCAAGTTGAAATCTGGATGGATTCGTGCTTTCGTACAGATCAGCAGGAGGAGGTGCTGGAGCCTGTTCAGACCTGGATGTCAGCACTTCAAAAGGATGCAGAGAGACTGAGAAAGTTAAAAAAAGAGAAGCTACAAAAATTAATCAAAAGCTGGAAAAAATACCTGATATGAGTTACTACAAGAGTCATCCATTCAGGAAATCAAGAAGCTCGAGAGGAGACTTTATTATAGGAGTAACTACGTACCCATCTACATGGGAAGAGATCCCGGATGGGAGACTGCAGGCTGGGACAGAGCTTGTGCTAGAGGCCCCAGCCAAATGAATTCAAATTTTAAAGAGTTCTTACTGATTTTATTAATAATTTTATTCATTAGCTGTTGGGAAAAATGGGCGAGGAGGTACCATATCCTGCATCTCTTGTGCTTTCTCCAAACCAAACCAAGTCCCTCATGGGTGGAGTCTTGCCGTTCGCTCCAGTGGCTGGTGTCATGGTGACCCTGCTCCTGCCAAGTGCTTTCGGGGCTCTGGAGAGGGCTGAGTGGGAACTGGGAGCTGGAAGGGGAGCAGAGGGACCCACTGTTTTGTAGGAGATTTGGGCACAGCCCAGGTACTTGGTTCTCTCACCTGCCTGTTGTACTGCAGGACCAGAGAGCTGCTTCTGAGCATAGCTGTGTGATGGAGGGAATGGAGCAGAAACTGAGGGCAGCAGTGCTTGACAGGTTGGCTGCAGCTATCACTGGCATCTGGGAACTGTTCAGGGATTTCCAGGGTCCCATTCCAGATAAAGCTGATTAATGGGAAGAGATGTTTCTGGAGTGGGTAAGCAGCTCTTCCTAGCGAGCACTGTTTCGGGATCTGATGGATCCTGGTACAGCTGGTTTGCGGTCTGGTGGAGTGCTGGCAGTCACAAACTGTGTGAGGACTTTGCCTCAGGTGGTGATCCAGTTTCCATCAGACCATGTCTTTATATGTCTTCTCCCACACCAATTGCTCATCTCAAATTGTGGCAGACCTGCCCCGGGGCAGGCTTGGGAAGATACCCACTTCCCACAGCAGAGCAGGAAGAGTTCCCTAAGCGCTGGTCTTTGCATCCAGTGCCAAGGTCACTCCCTCGCTCATGCTGTGTGGAGCGTGTGCTGCACCTCTGCTCCCAGATAGCCCTTCCCTGCCACTGTCCTGGCTCACAAGAAGCAGCCACAGACCTTTTTGAGGAGCAGGTCAGTGTGCTGGTCTGGCACAACAGCTTGAGGGACTGACCACCCTGCTGCTCAGTGTTTGTGGATGGTCCTTCCCACATGTGCACCTGGTACTGAGCATCAGGGACGCTCTGAGATGGAGAAACTGGAGTCTCCACCTTTACTAACTGCTCAGAGGTTCTCTGAGAACTGGGTGGCTCTGGCTGCTGTGGTACCACCACAGATCAGGCAGAAGCAGCAGAGACCCACCTCCTCAGGGCAGGTCCCAGATGTCCAGTCTGGAGCCTGGAGGTGTGTGTGGTTGTGCTGTGCCAGGTCTGGACCGAGCACATTCCAGCATGTGCCTGGTGGTGGTGAGGCTGCTGGTGGGACAGAGGCTGTGTCCAGCCAGTAGGCTGACAGAGGTCACCATGAGAAGGACACGTGTCAGGAGGACAAGGGTCTCTTCCTCTTTGCTGGTTTATCATGTGTCCTGGCAGAATTCCCTCTGGAGATGCTGCTCACTGTGTGAGAACTGCACTCCTCTGTCCTTCCCAGGTTCCCAGATGTCACAGTGACTGTTGTGGTGAGAGGATGGGACAGTGCTGGTGACTTTAGTATCGCTAGGAGATGGCCTTGGCACGAGCAGGGATAGTGCCCCAGGCCAGGCTGTGTCCTGCAGTGTCTAGGGCCACTTCAGGGCTCCCTGAGGGTGAGCCTGCTCTGAGAGGTGGTCGGTGTGGTCCCCTCACGGCAGAGCCCCTGCCGAGGTGGAGGCTGGCACAGAACGTGCCTTCTGACCTCTCGGCTCTGGAGAGGTCCAGTTAAAGAGCTTACTTCTCAGGACTGCCTTCACAGTTCCTGAGTGCAGAAATCTCCTGGGGCTCATCAGATGCCAGGACAGTTGCCAGAAGCCATCGATGTGAGTGGGCTCTTAGCCTCGGCTCTTAAGATTTATTTTAAGGATGCTTCTGTACCAAGCAAAGGTCAGGGAGCAGAGAGCCCCTTGTCCATGTTCACCTCAGCCTCCTGTTAATTTTCTGAACACCTGGAGCCGATGAGGGTCCCAAGGGCCCAGACTGATGGAGGAGGTATTGCCTAGGCTGTTCAGTTCAGTACCTGGCTCCTGGAGCTGTCGTGAGGGGTGACTGAGAAGTGACTCTGGCTGCCCAGGGATTCTCCTGCAGCAGCCCAGGGCTTGGGGTGTCTCTGCAGTGTCCATGTGAAGTCACTGCTCTGCGTGACACTCAAGAGGGCAAGTGGCCTCTGGGGACTCGACCTGGGCAGCACAGGCCGCCTTCCATGCACCTGTCCCTGTGGATGGCAGGGATCCTATGTGGCAGCAGGCTTGCAGGTTGGGTGTTCTACAGAATCCTCCCTGTGAGTACAGGGGGGCACAGTTTGAGCCACAGGTGTTGGCCTTGTTAGGGGAAGGGCCTGGGTCTCCCTGAAGCCCTCCAGAAATATGTGGGTAGAGAAAGCCACTTTCTGGACTCTGACCCTTTCCTTTTCTCCCTTTTCCAGTGGCTCAGAAGGTGGTGGCTCTCCGGAAGAAGCATCAGCTGTCCATCGGCCCCTGCAAGTCCCTGCCCAACTCACCCAGCCATTCATCCGTCTCCGCAGCCTCCATTCCTTCTGTCCACATTAACCAGGTGGGGAACAGGAACAGGGAAAGCCAGGACCCCTTGTGCTCTGCACACCCCTCAGCTCACTCAGTACCCCACACGTTCAGCCTTAGGCTCATGCTGCTGTCCTGGGATGGCTCTTGGGAAGAGGAAAGTGGTGTCACCCTGGTGTTTCTGTTCATAGCCTTGAGAGATTGTGCCTGCCCCATCCCTGGAAGTGTTCAAGACCAGGTTGGATGGGGCTTGGAGCAACCTGGTCTAGTGGTAGGTGACCCTGCCCATCACAGGGATGGAACTACATGGGCTTTAAGGTCCCTTCCAACTCAAATCATTCTATGATTCTAGGGTTCTGTGATGGTTAGATGCTTGCCCTGACGTCAGGTTTCGTGTCTATATCTTTGTGTCTGGCTCATGGTCCCCAGACCGTGTTGTGCTTCTGCAGACACACAGCAAAGCTATGAGGAGTCTTCAGGGAGCTCCTGGACAGCAAAAGGGATCTGTGAGAGGATCTTGCTCTGGCTGCCCCGGCCAGGCAAGCACAGCTGCCCGTGGTCCTGTCTCCCCCAGGCTGAGACAGCTGATGGTCTTGATGCACATGCAGGTGGCTTGTGAGGGGATGTACCTGTGGAGAGGCTGTCAGGTTGAGGGACAGCACGGGTAGCTGGTGAGTTTTTCACAGGGGGATTGACTTTGAAGCTCCAGGTGTATTGGAAACTTCTAGCCCTGGGAGGACTCCAGTCCTCCACTGTGGGACCCTGACCCTGCACAGACCCGAGCCATGTCTGCAGCCACTGCCTGGACCCTTACATGGGGAATTTTCTTTATACCTGGCTGTAAAGACTTCTAAAGCTGGACTGCAAGTAGGCAGATGCAGGTTTTTGCGGAGACCTGTGCCAGCTTCCAGGTGCTCCAGGTCACCTGGACACCAGCAAGTTCAGGTGAAGTCTGTGGGCAGTTGAATGGGCTGCTGGGAGAGGCTGCAAAGCCGGATTCTGTCAGAACTTGCTCGTGTCTGGGAAGCTGGGGACAAATTCAAGGGGAGACATTCAGGATGGAGAACAAAGGAAAACACAGATTTAAGTGTATCTGGTAATTTGAGGGTTTTCTTAGCAGACAAATTGTGTGCAGTCAGAGCCTGGTTGGGAAGGAGAGGCCACCTGTGCTGGAAGGGGAGCAAAGGGCCCCTTTCCTTGGGGGGAGGTGGACACTTGCTTAGTGTTGTCTTCCCTGTCTGGTACCAGAGCCGCTCTGTCCCTCCTTAGGAGTGTTTTATCCTGAGCAGGCTGCTTCTCTGGGGCCTGAGAGCATTCCTTTCCCCCAGACTGTCCTTTTTCCTTCCACCAGGAGCTGCCCATGAGATCTGCTTCCCTGCATAGCTTTGTATCCAGAGAGATGGGATGCCACTGGAGGTGGGAGGATGTTCTACTCCAGGCCTGGTCTCCTGGCCCAGGTTGCAGGGACAGCTCTGTCCTCTGGAGCTGCTGGTGGAGAAGTCACTTCTCTGGGAATGGGAGCAAGAGGTCCCCACAAAGGGCTGCTTATGGCAGGCAGGAGCTGTGAGCCAGCCTTGCCCCTCTGCTTGTCCTGGGCATGTCTCTTCTGGAAGTAGCTTTATGCTACTGGCTGAGCTGAACTAACGTTTTTGGAAATGGCCACTGTCTTGTCTGCTCTGTCAGTCGGGCCAGTCCAGCACCATTACTGGGAGAGGAGGGACCCCAGAGGACCCTGGTGATTTTGTCACCTGTCTGTCCAAAGGGCTTCTTTTTCCTGGGACAGCAGTGCTGTGGGTGTGTCCTGGTGTCCTTGCACAGTGGAGGATCCTCTTGGGAACCAGCCAAAGACCCTGGTTTCATTCTGTCTTTGGGAGTCTGGGATTTTTTGCTTTTATTCTGCAGCAGTGCCCAGTGCCTGGAGGACACTGCTCCATCCATGGGGAGGGGAAGGGAGCTGCAGGAGCAGGTTAGCCCTGGTCAGTGTTTTCCACCAGCTCTCACGAGTCACCAGAAGTGCATGGTGGGTCCTGATCCTGAGTTCCATGTTCAGCATCTCCCTGGCCCTCTGGTGTGGCAGGAGCCAGGGCCGGCCCCAAAGTCCTGTGCTCCCTCAGGGACACAGGTCTGTCCCTCGGGCCTTCCTGGCAGCTTGAGGGTTGTGGGTCTGCACCCGTCGGAACAGGCTCCCTAGATCCTCTGGAACCCTGCAGCCCCAGGGAAAGCTCTTGCCTGCTGCCTTGGGCTCTACTCTCCCTGTCCTGCCCATACCTGTCACTGGGCGAGCAGGTTGGATGGGTTTGGGAGCCCCATTCCCCACTTGGCCCTGACTCCCACCTGGCTCCTTCCTGCCAGCTCCTGACCCTCGCCTGCAGGGAGGGGGTGGGAGTTTCTTGAACCAGTAGCTGCTTGCAGCACCTGCTGAGTTGTTCCACCTGATTTCCTCACTGTTGCTGCCCTGTTCTCGGTCCTTCTTCAGGGCCTCTGGGATGCCTTTGGGAATTCCCCAGGCTGTGGGTGAGTCACTATTGCATTCACTGTGGGATGGGAGTTTGTCTTTCTGCCAGGGAACTGGTTCCCAGCAGCTGGCAGGAGGTAACGCAGGTACCCCTCATGGGTACCTGGCAGGGAAGTGGGTGCTCCCCTGGGCCTCAAGAGCCGCTGCCGTCCCCACCACACTCAGGGCTGCCCAGTGTCACGGCTTCGCTGCAACGGCCTTGCTCTGCCTTCCTGCACAGGCTCTTTGGGGACACTGGGGAGGCCTTCACCCAGACTTCAATGAGAGAGCACGTGAAAGAGGTGGAAAATTAAAGTTTGCACATGAAATGAAGCCCCAGGGACAGCTGACCTGAGCTGTTAACAGCGCTCTCCGGCCTGTCATGGCACCTTCCGGCAGAGCTCAGGAGCTGCAGCAGTGGGTGTTGGCATTTCCTCATGGAAACCTGTGTCCCCTTGCATGCTCGGCTCATGGTGCCCCCATTCCAGGGTTTGTACACTCCTCTGTCTTCTGCCCTCTTCCTGCAGATGCCAAGTCAGTGTTTGCTGTTTGCTTGCACTCTTCTACTCAGAGCCCTTCCCAAATTTCTGTGTTCCGCCTCAGGCCTTGTTATGCCAGGAATTACAGCCCCTTGACTCCACCTGTGTTCTGCCCTGCTCAGGCACCCCGTGGCAGTGTTGATGCTCTTCCACCCGTTATGCCTTAATGGGAAGGATCTGTCCCAGACGTGTTTTACCAGGTTTCCAGCTCGCACTGTGTTCTCAGATTCCGATGGTGACCACAGGTAGTTGTTCCGGTCCATCAGCAAAGTACCTGCCAGGAGCAGACACTGGGTACGTGCCCAGACCTGTCATCTTGTCAGGGTTCTCCCACATCCCTGCAATTTGTCCTGGGTCCCTGGATCCCACTGAAGTTCTGGAGTTCCCTGTTCCAGCGGAGCAGTGTGGTGGCTCAGGTTTGCCTGTCTGAGCTGCTCTCTGTGTTTGGGGGAATTTCTCCTCTGCCCCCAAACTCATGGGATCAGCCCTCCCACTTGCCTTCACAGTGTGGTGCAAGCCATCCTCCAGCCCAAAAACCCTTCCTGAGGTTTGGCTGGCTATGATACACAGGAGGCTCAAAGGCCAGTGTTCTTTATCGCCCAAGGACTGTAACCTTGGCTCCAGCACCAGGCAGACTCACGCTAAGGGAAGTTATTCCAAGCAGGCAGAAATGACACACAAGGTTACAGGGACTCTGTAAAATATAAACCAGGATTTAGCAAGATTTGTTCCTTGGAGCTTTAGTGTCCATCACCTACATCCACAGGGTTTGTCCCAGCTGCTCTGGCAGGAGCTCAGACTCTACATCCTCTACTGAACCAGGTCCTCCCCACAGTCACAGCATCATGAATGTGCTGCCAAGGTTCCTGAAAGGCACTGAGCATAGCCAGGAGCCAACCTTGGAGGGGTCCAGGCCTCTGGGCAGCTGTGCCTGGCTCACTGGTCCACATGGCACGTTCTCTGTGCTGCAGCATCTGCCTTCTCTTCCCTCACAGTAGGAGTATTTCTCTTTCTTTGACCTGGTTCACACAGTTAAACAATGACTGCATGCATGTTGTTATGCCTCATCCAAGACTTGAACTGTCTCAGCAGATCCTCTCCCACTTGTTGGCCCTGGGTCTCTGCAGCTCTTCCTTCATCGCAGCATCCTTCATCTGCACCTGCAGAACTCTTGTGAGTGTTGGGGCCGTGGTTCACAGGAACTCTCTCTGTTGAAGGCTCTGGCAAGAAGTCACTGGCAGGAGAGGCCTTCTCTTAAGAAAGTTCTCTTGTGTGTCCTCCCATGTTTCTCTTGTCAAAGATGAGAGGATCCATGGCTTGGGTGAAGGTTGCACCTCTCTCCAGGGCTGGGCTGTGCCTGTGGTGCTGCCTGGGCCGTCGATGCTGCCACTCTGTGAGTGTGGGAGCTGGGAGGAGGTGGGCTGCCCTTGCTGGGGTGCTGGAGCCCTTCTAGGGGCAGCTCTTCCATGTGTTTCTGAAATACTGCTCCAGAGCTGCCAGGGAGCTCGGGCTGCCGTGTGCTGTGTTGTAGCGAGTCATCCTGTCCTGCAGATCTGAAATGCTTCTGGGCAGTTATTGCTCCTGGGACCTCCCTAAGCTCCCATCCAGGTGGCTCCCCACAGAGCTGGCGTGGGCACAGTCGAAGTGAGCAGCCTTGTCTGGAGGAGATGTTTTGGTGACGTGAGTGCACGGCTACGTGGTTGGGTCTTCCCCTTGCCGTGAAGTCCAACAAGGTGTTAGTGAAGACCCACCATGTTGTCCCACATGTTCCCAGGCGCAGGCCACTGCAGCCAAGGCCACAGTGGTCTGCAGGCATGGGAGTTGTGTGCCAGTCTCGGAGTGTGCTTGGATAAACCTCCAAACCAGCAGCAGAAATGGGTTTCACACAGACCATGAGCTTGGAGTGCGGCACCCCGTGCTTCAGGACACTGGAAAGGCGAAGGCTGGAGTCCTGGGGACACACCTGGAGTCATGGGGACTCGCATCCCCACTGGCATCATGGCTGTCCTCGTGGGACAGGGAAGGAGGGGAGGCTCTGGGCTGCCTCACAGCCCCATGTCTGATGGGCTCGGTGAAGGGAAGGGCTCTCACTGTCCTAGGGGAACGATCCCAGTCCCTTGGAATGTTCTAAAATGTTCTGAGAGCACATGGAGGTGCCCCAGCCATGCCCCTCTGCTGGTTGGGGCTGCCATAGGTCCCTGCTGCTCCTGGCTTGCTCCACACCTGTGTCTGGAAGGGCTTTTAGCCTAGTCAGGCAGCAGCAGTGCTTGATCTGGGATGTCTCTGAGTTGTCTAGAGAGGTTGTGGATTCCCCATCCCTGGAAGTGTTCAAGGCCAGGCAGGATGGGACATGGAGCAATCTGGTCTAGTGGAAGATGTCCGTGCCCATGGCAGGAGGTTGGAACTAAATGGTCTTTAAGGCCCTTTCCAGCCCAGTCCGTTCTGGGATTCTGTGATTCTATGGATGTCACCCCGTCCCAGTCCTGTGCTGCACTCCCTGCCCCGCTGCAGTGGGTGAGTGGGTGGATGGTGTTCCTGCAGTCGTGCCTCCAGGCAGCCTGTCTCTGTCTGACCATCCCCTCTCCTTCTGCCCCAGGCCACCAACGGTGGAGGAGCCTTCAGCGACTACTCCTCCTCTGTGCCCTCCACCCCGAGCATCAGCCAGCGGGAGCTGCGGATTGAGACCATTGCTGCCTCCAACACCCCCACCCCCATCCGCAAGCAGTCCAAGCGGCGCTCCAACATCTTCACGGTAAGCGGCACGGGGGCCCGGGACCTCTGGGGTGGGTTTTCAGGGGAGGAGAGGGGAAGAGAGTGAGTCCAGGCAGGCTGACCCGATGGGCTGTCCTTCACAGTGACCTGTGCAGTGCTGGCAGGAGGGCTGGGTGGCTGGGGGTGCAGGAATGTGCGTGTGTGTGGGAGGGACCTTCTGCGTGTGCAGGGACCATGGTGCTGAGAGCTGCTTCTGTCAGGGTGTGCATGCATGGGGGAGCACCTGGGAGGAGGACATTCCTTGCACGTGTAGGAGTGTGTATCTGTGCACTCGTGTGTGTGTGTACAGTGTGTGTGTGAGCAGAGCTCCTGCTTGTTTATGGGGAATGCACCTGTGCGTGCACAGCACCAGTGACTCTGCTCTTCCTCTCCTTGGGGCTGTATCCCCCGGGCGTGGCACAGAGCCCTTTGCTACTGGGAGCCCTGTATGGTGCCAGTGGTGCTGTGTCCAGTGGTGCTCTGCAGAGCTCAGCACCTGGCACGGGGCCCCACTCGCTCCAGTTCCCAAGCCCCGCGTCTGCGTGACTTGAGCAGCACACTGGGAGCTGCCATGGGCACGGAGGGAGGGGAGGTCAGAGGGGAGGCAGCGAAGCCCCTGGTGGAGCAGGGTACGTTTTCAGCTCTTCCCTGTGCTGGTTGCCCTGCAGCCTGCCTCTCCACACGCTCACACCATGCACACACTGTCCATGCAGCGTGCACAGTCCTGCCCTCACACTCACCCTCGCTGTTAGTGCAGCCATGAGTGTCCCCTTGCTGTGAGCACACACATGTCCCAGTCCTGTGTCTAGCATAGGTGTAGCCCTCTGTTCCCCATGTACGTGTGTGGGCTCCGGCCTCGCTCCTCTCCCCATCTCAATGTGCTTTCCAGCCGCCATTGCTCAGCACACTGTGTCTGCTGTCTGTGGCACCGGCCACCACAAAGTCCTTGTACCTGTTGCACCGTGTCACCCTTGTGACCAGACCACACAAATGCAGTGTCCCGTGCCCCATCCCTCTCACTGCACCACTGGCATCCCAGATTCCACTCTCCTTGTGCTGGGAGTGTGTCCATCTCCCTTGGCTTCTGACATCCTGGAAGCTTCTGCGCTGATGTCCTGAATGCTCTTTGCACTTCCCCTGATTGCACTTCATGCACCCCCAGCTCTCTGTGCACGCCCCTGCCCCATGCTCACCCTGTCCCTGTGCTGTGGGCAGGTGGGTTGTGCCCCCATCCCTCCTGATAGCACACACCGTTACTCACAGCTGGTCCCTGCTCCCAGCGCATGGTTGTTCCCTCACTGCCCTGCGGTCCGCGCTCACCCCTGCTGCGGATCCGTGTCCATGGCCGTGCCTCCCGCTCTCCCCGGTGCTGAGGGATGCTCCCCCTCCCCGCCGTTCTCTCGTGCTTGCTGCTGTGCCACCCGTCCTGCTGGCTGCGCGCCAACAGGCCGGACTCGCCGTCAGCTCATGCTCACGCTCTCTGGAGCCCCATGCTCGCTCTTGTGGGGTGGGCACACGCTCAGGGGAGGAGGAGGGCGGCTTGCTGCGGGGCTTATGCTTGTTCGCTGTGGATGCCATCATCCGTGCAGGCTCTCACATGCTCACCCATCCTGGGCTCACGCTTGCTCACTGCCACGGGGGTCACCTGGGCTCGGCCGGCACACGCTTACTCGCTGCGGGGCTGGGGCTCACCTCACCTGCTTGCTCGTGTGCTGGTGCACATCCATGGCTCACGTTGACGTCTTCACCCATCTGGTCGTGGCAGCAGCAGCAGCTCCCGACACCTCCTGCAGTGGGACAGGGCGAGGGAGGGCAGGGAAGGAAAGGGCAGGCTGTTTTCTGCCACTAGCTTTTCCCAGGCAGGCAGCTCAGGTGTAGCCAGCAGCCCCCATCCCTACGGGGTCCCCAGGTGAGCACAGGCCTGTCCAAGGTGTGGTGCTTGGCTCAGCTCCAGAAGCCACTGCAGCCCCAGTCCCGAGCCGTGCCTGGCTCCTTCACTTCTCCTCTCCCTCTCCTTCTTGTCTTCTCCTCCTTTCTCCTGCTCTCACTCCCCTCCCACTCCCCTCCCACTCCTCACCGGATCACACCCCCCCAGTGGGGTCTGAGTGCCCCAGAGCTCCAGGTGGAGACAGACTCTGTGCCCACCCGCGCCCTGAGGCGCCCACCCGCACTCAGCCCCTGGCCCCCACCCCGACTGCTGCTGCCGCCGGCGCCCGCTCTGTGGCCTGTCCGTGCTGTCCGCTGGTGCCCATCGCTGACAGACTCGTGTCCGTGTTCTGAGTATAACTTGCCAAACTCTTTATTCTTTCAATATTTGCAGATATGTGCCACTGTTTCCAACTTTTCATCAACAAAAAGGCCTTTCCAACTCCTTCCAAATTAGAAGATCCAGGTGGTTACACACGGCACCTCTGTACAAATTCTCTCACTTTTCATTGCCTCTCCAGGGCCGGATAAGGGATGGGCACTGGGATTGATCTAAGATTAGAGGCTCGCCCGCCCTCCAGCCAGCATGGGTCCCCCCCTCGGAGACACGCAGGAGCCTTTTAAATCCCCCCAATGTAAAGTCTAGGAAGCGCTGAGACGGCCTGCGCCTGCACTTTAAGCTGGGACATTTCTGGGCCTGCTGGATGCTGTCTAGGCACTGCCCGTGCTCAGGGATGCCAGACGGATGACCCTCCTGGGATGGGAAGACCTGCAGACCCTCTGGGACCGGGCGACAGCCACGTGTGGAGCTGGATGGGCCAAAAGACGCTTTGCTGCTGCCTGCGGAAGCTGCTGCAGCGCCTGCCGCTAGCGCTCCGCTCCTTCCTCCCTCCTGCACCTCTGCAGCCTGCATGGACTCCTGCTCCTCCTCCTCTTCCTCCTCGCAGACGAGCAGCCATCTGTGTCTCTTTAGTTTTCTTCTCTTTCGATCTCTTTGTTTGGTTCTGGGCCCAAAAGCCGGTGAATCGGTGTCCCAGGCGCGCGGGGCTTGTGTCCCTTTCTGATCCAAAGCACATGGGGCGCTCCCGGACTGAGGGGGTGTGTAGGACGCTCCAGAGAGACGCTGCCGCTGCCTCCTGCCATTGTTGTGACTCTGAATGTATTGGTTGTGCTCCATGCCGTGTATGACTTGGTATTTCCCTCTGTCCTAAGCACTTTGAATGAGTTCTGCTCAACAGACTGTAAATTTCATATTGTATTTATTGGAGTTTGCTCTCCCCGCGGCCCTCAGGCGCCGGCGGGTCCCGCTCTCGCCGCTCTAGACGTGTGGTAGATATTTATTGTCCATGCTCTTTTGTAAGGGGCTGGTATCTCCGCCCGGTGACCTGTGCTACTTTGTATGGTGCAAGTGTGTTACCAGAATAAATCTGTTGGATTAGTAGAGGTGTGAGTTCCTTCACTGCCTGAGCCTCTCCTGCTTCCATCCATGTTCCACCTGCATCCCATGCCATTTGTGTCTGTCGCCACGTCCTGTGTGCCCCGCGGGAGGGGGGGCTGAGGTAGCCCCGCTCTGCCAGGAGAAGGACAGCTCTGCTTGCAGTGGGGGGGAGAGGAGAGCTTGCCGGGGGGGCTGGGCTGGAGTGTCCCTAGAGGGGCCAGCTGCTCCGCGCACGGGGAGAGCTGGCCTGGGGGAGAGTGGAGTGGTCTGGTCTGGAGCCCGCTGGGGACAGGGGTTTCGGTCTCCTGTGCCCGCCTCTAACAGACCTATGTCTCTTCTCTTCCAGTCTCGGAAGGGCGCGGACCCGGAGCGGGACAAGAAGGTGCCGGAGTGTAAAGCGGACAGTATTGGCAGTGGGCGGGCCATTCCCATGAAGCAGGTTCGATGCTCCCCGCTTTGAGCAGGGTCCCTGGGGTGCAGTCTGGGGGCCTTCGCTCGGCACGAGGCACGGGAGCACTGGGGGTCAGTGCCCCTCAGCACCAGGGCCTGCACACCCGTCGGGCCCAGTGACAAGGGGGGTGCTGGGGCTGCTGACGTGGACCCCGTGCCATATGCAGATGGGGGGTGCAGGGTGGGGGCTGCAGCGAGGGCTGGTGGGGGGCTGTGTGGGGGCTGAGGCAGGAGCTGCTGGGGAAACTGCAGTGGGAGGCTGGCGCGGCTCTGGCAGGGGGCTGGTGGGGTGCTGCACAGGGGGCTGTTGAGGGAACTTCGGTGGGGGGCTGTGGGAGGACGGCAGTGGGGGCTGCTGAGGGAACTGCTGGGGTGACTGCGGCGGCGGCTGCGGAGCGGTTCCAGCAGATGGCATCCACACCCCGCGCCTACCACAGCCCCTGCTGCAGCCTCACTCTGCTCCTTTTCTGCTCTTCTCCTGTGTGTCTCCACTCCTGCTCCTGCTCTGGCCTCACTGCCCTCCAGCAGGACAGGAGAGGGCCTCCCCTTCTTGTGGTCTGCTGCAGAAAGCTGTGAGCACAGTACCCACATTCTGAACTACTGGGAATCTAAGGGAGGCCCCGCTTGCTCTGGCAGCAGCACGTTCTGGTCCTGCCTTCTGGCTTCCAGGGAAGCTCAAGCTGCCTGGAACTGACCCGGAGCATTGCCTGCCTGTGTCTGTCACTGGCAAGCAACGATGGGTAACGTCCGAGTTAGCCAAGCAGTGTGGATTGGTGGGATAGTTTGCACGGGGATTTCCTTGCACTATGGACAAGGCGGATCCGTACACTGCTTGGCAGTGCCTGGCTGTGCCCCTGCCTTGCACCTCATGCCCCCCTTGTGGATTCATTTCCCCACCATGGCCCCCACTAGCCTCTCCATGCCCCATGTGCACCCCCTGCTGCCAGGGCTGAGCTGTGCTGCACAGAGCCAGTTGTCTCTCTGCATCGTGGGAGTGCTGGGCTGTGGGGCAGGAGGGCAGAGTCTGCATCCCCACCAGATCCTGTCTGCCTGGTACCATTCCATGCTGAGATTCCCTGGGGAAGGAGGGCTTGGTGAGGCCAGGCTGGCTGAGGAATTGGAGGGGTGGGTCAGAAGAGAGAGACTGCTCACTTCTGGAGCTGCCAGAGCTCCTGCACTTCCCAACCCATGGAGTAATCCTGTGGCTGACTTGCATAGGGCTGTTGGTGCCCCTGGCAGGGGAGCATGCTGGAAAGAGGGTGACACTGGGAGCGCAGCATTGGGAGGGTTGGCTCTGGGGATCAGTAACAGGGGAAGCAATGCCAGGGCAGGGGCTGTGGGGCTCTGCTCCCAGGGTGCCAGGAGTTGGTACAGCCCAGCAGAAAGGGACAGCCCAGCTCTCTGTGGCACAAGTGCTGTTGGTGTGCAGTGGGTTGCTGTTGGTGTGCAGTGGGTCGCTGGTGTGCAGTGGGTTGCTGTTGGTGTGCAGTGGGTTGCTGTTGGTTTGCAGTGGCAGTGCCCCTCTGTGCTGGTTTTGGGTCAGCCCAGCCCGGGCATCAGGAAAAGTGGTGTGCAGCTGTTCCGTGGTGAGGAATGGGAGGCTGAGAGCAGAGCAGCCGAAGCCCTCAGTGGGACCTGACGTGGCTCCCCAGAACCTGCTGCTGCCTGCCAGAGGGCTGGTCCTGGGAGACCTTCTGTCGTCTTGGTTGTCTGGACCTATGGGTTTCTTTTTTGAGGATCTTGCTCCACTTGGCAGGGCAGGATGCGTCCTTTACCTGCTCCTGTGTCTCCATGCTGCTGACAGGGCCTGGCCTTGTCTGGTCTGCCAGATGATGTGGTGCTGTAGTGGGATTGCTGTAGGCAGGACAGTGCTGTTCCCATGTGGAACAGGGGGAGAACTGGGACCGACAGAGGCCCAGGTCTGCAAACACAGCATGTACATCCCTTCTGGGCTTAGCAAGGAGAAGGAGATGCCAAACTGCTGCCTGGTTCAGGACTAAGTAGAGAGACCCGTTCATGCAGCAGCAGCTCCCCACGAGAGCCCAGAGCAAAATGTTCCCGGGGGAGATCCATGTCCTTGCCTGGCACCTCCCATAGCCAGAGCTTCAGGAGGTGATTCTGCAGAGATCTTGGCAGTGTTGATACAGGAACATGCAGGAGAGGAAGAGGAGGTGTTGAACAGGTGGATACCTGCTTGTGCCAGTGGCTCTCCTTCCTCAGGCTCCAGGTTACACTGTGCTGGAGGCGCTGGCCCTGGGCGGGGCTCAAGGCTGCAGAGCACCACTGTGACCTGTCTCCTGGGACATTGTGGCGCCTTGATCCTGCTGCTGGAATTAAACAGTGGTGCCGCAGCATCTTAGGCAGGCATGGAGTTGTGGTCTTCAAGGAGGACCTGGCTGATATCCACAGCTGGGCTGTGGGGATGGGGTCAGTGTGAACATGCAGAGTCCAGAGTGATGTCCCTGCTGCAGCACTTCTCTACAAGGAACGATGACTTGGTACCACCAGTGGGAAGAGGACCAAAGACTCACAGGAGCTGTTGGTCTTCATCACAAAGATTTGGGACAGGGGATGGTTGCTCTGTTCCCTGGTGGGGACCTTCCTCTTCTGGTGGATCATGGAGGTCTAGGTGCTTGCTGTCTCTTTGCAGGGCAGTAGGAGAGGAGGATCTTTAGTTAGTTTTCCTCTTACATAGTCTGGTGGTCCTGCCCAGCTGTAAGAGCTGTGAAGCCGGTGGGTTTGGGGCTGTGAGTGGCAAACGTGCCGGACCTTCTGGTTAAGTATGTGTCCAGTGTTCCCTTGGTGTGGGCACAGCTGGGATGGTCGCAGCACAGCTGTGTTCAGTGCTGGGGCCACCGGCATGTGACCTTGGGAGCAGTTGAGTTCTTCTGCTTGGAAGAACGAGGCTAGTCCATGGTTACGTTACCAACTGCTGGCTGAAGGCAGTCGGTTGACTGCCCGGCAGACTCCCGTGTGACTCCTGTGACCCATGACCCGTTCCTGGGCTCTGTGGGGACAGAACAAGCACTGCGAAGTGCTGGCAGCCCCATCAGCACACCGGGCACGGAGTTTGCACGGAGCCAGGATGTGGGAAGCTGGGCTGGGTGCTGCAGAAAGGAGACACTTCAGGGAGACTTGGCTGAGAAGGGACATGTGCTGCCACAACAGGGTGCCTGGTTATCACTTGTCACCACCTTCTCTAGCACATCACCTCTGGGTGACCTGATCTGTCTCCCTTAATGCATATCTGGAAAAGAGAGTGTTGGGGCCCCTCAAGACCTGGAACAGCACCTCTGCTCCCTCTGGGCTACAGGGACAACTGGTGCCTGTGCCGGGGGTGTTCTGTGCCGGGGACTCATGATCTCTGTGCCACAGTGTCCCTGTGCCACAGTGTCCTTTCAGTGATGGTCCTGCAAGGCTGGAAGAGCTCCCTCATAGCTGGACACTTGTCTCCAAGAAGTGGGTTAATTGGGCTGGGAGACGAAGCTTCCCCAGCTGTTTGTTGCCAGGAATGAACTCCTAATTGCACATCTACCAGATCTTTCTGGGAAGGCTGCATGGAGCTTCCCGGCAGCCTGGGGGTCTCTCAGCCCCTGGCCTGGCTCCGCTCGGGCCGTGCACTCCAGCAGGGCCCAAGGCGGGTGACTCCTCCTCCTTGGGAGCTGGGATCATGCTGGGAGCTTAGATTACATTTAAATTGCCATTTGCATTTTCCAATCAATACGCGACTTTACAATTAAGTTTGGTGTTAAAATTCTTAGCAAAAAGTGAGTGGAAGGGAGATTTGTGGAGTAAACGAGTCCTCTGGGGGCCATCGCCGCTCCCTGCTTCATTACGCTGCATATTGCTGCTGCTGCTTTTACTGTGCAGCAGCACAGCCCAGCGCGGCACAGAGCCGTGCGGCCCACGGAATGCCGGGAGAGGGAGGAAGAGTGGGGAAAGGAAGAGGGTCAGGCTCTCTTGCCTTTCGGCTTTGGCTGCTCCTACCCTTTGCATGTGACTTCCATGTGGGAAGAAACTTGTGGAAGAGTTATTTGCTGTAAGTCTTCCCGGGAGGTGCAGAGGGAGCTTGAGGAGCACAGGGGTCTTGCTGGTGTTGGAGCTGTGAGGAGCCTGGCCAGGATGAGGAACACGAGGGGATGGCCTCAGCCACGGGCAGAAAGCCATTGTATTGCATTAGGTATTTATTTACACCCTGTAGTTGCTCCTAGGTTTGGACTCTTGTGCCTCCTGGCTCACAAAAATGGGCTGCGGTGCTGGATCCTCCTTTCTGGCTCTGGGTCTGGTTGTGCTTCTTAGTGCTTCTTAGTTTGCCAAGTTTCAGGTTTGAGGCTGAACTAACTGCAGCCAAACTTTTCTCTGCAGGCAGCACGATTTTGGGGCAGTCTGGAAGTGTTGAAGTAGGTATTTTGTAACACCAAGGTGCATCAGGTGCAAGACACATTGTGTCTTGAGAAGAGGAGAGGTAGCTGGAGCTGTCAGGCTGTGGAACCAAGCTGGGTTTAAGTGATCATCATGCCCAGAAGGGATTATTACGTACCCAGAAGGGATCTTCATGGTCAGAAAGGAATTGTCACACCCTGAAGCCGGAGAATTTCACACAGTGACTTTGAGCCAGATCTGTAACTTCACCCTGGTCTGAAGCAGATTTGTTTAAAAAATACTGGACAAATGTTGGACACAGGTTTACCATTTATGACCACACTTGTTCTCAGTCATGAATATGCTTTGAGACCTCGCGCTTGACCAGTTTTCACTCCATCCATTACTGGCTCTGGATTTTGTACAGGTGGTGTGTAAAGGTGTTGCTGCTCAGTTAAAGTACTGACGGAAAGCTAAAAACACTGTGTCAGCAGAGCCATCAGATATTGCATCTTACCCAAGTTAGGACCAGGCTCCTCTGCTGTCCCATCTGCACCAGCTGGCATTAGCTGCTCTGCTCTCCTCTCGTTTTTTTTCCCATCACTCTTTGCTGTGGCTTTTCCACACATTTGCCTGGTGTCAGTGTCCAACTGTGATTCCAAGGGTCATTGTTTGTCCCCTGACAGATGTCAGCAGAGCAGGAGCTGCTGGTCAGCTGCTACATTCCACAGCGTGTTCCATCAAGTACCTTCTGACTGCCACTGAGCGAGCATTTTGTCCCAACCCCTTGGAGCTCTTGAGGGGCAAGAGGGCAAGGGATCTGATCCTGGCAAGGGATCCGATCCTGCCCACACACAGCTTCGCACTCACTGCTCTGTTTCGCTGTCTCATCCCTGCATGAGCAGGAGATAGTTCTTTTTCCCACTGTTTGCTTCCTGAGCCCTGAGCTGGAGCAGTCATGGAGTACTTCTGCCTGTTGTGCACCATTTATCTGTGATTTCACGGTCACGTCTGGCAGCGTTGTCCCCCCTGTGTAGGCCAAACCCCACCACTTTGTGCTGGGCCAGACCACCGTGCGGGTGCAGCAGCCCAGTCTCCAGGCAGTGGGACAGGGCCCCCAAATATGCTGAGACTGGCAGGGCTGAGACTTTCTACCCAGGTTTTTGAGGAGGGGCTGGCCTGGGGCCCAGATTTTTGCCAGTCTGGGTGTCTGTCCAGACAGCAATTTCCAAGGGCCCAGGCCCGACATTTGGTAATCCAGCCTTTTTCCCAGACTCCATTATTCATTCCTACTTTTGTCCCTCCGTGCTGTCCTTCCCTCACTGCCGGCAGAATGCTTGATGTCTTCTCGCTGCTCCAGAGTCCTGGCATCTGGCATCTTGCTCCAGCTTTCCTCTCCCTCTCCACCTCTGCCCTTACCTGGTACATGATGGATTGCTGCTGGAGGTAGATTTCCTGGGGAGGCAGAAGGGGATGGGGAAAGGATGAGGAGGGTCCAAGTTCTGAGCTTTGGATTAGATCGGTGGAATTGATTCTGGGTTATCCTGGTGGGAAGAGGGAGTTCAAGGGTATGTGAGTGCAGTCGTTTCCCAGCCCTGGGAGTGTGCTGTGCCAGAGACCACAGGATAGGTCTCATGTAAAATCCTGATGAGAAGAGGGTGTGAACCAACCCCTCAATTGCCCAGGACCTGGTTTCTCTCCTGGAATGTGTCCCTAACTCTGTTTGGCAGTTCTCAGAAAGAATCGCAAGCAGGCGAGAGAATGTGCATCCCTTGGGAGACCTGTATTTGGAGTGTTGTCCCTCAGTTGGCTCCCACCTGCCCCCTTGTTGTCCCTGCCTTGACCATTCCTCTGTGCTTTGGGTAGTGGGAGAAGGTCTGGGAGCCAGCTGTGTTGGTGGTAGGGAGGTTGCTTCCTGCTATGTGTGGGCACCGCCCTTCGGCACAGGACGATTTGCCCAGGGAGTGATTCAGGACACCAGAGGATGTGATGGGTCCCTCAGAGGACCTGGGCATTGGCGCTGGCATGTGGAGACCCTCATCCCTCAGAGGGAGGGGGGCTGTCTGTGAGGACTGGGGTGTTGGTGGGGAAAGGGGCACAGCCCAGGGAAATACTGTGGAAAAGCCAACCTAGGAGATGTTTTCTTAAGTCTGCTCTTTGTGTCTTTTCCAAGACCAGTCTCCAAGGGGCAGTGCTGGAGCAGAGCGAGAGGTGCCTGGACCAAACATGGTGTGAGACTCTTGACTCTTTTCTTTCAGGGCATTCTCCTCAAACGCAGCGGCAAGTCCCTCAACAAGGAGTGGAAGAAGAAGTATGTGACGCTGTGTGACAACGGTGTCCTCACCTACCACCCCAGCCTGCACGTGAGTACTGGGCTGGGTAGAGGAGCAGGGTGGGACAGAGCAGTGTCCTTCATGCTGTGGCTGCTGCTACAGGTGCTCTCACAGCAGGCACAGTGACATAGAGGGGCTGGGAAAGGGTTTGGCAGTGGGTGGGAGTCCTGGGCTCTACCCTGTCCGCTGCACAGGAGTTCAGCTCTGACTCCCTCCGGGGCAGTGTTTTCAGTAGAGCTGTTTTTACCAGGGTCTGAAGGAGACCCCTTCCCTCTCCTGCAGGCTGTTTGTGCAGTGCCAGGCTGGTGGGAAGAGCTGGTGGGAACACACTCTGTGCCGGACTGTGTTGAGAAACTGCAACTCTCCTCTTTGCCTGCTCAGTCCATTAAAGCAGGGGTTGCTGCCACCCCGCAGCAGGGTGAGGAGCAGGCGGAAAACTCCGTGCAGCTGATGGTGCCATTTGGGTATGGAATAATTTTCCTGGCTGCTAGGTATTGGGTAATGGAGACAAGGTGCCGGTGCAGAGCCCGCCGAGCTGAGCTGCCATCGGTGCGGGGCTGATCCTCCTCACTGCGTGGCTCGGGCGCGCAGCTGCCGCCCCATCCATCTCTGTCGCCTCCCCACTGTGGGGCTAATGGCTTCTTCCCCGTTCCCTCTTGAGCACAGTTTGCTGCTGCGACAGCAACCACGGACAGACACACCTGTGACACAGGCCCCAGCACCTCTGAGAGGACGTGCTGCTGCAGAACAGACAGACGGGCAGCAGCTGGGGAGCACAGGGTGGTTTAGGGGTGCTGGAGCACCCGCTGGGGCTGCAGGAAGAAGGACAAGGTGCTGCAGACCTTGTGGATGCTCAAAAGCCCTCAGTCTGTCCCTCATATCCTCGGACATGTGATGCTGGAGTGCCCTGAGTCCTTCTCTGCATTGCTACCCCTGCATCCCTAGTTCGTGGGCTTGCTGTGGTCAGTCGTCCAGCTCCTGAGACCATGATCCATGGACCTTTCTGTCCTTGCACTGGAGACCCCGCCATTGCATCCTCTCTCCCTAATTTGTGGGAGCTTTTTCTTTCAGTCCTTGATCCCCATACCATGCTGTGGCCTGCAGTTCCCTAACTTTGTAACCCTGGTTTTGGGTCTTTGGAGACCCAGACTGGGAGGGAACGGCTGCTGCTCTGTGTCTCTCTGTGTGTGCTCGCAGGAGTGTGTGGCTTTATCACGTTTCCACCATGGGCTGTTATTACCATCAGCTGTAGAGGCAGAGCAATTTCTGGACTGTTGTTAAACTGCTCTCGGATGCTCTTGCTGCACACCAGGTTTCTCTCCTTTTTACACCCCTCCTTCCTCAGGGGGTGATCGAGATTGATGCCACTCGCTTTCCTTCCTGCACTTCTTCAGTGTTTCATTTTGTTACTGCATTGCCCCAAGCAAAAATCTGGTTTGCTTCCACCTGGTGCCCCTGGTGATCCACAGTCCATTGCTGAGGGCGGTAGGAGCTGGGCCTCTCCTCCCCAGTTTCCACGGGGAGCTCTGAACCTTGCCCCTGAGATAGGTGTTGTATCACCCGGCATGTTTACCCACAGCAAGGGCTGATTACGTGTGGGCACAGAGCATGGGGCTGCCCAGCCTGGCTGCTGCAGGGTAGGGGTTCTGTGTACCCCCCCGTGGCATCGCCTCCCTGAGAACTGGGGAAAGGACTCTGGCACCCACCATTGTGTTCTGTGCTTTCCCATGGGTTTGTGTGCAGGAAAGGGGCAGCGTGCCATGTGGGTGAGCAGAGCCCCTCTGCCTCCCCTTTCCTGTGGTACCTGGTGTACAACCTACTCCTCTGTCACTTCATTGTGGCAGCAGCTCCCAGGCTGGTGGGTACATGGTGAGGGGAGCTGTGGGCTGGAACAAGCCACAGAGCCTTGGCCAGGGGAACATCTAGCATCCTGAAGATTCCTACCTTGGGATGGGCTCCTGCCTGTGCTTCCACATGTCTGAGGGATGGCAGAATTCTGGGTGCAGCAGAGGGGTCCCTGAGAGCAGGCTGAGCCCTGCAGGAAGAGAGTCTTTCCCTGTCCATCAGGGTGTAGAAGCCCCAGAGCATTTTTGCGCTGCTTTTGTGCTCCCAGTGGCTGTTTCTTGACATGAGTCAGGGCAGTTCCTGCCTTGACTTCTCTTCCCTCTCCACTACATTCTCTCCCTTTCGGGTATTCAGCGTTCAACCTGTTTTTGAGTCTGGTTCATGGCAGCTCCAGGCCCACTTGGAAGTTTCCTCACCAGGAGCGTGGTGTAAACCACGGGTTTGCAGTCACAGGCTGCAGAAGCCTGCGCTGGTGAGCTGGGCCCAGCCCTGGACTCAGGGGTTCTGGCTCCCTGATGGAAGTGAATCTGCCTTGACCACCAGTCCAAACCTGTGCTTGGGTCCTGTGGGGCAGTCAGTGTGTTCCTGCCCTGAGGTGCCACCTTCGCCTCTTCTCCAGAGCAATTGGTGGTTTCAGGGACAAGCAGAACGCTGGAGCTGGAGGCAGGAGTGCTGGGGGCCTGATCCCTGGATTTCCTTGCTGCAGTCTGTGTTTTTACCTTTCTGTGAGCGTGTTCAGCGACAAGAAAAGAACAAGTTGTGTGAAGAGCCCGGCGCAGTTTCCCATCACTTCCCCAAAGCCTTGGAGAGAATTCTGCTGCTGGGAAGGTGCACGGCTGAGCCCAGCCTCGCCGGCCGCGCTGCGCAGAGCCAGGGAAGCAGCTCCCATTTTGCAGCCAGTGGAGCCATTCACACAATCACCTTCTGTTAATTCTATCTGCAACATCAATTAAATTGTTTGTAGAAACTAATTGAATGTGGCTTAATCACACATCTTAATAGCTTTCCACGCTTTGAACTCGTTGTTAATTCCAGTAATAAAATGAAATGAGAGAACTGGCTGGGTAATTAGCGAGGAGGCTTGGGAAGAAATTGCTGTTTTATGGCGGGTAATAAAAGCCGAGCGCTGGTGACCGCTCGCTCCGGCAGGCAGCCGGCGACCGCCGCAGTTGTGCTGAGTGAGGGAAAATCCTCCAGCCCATCCGAGGGTCCCTGACCAGGGCTGCCACCAGGTCCCCACCCAGCTGGGAGCAGCCTGCTGTGGTGTTTGTTTGGGCTGGTGGTCTCAGAGACACCTGAAGCACTGGAAGGTGAGTGCCAAGGTTTAAGGCCAGGCCGCTTGGCTGGTGGGAGCACGGGAGGATGTGCTGCCCCCATGCCCCATGGCTGGGGTGTGCTGTGAGGAAGGGATGTCTGCATGGGGGTCAGTGGAAGGAGAACAGTTCAAAGCCCAGAGTGGAGATGCTGTTGGGAGGCTGTGACCCTTTCAAGTACCTGAGAGCACAGAGCATGACCTGCATAGCCCCTGTCACCTGCTCTTGGGGCCAGGATGGGGAGGATGGTTGCTCTTAACCTGAGCTTGTTCGTGTCTTTATCTACCTGGATGTGGAATCAGAGAGGGACCAGCTCCGAGTTAATCTTTTTGGTGACCTCCTTGTGAAGTGGAGCAAGCCCGAGCTCCCTGCAGCAGCTGCAGCCCTGGACAGCTGCGGATCCTCCCGATGGCAGCGCAGGAGCCCGGGGAGGGTGTCCCCACCTCCCTGTTCCTCCCGAAGCCTCGAGCTCCGCTGTTGGTCCGTGCTCCCTCTGCCCAGGAGCAGGGCGCAGCAGTTCCCCTCTGTCATGTTGGTTGCATCTTCCCCTTCTGGGGTCGTGAGCTGAGGAGGAGCTGGGCCCATCAGAGAGGGCTGGGGGAGAACCGTGGTGCCCCGAGGGGCAGGGAGGGGTGGGAGGCACGGGAAGAGGCACAGCACTCAGGAGAGGCTGCAGGTCTGCACCCTCATTCTGACTGAAAGCTGAGATGCTGTGAGGAGACAAGGTGGAGTGATGGTTACAGTCTGCATGTGGGGTTTTGGCTGTGTAGTAAATTGTCCACCAGATGAAATGGTGGAAGCATCAAGCTTTGAATAACAGGAAACTCTGCAAGTGAATGTGCAAGGGAGCTACCTGAGTTCTGTTGGTTTGGGCTTCACTTACCCCAGCTGTGAACTGAGAGGAAATTTCCAGGTATCCCTTGGATTACACTGCACTTATGTTATGTTAAAGTTAAGTTATATTATATTCTTAGCTGTCACAGCTGAGTGCTGTAATTAAACAAGGCATGACAGGGAGGAGGAACTGCCGTCTGCCTGTGTGTCGTTTGGCTCAGTCTGATCTCTGATCCCCAGCCAGGCTTTCCCAAATGGGATTGTCCTGGCATCTAACTGCCCATGGCAGTGTCCCAGTGTTACTCACATCAGAGCTGTCCTGGGCATTGACTCTGAGACCTGGCTCTTCTCCAGAGCCAGCTCCACAGCACCAGCTAGTCCTGTGCAGGTTGGAGTCGGGGCTTTGCATTTCTGTTGTCAGGAAACAGTTGCAGGCACTGGGAGAGTCCTGGAGTCTTTCACCTCTGGCCCACCATGAGGCTTTGATGTAGTCCAAGAGATACTACGACGTGCTGAGCTCTCAGATCACCTCAAGTCACTGATTAGCACCTGCCTGTGAACAGTTCCCGTGGGGGTGGATGGATTCGGGGTTAGTGCTGATGCTGAGAATGGGGGAGCGGATGGATCTGGGTTTAATGCTAGTTCTGGGGATGGGGGAGCAGATAGATCTGGGTTTAGTGTTGGTTCTGCAGATGAGAGGGTAGCTGAGTGTGTGGGACCGAGGCAACCTTCTGCCTCTCTTCAACCCTTCTGCCTCTCTGCTCCAGGACTACATGCAGAATGTCCATGGGAAGGAGATTGATCTGCTGAGAACTACAGTGAAGGTCCCAGGCAAGCGGCTCCCCAGGGCCACGACGGCGGCAGCGCCCAGTGCCAGCCCCAAAGCCAATGGGCTGGCCAAGGAGCGGAGCAGCTCACAGCTGGCAGGAAGCACAGGTAAGAGCTGGTGTGGGAGACACAGAGCTGGCAGCTGTCCTTCTCTTGATACATCAGCAGCCCTTTGCTTTTCTGAGCTGGGAACAAAATCCCTCCTGAAGTGTCTTGTTTTTGACACCCTCGAGGAGTCCCTTTGGTGGATGTTGCCATTTCTGTGCGAGTCCCAGGTAAGCTCCTGTTGGGTTTTTGTGCTGGTGGACAGAAGAAAATCAAAGGGCTTAATTGGAGGGAACTTGAGGAAAGGCTGATGAGTTGCTGCACGTGGGGAAAGCTGCTGTCCCTAAACTAAGGAAATCCGAACCTGGGATGGCTCTTGATCCCTGAGGAGTTCTTGTCTGTTTCTGTCCTTTTTTGTGAGCCTCTTCTCCTCTTTGCTTTCCGCGGGAGAAATGGTGAGGGGCTGGTTTGGGATTATCACTGTGTGTGCACACTGAAGAGGGGCAGCTGCCCCAGAACGTGGTGAAGGGAGGCTGGGAGACTCTCTGGCCTCTTGAGTTCCTGCCACACTCCTCTCATAGAGGTCCTGCCATGCTCCTCCTCTCACAGAGTTCCTGCCACACTCCTGCTGCTCCTGCCATAGGAGGTTCTCACTCTATCTCTGGAAGCTGTTGAACTTGAGACTTTTCTGCCCATATTTCCCCCTTGGGGCTGGTGTCCTGGGCCAGAATGGGCAGTTTCCACCCACCTCCTTTCCACCCAGCTGTTGGCACAGTCTGGCGCACAGGGTATGGGAACCACACTGTTTGGGATGACAAGGGGAGTGCTGGTGGTGCTGCTGATCATAAAAATCCTTCAGAATCTGCTACTGCCACTGAGGGTGAACTTCGGTGACACATCTCTGCCCTGTTCATTCCTGCCCTGCGCCCCAGCTGTGCCCATGTGCGGGGTGCTGTCAGCATGGTACTTCAGAGTGTCCTGGGACTGAGGACATGTGGGGTGGGTGCAGCTGGGCTGAGTGCTGGGAGCTGGTGGGATCCTTGGCATTGCATACACACAAGGGATGGGGCACGGTAACATCTCTGTGCTCACATGGTGCCAAGGGAGACATAATGAGCCTAATTGAACCCAAACTACTATTCCTGTCAAGTCAGAACTCATCTGCGGACCAGATAATCCGTCCATTCAGACTGGGGATGTGTAGCTCTGCCTGTTCCCTACCACTGCTCTCTGCTGTACACTGTCACTTCACCACTACCACACACCCTCGGCTTGCCCCTGCGAGGGGACAGTTCCTGCCTCTGGACAGGGACACTCCTCCAGCAGCGTGTCCGGGGCACCGTGGCTGAGTTCTCACTTAGCGGAGGTATCGGAGCTGAGGGAGGGATTCAAACCACAGAAGAGCTTATGCTGATGCCAAACCAACTGTTCATGTAACCCCATATCTTGCTCCCAGCAGCCCTCTCAGTCCTGTTGGGCTCACAGGGGCAAGTTGGGATGTGCCTGGATTACTGATCATTGCTGCTGGAAAATGGGTGCCGAGGAGCAAGCGTGGCATGAGGCCTTTCAGTCTGGGTGACAGTGCTCGAGCAGGCACAGTGCATGGGGACTGAAGTTAGAGCAGTTTACCCAGAGAGGAGATGCAGTTTCCTAGCAGGGAGGGTAATTAATTTTGGAATATTTTATCTGGAGAGTGAGTGGACTTAGCAGTGCGTGAAGCCTCTAGAATGAGATCAGTTCCCTTTTCATGAGATGTACTTTGCTCCAGCTTGTGGGTGTCACTGTGTGTGTGTGTGTGTGTGTGTGTGTGCAAGGGATGGGACTGGCTGGTACAATGGTCTTTTCTGGGTAGGATCTGTGGATTTGTGATCCCCTGTTCGCTGCCCTCCCTTGGGCCTTGAGCAGAGTAGTGCTGTGGTCTGCCCAGAGCGGGTGTGCCCACATGGAGATCAGCACTAGGACTGCAGCTGTAACCAGATGTGAGTGTCCTGGCCTGGCCTGGTGTGTGTCTGCCATGTCACAAAGGTTTTTCTCCTGGTACACAATGAGTAAAGGGCTTTCTGAGGAATTTTTTCAACTTTCTCTAATGCCTCCAAGCCCAGCTGCAGCAGATACAGTCACCAAGTGACACAAACCCTCAGACGTGACATGCTCATATCCTTGTGCAATGCCTAGGGCTGGATTTGGGGTTGGTGGAGAATCTGCCCAGCTTCAAGTTAGCAGCGACCTTACAGCTTTGCCACCTTTGGAGCTGAGGATGGGGCTGTTACCTTGAAGCTGGGGATGGGATGGGTCCGCTGGGTGTCTCTCATCTGACACGTGCTTTGGGCACTGGAGAGGAAGCACCTGAAAATTTGCAGTTCTCTGCCAGTTGCAAGTTAATCTTCTGAGGGCATGAGCTTTGGAGACCTGAGGGATTTGCTGTCTTGTCCCAGGACCCTCTGGGCAAACCCAGGTGGCCTGTGGTTAGAGCACAGAATGTGTTTGTGGTTCCTCTGTGACCTGAGCTCTGCCAAGGTAAGTGAGTGTGCTGGCTGACGTCCACCACACATGGAGTCCTTGCCTGGGGCAAGGAAAAGCCAGGGACATAGAAGGGAGACAGTGAAAAAATTTAAAGTCTTACCCTGCCCTCTATGTGGATGAAATACACAGATGCAGCACTCTGGTGAGGATTCAAAATAACGCCTGGTACAGACAGCTCCGAGCTAAGTACAGTAGGAATGAGGGAGGAGTTTGTGTTTGTGAAACCTGCAGGGACTCTGAGTTCAGTCATGATTGTGCCCTGGTATTTGAACCATTAGAGAAGGTGACTTTACTGTGGTCAGACTTGGATTTCTTTTAGACTGGCTGAGATCCTACTGTCCAGAGGAAGCCATGGAGATGCTCCGAGGGCTGGAGCCCCTCTGCTCTGGAGCCAGGCTGGGAGAGCTGGGGGGGTTCCCCTGGAGAAGAGAAGGATCCAGGGAGACCTGAGAGCCCCTGGCAGGGCCTAAAGGGGCTCCAGGAGAGCTGGAGAGGGACTGGGGACAAGGGATGGAAGGACCGGACAAGGGGAAATGGCTTCCCACTGCCAGAGGGCAGGGCTAGATGGGATAGTGGGAAGGGATTGTTGGCTGTGAGGGTGGTGAGGCCCTGGCACAGGCTGCCCAGAGAAGCTGTGGCTGCTCCATCCCTGGAATTGTTCAGGGCTGGGATGTCCCTGCCCATGGCAGGAGGCACTGGAGTGTTGGGATAGAGAGGGCAGGAAAGGGACAAGCAGATCTCCTGCCGGAGCTCTCAGGTGCTGTGGCCAGGTGACAGGTATTCACTGCAGGTGTGGCAGTGCTGGGTCAGGTGTCTCCTTCCGATCCCTGGTGCTCCTCTTCCTGATGGAATGTTGCTTCTCTTGCCCTCTTCCTCAGGGCTCTGCAGGTACATCCTTGCCATGTTCCAGCAGGCTCACCCACCCTGTGGTGCTCTTCACTGTGCTCAGCATGTGTTTCTGGCTCGAGGAATGAGGGCAGCTCATATCCAAGTGCAGACAGGATGCAAAGTGACTTTGGTGGGGGAGGACAGATGGCAGCACAAGAAAAATATGGACAGTATCAGTCAGCACGAGAGCCTGGCCTCAGCCTGGCTGTGCCCTGGGTTCTTGTTTCACAGAGGTTTATAGGGAACTGCTCCAAAATGTTAGCAAAGGGGAGAGGGGCAGGAAGGTCCTGGGACTGTGGTCCATGACACCTGTGCATGTATGTATGTGGCACTTAACATGGCCATGCACAGAGCACACAAGCTGCTCCGTGGCAGTGCACCGCAGCAAAACGATGTCAGAGGATGCCGAGGAGGTGAACCTTGGGAAACCTGCCTTGGAGTGGGAAGTGAAGTGAAGGAGGAGTCTGCAGCAATGACGACCAAGATGGTTGTGGTTGCAGGCAGCGACTAGAGGCAGTTCCTGATAGCAAACATGGGAGAGCCAGAGCACAGTGTGAGGGGAGCAGGCTAAAGGGAAAAGCTGTGCCCAGTTCTGGGGGCTTGTGAGGGACTCTCCAGCTCTCTGAGGACCGTGATCCTCCTGTGGGATGTGCTGCTGTGTGGTGCAGGAGAGCAGAGGCAGCAGCAGCATCCCCAGTGCTGGGGAGGCCAAGCAGGATGGGCTGGTTGGACTCTGTGCAGGGGTGTGAGCTCAAGCACTGGAAGGTTTTTAGGTGGGAGAGAAGCTGGAAGGGGCTGATGCTACTCGGTTCCCTTCACCCCAAGGAACAGCCCACATAGTCTGACGTGTTGGGGCTGGTGGGGTGTGAGCCCTCTTCCTCTTCCTCCTCCTCCTGCAGCCTCTCTCCTGCAGCCCAGGGAGAGCGTTTTCTGAGGTGGGTCGTGGTGGGAACCACTGCTTGCGGTGCAGGGCCTGGCTGATGCTTGTGTTTGCTCCGAGGTGACAAGGGTCTGTCTGTCCAGGGCCAAATTTGGTGTGCTGGTACTGACTCTCAGCTCCACAACATGAGCAGAGGTGTTCCTGGCATGTGGCATGGTGCCTGTCCCTGGCCCCCTGTGCTGGGTGTGGTGGTGGGAGAGAGCCTTCACTGGTCTCAGCCACTCCCAAACACTGGGATGGCAGGGGATGGTGGTGGCTGTCCAGGCAGCTCAGGATCTTTGCTGGGTTCATTTGCCTGGCAGCTCCGTTGTGGCTTCTGGAGCGGATGGCCAGGAGCGTCTGCACAAGGTGGGCAGGAGGAGAGCACAGTGCTGGTGCTGGGGGAGCAATGCAGTGGCAGGCCCCCCCTCTGCCAGGCCCATGCCCCCCGATGCTCTGCCTCTGCAGAGTGAGGGATTGGCTCCCCCAGGCCGGGGTTGCTGAGCCTGCTGTGATCATGTCACGTCGGGCTCCGTCGATGTTAACATCTCATTATCTTTGTTACTGTAATTACATTATCCGCTGCTTTATGCAGAATTATTCTCTGAGGACTAATTGATGGATCCATGTTTAATTCATTAATCATTAGCATCAAATTCGACAATTACAGTGCACACTGATTGTGGAATTTCAAATGTAATGAGGGAAGAATTAACAAAGAAAAGGGAAAACCTGTTTCCCTGGCACACCACTGCTCACCGTGGGGGACAATGACATTGAGGGAAGAAGAGCAGTGAGAGCAGGGTGGCGCAGGTCATGGCAGACAGGATGCTGGCGGATCAGCTCCTGCCTGGTTGTGCAACAGATTCTTCAGGTCAGAGCAGGGAATTTGGGGACTGAGGAGGGAAAGCTCAGCTTGCACTTCTGGAACAGAGTTGCTTTTCCTGCTGGCAAATTGTCTGTGGGTGCTGGAGCAGCTCGTGTCACTCTGCCCTGGCCTATGTCTGGGGACTTCTGAAGTAACACGAGCTCCATCCTTTGTAGGGAAAGCCGGATGGATTTTTCTGCCCCCTGGATTTGCCCATAGTCCTGTGGCTGTTCTGTTACCTGCATGGTGTGTGGCACCTGCTCTTAAATCCATGGCTACCGCAAATCATTTTGATGTGTCCCACTTGGAGGGAGCTTCCTGTGCCACTCCACCCTGGATTGTGGTCCCTGGGAGATGGGCAGCAGAAGGAAAGCCAGAGCAGGGCCCCCAGTGCTGCCCCTCAGCCTGAGGGGCTGCACAGGACCAGGCTGGGGGCAGTACCCCTGCACAGCTCATTCAGTCTGGGATTCTGTAACTTGGACATGGGGATGCTGGACAGAAAGGAAGAGAGTGAGGGTCTGTCTGTTCTTCAGTGTGGGACCTCTACCCTTCTCAATAATGTGTTAAAGAGTTGTTTGTAGTCTGAAGATGGAGCTGAGATGAGAGATTTACTAAAATTTATCTGTAATTAATATCTTGCATCATGAATCATGTATAAAATACTGCAAATTCATATGTATATTATAAATATTATACATTCACCATTACATTCATATGGTAACCTCTTACGAATGTTTATCTGGGTGTCTGAAGGAGAAGGATGAATCCAAATGTGAGGCTGGAGCTGTTGGCTCAAGAGTTTGCATTGAGTGGAAGCTAGAAATTGTCAGGACTCCATGGGGAGAGGAGGAGTATGGTGGGAGACAGGCAGGATGACACAAGGCAGGATAGGACCAGTGATCCTTGGTGCCCGGTTCTGGTGCTGGACAGAGGCCTGGAGGGCCGAGATTGTGCTAGATCAGCTCGTGGTTTTATTTGCTAGGTTATTCTGGAGTTAGGATGAATGTCATATTTCCGAGCATTGTAACCTGGTTAGCTGTCCTGATTTCTTTCTAAAGAAGGAAGACTGAGGCAAAGAGAAGATGAAGCCAAAAGTGCCAGAAGTATTCGCTAACTCAGTGCCCCCAGTCTGGACCCCAAGAATTGCTTTTTCTTTCTCACGAACTTGACCTTTTTTTAGCTCTTTCCTCCACTGCTGTCATTCAGAGCTCAGAGTCTGTCCCAGGCACTCGGAGCAGGAGGAACATGTTAGAGGCTGTTTTCGCAAGGGTTGGTATAAGTGACTGCAGTAGTAGTTCTGGGGATTTTTCAGCACTGTGTAGGATGGATCCCATGCCCCCAAAGCAAACACTCTGCTCTGAGGCCTATGAGGCCCTTTTAGTTGCTGACACTCATGAGCTGTGGCTGCCCCATCCCTGTAAGTGTCCAAGGCCAGGTTGGATGGGGCTTGGAGCATCCTGGTCTAGTGGAAGGTGTCTCTGCCCCATCACTGGGCAAATCCTGTGCCTAGAGGACATGTAGGACCTCCACTCTGCCCTTTACAGGAGCCTCTGTGGCTCCATCATGCTGCATTGTGCCTCCACACGGGGCACAAGCCCCCACGGCCCCAGGGGAGGGACCCGCCCTTGCATCCCCATCCTGCGGGGCTGCCCAGTGGGTGTGAGAGCATCTGGCCACACTGGGCCCGCGGTGCCACCAGCCCCGACTCTGCTCTCCCTCCACCTCCTCCCAGCCAAGCAAGGCTGTGCCCTGGGGCCACCGCTCAGACAGAGCTCCCACACAGCTCCTGCTCCTGCTCCTGGGAGCACCAGAGTCGAGTGGCCAGGGAGAGGCTCATGGGAGGGATTAGAGCGCAGAGGGAGCTGCCAATGCTTCCTCCCTCCCCAGCCCGGCTCTCCCTGCCCTTCCTGATGGGAAACCAGAGACTGATTTTCTCTGACCTGACAGTATAATCACTAACCCTAATTAGAGATAATTATTGAGACTTGATACACTTATTCCTTGCCAGAACACTAAAGGAGCCGTGCAGTGCAGGGCTAAGCAGGGAAAAGGCCTCAGAGAAGGGGTGAAGGACAGGAGCACAAGGCAACAGAGTGCTGTGGTGATCAGAGCCCTTCCCAGGGCCGGTGGAGGTGACAGAGACAGCCAGGTGGGCACAGGTGCGCACGGAGAAGCCAGGTGGGCATGGGGCAGCCAGCCAGGCCTTGTGGCTGTGGCTGTAGCTCTCAGCATCCTGCATTCCAGAACATCTGGCTCAGGGTGCCCTGCACAGGGCACCTGGAAAAGCAACGAGGGTGTAATTTGTGGCCACCTGTGAAAATTTCAGTGTAAATAACTTGCCTGGCACTGCCAGGGCTGGAGGGGTGGCTGGTGTTCTCCAAGGTGGACTGAGGACCTTCTCCAGCAAACCGAGTTTTCTCCTCCATACAGCCCAGGCTTGTGCTACAGGAAGGAGAGGAACTGGGGAGCAGCTTGCTGCAGGCCACAGACTCCTGTCCTTTGCTGTCACACAGCCCCAGCTCATCCCTGTGTGCAGGCAGCCGCTTCAGCGGTGAGTCCGTCCAGACCTGCGTCTGCCATCGGCACTTGGGGTCAGTGCCTGGGATCTGTGCTCTGCTGGACAGGGAGGTGCCCCAGAGGAAGGTGCAAAAACCCATCACCAGCAGGCAAGGGACGGAGCCATCCTGTTCTCCAGACAGAGCAGGGCTTGCTCTGTCCCCTCGGAATTGTGCACCCTGGGAGGTTGTGTTGCCGTGTGCCCGCCGACCTTCATGGGCAAAGCAGGCAGGGGTGGATGAAGCATGGTGGGAGTGAATGGCTTTAGAAACAGCAGTTATGTAGGAAAATACAATTCCAGCATCCCTGAACAGGCCTTTCCCATCTACTCCTAGGAACTGGGGGCAGGGGCTGTTCTCCATCGGTCACTGCAGTGCTGGTCCTGGTCCACACTCCACAGCAAGCCCAGAAAGTTCTGGCCCTGCTTCCTTCCCTCCTGCAGTTCTGTCTCACACCTGGGTTCCTGCTCTGCCTGTACATGCAAATGGGGATCTGTGTCAGTGCTGCCCATCATGAGCGTCCATCTCCCACCACCATCGCAGGGATCTCATGGGGACTGTCCAGGCGCACAGGAGCTGTTCTGGGTGGTGTGTTAGACAGTGTTACTTGTACGTTTTCTGCAGCTTTTCCAAGTTTCTGCAAGGTCTGTAAGTGACACCTTTGGTCACGGTAACAGACCAGGAGAGTGATCTGGAACACAGACCGTGCTTCATCTGCTCCCACTGCTTATTCCCAGCACCTCGGTTTGGGCGCCTCAGAAACATTTCTGAGGTGTTGGACTGTAAGTGACACTGTGGGGAAAGTCACTGAAAGGCTTTGCCAAGTTGCAGTAGAACTTCCTTGGACCTGCTGAAGTCTGCTTCCAAACAGCAGGGCAGCTCCATGGGGAATGCCACCATTACCCCATCTCAGCCGATGGGGTTAATGAGTCACCAAACCAAATTCAGTACGGGCTTAGGTAAAAGTAACCTGAGTGCGTTGTGCTGGTGTTCAGGCAGAGTAAAGTTCAATTAGAGTATTAAACACACCCATGCACAGACACATGCACACAAAAATGTATCTGAGACAATTTCACCAAGCTGGAAGCAATTACATGCCAGATCTTTAGGGACAAGGAACTTAACTGGGGGGGGAAGGGGGGAAGAGGAAATAAAGCGTAATTAGAAGTGTTTAAAGAATATTTTACTGGGTACCGAAAAGTTAAAATGAAAAGAAAGGTTGCACTGCTTAAAATGTGTCAGTCTGGGTTGAAAGGAGATGTGAACTGTTCCTTCTGTGTCCTGGTAGAAGGGACAGGGCCAGGTGGAGAGAGCTGCCTGTGTAGTACCGCTGTGGCTTGTGCAGCTGTATCTGTGTGCGTGTAAAATGTGATAAAATTAACAGCAACACGATAAAGTAATGGATAAGTGCTGAGCAGGAGCTGGAAGCTGCACCAGTCGGAGGCTGGTGGCACTAATGTGGCCCAGCACAGCCAGTTGGAGCCGCCGCAAGGCTCCCACTGCCAGTCAGCCCTGTGCCAGTGCTCCTGGCCCAACATCCGCCGTGAGTGATGAATTGTGAGCAGCCCTCGAAGTGACCCTCCTGGCTTTGTGGGAAGCATTCCAGGTCCTGGTGTTCCCAGACTCGCTGTGGCTGTGGCCACAAAAAGGGTTGTGTCAGTTTGTTCTGGGCTCATGGCTCGCGAGGAGCCTCATGCTGCTCTGGACCACACTCCATGCCCGCCAAATGTGGGGAGGAAGTTAAACGCATTTGGTAACCGATGGTGATGAGGAACTGAGGAACAAAGTCACCAATGAGGTAAGAGCACCAGCACAGTGCAGCTGCTGGGGAGAGCCCCCACCACCTCCTCCCTGGGGACAGGGGTGTCCCAGCTGATGGGGACACCAACACTGCCCCATGGAGAGCTTCCCAGTTTGGGGACATTTGCCCAAGTCTGTCAGAACAGGCTGAACAGGAACCAGCAGAGTTACAAAAAGTGAAAAGGGTTTTTTCAAGTTTATTAGGAACTAATAAATCTTAACCCCAGCATTCCTTCATTACTGTATGGGAATAGTAGAATGGTTAATACGGAAAAAAAGTGAAGTGCTCATTGGATGCTTGTGTTGGTGTCTGGGAAAGGCAAGATGATATATCTCAGCACAGAATAATGAATTCTTCATATTCCAGCTGTAATTAGGCAGCAAATTAAAAGCAGGTAGGAGATGTGGACATGTTGGAATCAGCAAGGCTGAATTATTTAATTCAGGAATTCTAGAAGGTGTTGTCAAGGTCTTTTTGATGTGTGGATGGTGACAGTCAGTTTGGCAATGGAGAGGACTTCCAGAAGTCTCAGGTTCGTGGATTTCTGTGTCCATAGTATGAGAAGGAAAATGACAGACTGGAAAGGGCTGTAAAAACGAGGAACTGCTCCCAGAACAGAGAGAAAGATTTGAGGAGCTCAGTTTGTTTAGTTTCTCAGAGGAAAGGTTAAGAGATAATTTCAACACCATCTGTAAGTACCTGTATAGGAACAGAAATTTGGGGAGAGCTCTTTATCAGAGAAAATGTACCAGGATCCAGTGATGGTGACAGGAGAAAGACAACTCAGACCAGAAATAAGGCCCAGATTTCAGCAGTGAAGGCAGTTAACCACTGGAACCACTTACCCAAAGTGGCAGTGATCTCTCTGGCACTGGCAATATTTGAGTCGGGATCAGATTTTCTGATAGATCCATCCTTATTCAAGGAGGACTGACTTAGGGACAGACCTGTGGTGTGACTTGGTGCTGTGCAGCAAAGCTCAGGCAGTCCAAGGGCTCTTTTGGCTGCTCCTGGCTCCCAGTCCAGGCATGTCATCCCTCTCCCAGTGGATCCATCTCTTCCCTACACAGCTCTGACCCACCTTCCTTGGCCATGGAGCTGCTCGGTGGGTGGACGTGGGGTGCCTCAGCTGGTTTCATGGGCTCTCTGTGGGGTCTAGGTGTGGGCAGAGCTCATGCTGGAGAGGACAGAGGAGCTGTGGCTGCCTGCGGTTTCCAGGCTGGTGATGTGCTCTTGGTGCAGGACTGTGGGGGGCAGCATCACTTTCCCAGGTTTCTCAGGTTTGCTGGGTCTTGTAGCTCTATACGTGGGGTCATCTACCATCTGGACCAGAGGTGAGCTGGTGTGTGGGCTGGAGAAGCCCTTGATTATCTCTTGTGCTCCAGAGCTTTGTCTGGCAGACGGGAGGTGTCACGGCCAGCCCAGTCTCTCAGTCCTTCCGGAGACGTTGGCACCACACAGGGCTGTTTGTCCCGGCACTTTGTACCCACCACTGGTCAGCTTTGATAGGAGCTGGGGTGTCACACAGTCACTTAGCTCATGCAGATGTCCAAAACTGTGCTCTCCAAAGGCAGCACTGAGAGAGGAGGGAGATTCCTTGTGTCAGAGCAGCTGCGTGTTCCAGTGTGTGGCAATGGCTCCCGCTGTGTGCAAGCTGACAGATCCTGCTGTGGAGCTGGGCTGGGTCACCCATGGTTCGGATCAGTGATTCCACACAGACGCTGTTGGCAGAGCTGCGAAGGACACCTGTCTATCTGTCGCCCCAGAACGTGTCCCGCCATGCCTGGGGGCTGTATGGATGTGTGGCTTGGTGGTCAGCTCCTGAGCAGAACATGGAGGTTGATGTCTTTCAAATTACACGTCTCCATCCCAGTGCTTCTGGGAGCCACTCCACGTGTTTTTGACCTCATTACCAGTGGGAATTGTCCATGAGGAAGGACCCAATGATGTCCCGGTAACAGCATGCAATGCTTCCTTTAGAAAGCCAACCTGACAGAGACTCCTGGCTCCAGAGCAGCTGCGGGGCATGGATGGCTCTGGGAACAGGAGCCGCAGGGGCTCCCAGGACAGCTGTGTTTGTGCCACGTCAGCTGCCGGCCCATTGGCAGGGAGGGGTGAATTATGTCCTCCCAAGCAGGGATTTTACAGGCAGGCAGCTCTACCAGGCTCCTTGGCTCTCACCTCCCCTCAGGAACCGGTTGGTTTCTGGGAGTGGAGAAGTTTCCCACCAGCTGGAGGTGGGTTCCCATCCAGCTCCGTGTATTGGGATCCCAAGTAGCCGTGGCTTTTGGTGGGGCTTTGAGACGTGCGTGGCTGCGGGCACCAGCAGAGCAGTACACTAAGGTGACTCGCAGTAATCCTGGTTCTTTTTCAGAATAAATGGCAATCAGTTGGCAACAAATGCCCTAAAATTTTGGTGAAGGGGCAGTGGTGACTGATGACTCCTTGGGACACTGTTTGGCAGACGGTCAATAACATCAACCTGTACTGCGCTCCTAGCCTCTGCAGTACCAGAGAAAACAGGGTTTGCTCCATGTCAGGGTGTCCTCACCCCATCCTGGAGCACCTCCATCACCATCTCGTGCCACATGCTGACAGTCCCTCTGCACCGTGGTGCAGCAGCAGTGTCCTGCCTGTGCTGGAGCAGGGCCTGACACTCCAGAGGTTTCCTGGAGTGACCTGTCCTGTCCTTGGCCATAAACCCAGAGGGATCCCCAAACTGCTTTCAGCTGGTGCCTCTTTAAAATTCAACATAGCCCATTCCCCGTACCGAAGCTGGGTTCCCCCGTGCTGTAAGGGCCTGGAAGCAGCACCAGCATAATGTCACCAGGAACTTTCACCAGACCCTTTGCATTATTTTGTCAAATTTCTCTTGAAAAGTATTAAAGAGACCCTAAAAAGATCTTTTTCCCAGCTGACAGTGCCCCTTTGGCTAACTTACCTTTATCCTGTTCCCTGGGCATCCGCATCTGAACGAAGAATTCCCAGTTTGCTCTGATCCAGGTGTTTCACCAAAGGGCTGGGCTGCCACGTGTCATGCCTGGGAAGAGGCCATTCTGGTTTCAGGTCTTTTTCCATCCACTGCCACATCCATCGGTTGGGCTGTACTGAAAAGACATCGTGGAGCCTTGGGTCACACCGATGTGGCCACATGAGTCTCCTGGGGGGGTTGAGGAAGCAGTGACTGGGAAGGGACTTGAGGGGCTGTCAGCAGGTTGGGGATTCAGCCCCTGGAGGTGTTGGCTCAGGGACAGGTAGTACTTACATGTAGTTGTCTGTTCCCCTGTCCCTTGGCTTGCCCAATTTGCAGGGGAGATATCCAGCAGCTGCCAAGGTGTTGCTTCCAAAAGGACGCAATTCCTGAGAGCTCTGGCCTTGCTGGGACCACCCAGGAGCTCCTGGGACACGCCGGAGTTGAGCGGGGCAAGGTGCATGAGCTGAGCTAGTGGATGGGCTGTGAGGGGGTTCCCCCATAGCTGGGTGACTCCAGGCAGTGAGAATGAGGTGCCAGGAGCTTGGAAGGGCTGGAGAGGCTGATGGAAACTCTTCCTTCTTTCAAAATGGAATTTTGGGTGTTCGTGACAGCCTGCACTCCTCCTTGGAGGAGTGTTGGATGGGCACATCCTGGCAGACTGGGGCTCTCAGCATGGCTGGATGGGGGTGCAGAGGGAAGATCTGGGCTCCCTGGAACCCTGCAGGACTTTCCCCTTTGAGGAATCAGTTTCTCCCAGGCCCTCTGTTCTCCTTGCTTCACCTTCTCTCCTCTGTAGGTGTGGCTGTGGACACGGGCTGTATGCCTGGGGGCTTGAGGCTGGCAGGCACTGCCTGAGTGCTGGACAACTCCTTCCCATCCTATTCCATCTCATTCTGTCCCATCCCAGCCCATCCTGTCCCAGGACCCAGCTCATCCCGGTCTAGGGAGAGCAGCATTGTCCCTGCTCCAGCGGCAGCAGCTCTCTCCCACGAGGAGGCAAGAGGAGATGGATGCAGCAGTCAGGAGCAGAGTGCCAGCTAATTACCCTTCCGAGTGTGTCTTGTAAATTAAGGGCTAATTAGAGGCAAAGTCAGTGTCATGGTTTTACACGTGTTTCTGTGGTGCTGAACAAGGGGAGGGAGGGGGAGCATGCAGCAGCCGGGCTGGAGGCAGCAAGACAGGGGCTCTGCAGGGTCCTGGCAGCTCGGGGTGCAGGGTGCTGAAGCCCTGGCAGCTTGGGGTGAGGGTCCTGGCAGCTCAGGGTGCAGGGTCCTAGCAGTTCAAGGTGCAGGGCACCGTGTCCCAGCGAGCCTCGTGTCAGCACTGCTGGCAGGCAGGATCCGCAGCCAAGGCTCGGAGGTGATCCCTGCGCAACACAGCAGGGGAAGGGGATTTTTGGTACTGGAAAGAGAGAGGTAGGAGGCACCTGCCATGCTGGCGATGAATGAGTGGTGGCAACAGTGATGATGATGATAGCGGGTGGCAGACATGCCTGGTGCAGGGCTGGTGGCCCCATCGCCCCTCTATTCTCTGGAGGGGAGATTTGGGTTCTTGAGCTGTCCTGTCAGGCAGGTACCAGCAGCATCTGAATAGCATCCCTTGGGTTTTCATGGAAACAGCAGGAACAGAAATGTACATTTATGTACAAACTCTGGGGTTCCATGTGGGATTTTATGGGGCTCTGCTCTACATGAAGGGTGGTCCAGCACAGAGAAAGGTTGCCCAGGGAGGTTGTCCCATCTCCATCATCAGAGATGCTCCAAACCTGTCTGACAGTCTAAGGCTGCTGACTTGGGGGGTGGGTCTTGCTTGAGCTGGGGCTGGACAGGATGATGCCAGACCTCCCTTCCACCTCAGCCCTGCTGGGATCCATGAGAGCCAGGTGGGTCTGGTTTCACACAGATGAAGTGCCCTGGCTGTAGCAGCTTTTGCTGGGGACCCACTCCTGCAGGTGTCCATTTGTTCTGTGGAAGGTTCCCACTCCCATACCAGTCCCATTGAAGCCGGGGCTCAGTTCCTTGTCATGGCTCATAGCCCAGCTCTGTCATGGCCATGGAGGGGTTGGTGTGCCAGGGCTGGAGCTGTGGTGCACGGTGGATGGAGTAATTCCACAGCCCTGCCCTGGCCATGGCCAGGTGGGCTGCAGTGGGAATCCCAGCTCAGTGTTTGCACCTCTGGGCATGAAAGGAGGAGACTGTAGCTTTGGAGTAGGAAAGGTGCCCCTTTGCTCCACCCTAAGCTCCCAGAGCACATCCTCTGCAGTGGCTGGAGCTGAATGCCCTGAGGGGAGCACAGGAAGGGGCTGGTGGTGGGCAGGTGCAGTGGGATCCCTCTGGGCAGTGTCCTCCTCCGTGGCAGATTGCTTGCAGACTGAAAAGGATGATGTGTGTTCCCCGTCAGAACCACTCTGTTTGCTGTTCTCGAAATTTTGGGTGTTCTTGTAATCCAGAAACACTTGACCCATTTTGAATCACTGAGTGATCTTGTCCTCTGTGAGAACCTCTGGTCCCAAAAGAGAGGATCAAACCTCTGGTCCTCTCTCAGGGGTTCGGGTTCCTGGGCACAGTCCCAGGGGTTTCCGGCAAGTGGGAAGAAGCATTTCCACCTGCTGTTCCCATCTTACAGATGTCTGTTCCCCTGCTTGTCCCTTTGTCACCCTCTGTTCGATTGCCTACTCTCTCCCAGTGCCTCCTGCGTGGCTGGATTTCCTGCCAGGGACACACAGAGAGAGAAGTTGTGGGATGAGGGTGGGCATGCTGGCTGTGGAGTGGGTTTGGGTTTGCTGAGGTGCTGCAGGCAGTAGTGAAAATCGTGAGCGGACCATGAACTCCAGCTGTGGGAAAGCTGTGTGCCAGGATTCCCAGCTGTGCATCCTGGGGTGCTGCACTGAAACCCACCAACTGGGGTCCCTCTGGGACGTGGGGTGCTCTGGGCTCTTCTCTCAGCACCCTTGGGATGATGCGCCAGCACCCCTTGGGAGAGGAGAGACAGAGAGAGCCTGTCCTTATGCAGGGCC
This sequence comes from Myiotriccus ornatus, assembly GCA_036023395.1. NCBI lineage: Eukaryota > Metazoa > Chordata > Aves > Passeriformes > Tyrannidae > Myiotriccus > Myiotriccus ornatus. The sequence goes on along the minus strand of JAYRBT010000082.1, from coordinate 166,922 downwards.
ACCGGAGGAATGTGGCATCAGGTAGGGGACACTGTACCTTCTCCCACCATGCTTCAGGGCAGCAGTGGGTCTGCCCTCAGTTCGTGTCTCTCTTGCAGGTGCTCCCCACTCGACCAGCAGCACATCCTTGCACTCCGAGCGCTCCATCAGCGGCATCAACCTGGTGGGCTTCAGCTCCAAACCAGACGGAATGCACCAGCGCTCCTACTCCGTCTCCAGCGCAGACCAGTGGAATGAGGCTGTGGCTATCCCCGGCAGCTGCCCCAACCCCTGTGAGTAGCCCTTCTGGCCCCTCTCCCCTTACCTGTGGCGAGTGGGGGCTCATTTCATCGATGAGGCAGTCCTGAGCTCTGCCCCGTGTCTGAGCGCCTGGAGTTTGCTCATGGGTGTCACACACAGTCTCTGGGCCTCAATGGGGCTGTCCCCCTTGGCGAGGGTCGGCTGGCAGTATCCCAGCCAGGGGAGAAGCTTTCCTACTAGGCATGGAGAAGGTCCAGCCAAGGGATGCTGCTCTGCAGCAGGACAGTTCCGACCTCTCTGCTCTGACCTCACTCCGGCTCACCATGCCAGGGGTAACTGCTGCTTTCCCCATCTCTGCTCCTTGCCGGCACCCCCATCTCCCAGATTATGGGGCAGCTGAACGAATAGGAGTGATTCCTGTCTCTGGAGCACACACTGAGCACAGCCCGCCCCCTCCCCCCACGCTCACTCGCTCTCTGTGATGTTTCAGGACAGTTGAGTGAATTAAAATAATTCATACATTTCCCAACGTAGCCACTTTGCCGAATTGGAAAATAAATGCTTTTGTGCTGCATTCATCACTCCTTCGTTCCTGGCTCTGCCGCCGCACTAAAAAAGCAGTTAAATGCACATCAAGAGTGGAGGAGCCATTTCCATGCCTGCTCGCCCCTTGTAGTTCTCATTAGCGCGGCAGCCGCCCCCCCGCCCGCTCCCAGGGGCTTTCGCAGTTTAAAGGAGCCTCTTTATGATCATTACCGGAGTCCGACTGTGCGGGCGCCATTTGCAGCTGAGGAGGCTCCTCATTTGTAACTGTGAAAAACTATCAATTTCAGCGCGCCTGATGCAGCGGCTCCATCATTGGCCCCATCAGCTCCCTGCTGGAAGCGAATTAATCAGACTGTTACTGCTGATGGGGCAGCGCGGGCGAGGGGAGCGGAAGGGCGCAGCGCTGAGCGGGGATGTGCTGGCAGCCCCCTCGCCTTGGACACGGTGGGCAGCGGGGCAGCCCCTGCTGGAGGAAGCACATTGCGAGATGCACTGGACACGGGTGCATCTCCTTGTCCCCATGCTGGGAGAGGGTCGGCAAGCTGTGCCCGGCCCATGGGAGCTGTGAGTACAGGCAGCGGGAGCCTCTGTGCCCCAGTGTGCACAGCAGCAGGTCTTGACACCCTCGTGCAGCACCACAGCTGGCACACGAGGCACCTTGGCACAGGTGAATTCTGTGGCACAGCCCCTGTGGAGAGCAGCTCCCTACTCCAGTGCCCTCCTGCCTCAGGAGCTGTTGTGGCAGGTCTTATCCCTCCTCCCAGCGGCCCCACTCCAGAGCTGGGGGCTGTGCACTGACCTGCCGTGGACTGGTCTGGGTGTCACAGGAGAGCCATACAGTCTCTGCTCCCCATCCCCCTGCATCCTGTCCCTCTGCCTCCCCAGCCCCCACTGCTCCGTTACTCTCCTCCTATCCATGGAGGAGCTGACCATGCTAGCAGCACCCTGACCAATCTGCCTCTTCCATTCACAGTAACTGGAGACTGACAAACGGGAGCTGAGCTGCAGGGTCTGTTGTGGCAGGACAAGGAGTAACATTTTTAAACCAAAAGCAGGTGGATTTATCCCTGGAAATGTTCGAGGCCAGGTGGGACGGGAGTTGGAACAACCTTGTCTAGTGGAAGGTGTTCCTGCCCATGTCAGGAGGCGGGGATTGAATGATCTTTGGTCCCTTCCAACCCAAGCCATTCTGTGACTCTCTGCTGCTGCTCCTCCCTGTGACATGGGGGTAAGATGTCAGCTCAATGCTCACAGTGTGTCCCGGGCACTGGTGGCTGTCCACTCTTGGGTCCTGCCACACTGTGCCAGACCCCAAGCCCTGTGTTGACTCGTGCCTGGCCATACCCTGTGTTAGTGCTCCACAGACATGTAACAGGGCCGGCCATGCTGGATGGCCTGTGGCGGATGAGGGACCACCGGCCCAGGGGTCCCAGGTGGCTCCCAGGGCTGTGTCCATGGGCTGTGTCACCCACAGCCACAGCCAGCAGAAGTGGATTCTCAGGATCACAAGGGGAAGGGGGCATTTGGGGGGTGGGCAGTGCTTCCCACATGGCACAGACTGCCGAGCTGAGCAGCACGATCACCCCTCCACCAAGGGACTGAGCACCCTGAGGGGGTCCCTGCACCACACCTGAACCCCAGCTCTGCCAGGGTCCAAGCTCTCTGCTGTATTTCCATCTCTGCATGGCCAGGCAGGTGAACAATATTCCTCTGCTCAGAGCAGATTTTGGGCACATGCTGAGGGTGTAGGCCACCCTCTCAGCACCTGAGGACAGGCTGTCTGATCCAGTTATGCACACAAAAGAGGCATGGGACAGGGACGTAAAGTCACGTAAATGTGCTCCAGCACATTCTATGTCTGTCCCTTATGGAGGAGCTCTGTGACCCCCCTGTAGGGTCACAGAGCCACCCGTAAGACTGGTTGGTTTGGAGATGGAGCCCAGGAGGTTCCAGGTGTGCCTGTGGAGGGTTCCATGGTGAGACGAGGACCTGTAAGTCCTTGGGTGGATCAGAGGGGCTCACTTGCCCTGCTGGGGAAGGAGGGGGAGCGAGCAACACCTGATCTTGCCGAGGGAGTATATTCCACGTGCCTCCCCCCACCCCACTGCCATCCCAACCCCATCCCACCAGGGCCCTGGAAGCCCCCAGCTCTGGTGCTGGGCAGTAAGAGCAGGGACAAGGGCGATGATCCCTCGGGGATCGGGAGGTGCCAGGCTCACGGCAGGTTGCTAGAGCATTTCTGGGAGTGCGGAAGTGCACGACCCTACTCACTGAGCCTGGAGCAGAGCGCTGGCAGCACAGGCTTTGGCCTGGGGGGCATCCTGGTGAGCAGGTGGGCAGCAGAGGGAGGCTAGAGGCACCATGTGTAGCCACTGATGAGAAAGTTCAGGTCCCCTGCGACATGCGGCTGGGAGCTGAAGGTGCCTCACACCTGCTCTAAGCACAGTCCTGTAACAGGATCACTAATTTATATTTATAAAACTGGAGTCTGATTCTATTAGATTTATCTCTCCTAATTGTCAAGGGTGAGCTATTTCCCTGTGGATAAATAGCATCAGAAACACCCTACTAGTATGTGTCAGTGCAGGAGAAGCCAGAGTTGGGATAGATCCAATGCTGCAGCCTCTCCCATCCGTGGGAGGGGGACACTGGCTGCACTCCGACCCCTGACTGGGGCAGGTCCTGGGCTGTTTCCCTCTGTGCCTCCCTGTATCCCTCTGTGCTCCTCTCCACCCCGCTGTTGGTGTTTGTCGAGACAGACCAAGCCCCAGAGAGCCAGTCTGACCAAAGCAGGCTGAACTGGAGAAGCAGAGGCTGCGCTGGGGTGGGAGAAGGGCTTGGTAGGTCCCTGCAGTCCTGCTGCTGGAACTTGTGCCCTTCTGCGACGCTGTGATTCCTTTCTTAATTTCAGGTGCCACAGAACTTGGAAATGGAGGGTCAGGACTTGATGGGAAACACTGGGCTGTGGCAGAGAGGACGGCAAGCTGTCTGGAGCAGAGGAGCTGCCATCCGTGCCCCGGGGGTGGGTGGACACTGGAGAGGCAGGACTGGATTTAGGAGAGGGTTAACAGTGCAGCGAGGGCTCCTGCGCCTCGTTGCCTTCCCCGGAGTCTGCATTTTTATGCTGATTGGAAGCCTGCGCTGTGTGTGCTGCTGAAATTGAATGTCAGGCTTTTGATTTTGTTGCTGGTCTCTAATGAAATTTGACATTTAATGGTGAGTGCAGCGGCAGCGTGTGTGTGTGTGATCGGAGCTTGATTAGCGCACTCTAATTGACAGTAATTAGGCAGCTCCCTGATTGTTTCTAATTCTGCTATTAATTGTAAGGAACAGTATGATTGAGGATAAATTTGGTGCGTTGCTGCTGGGGATGCAGCTTCTTCAGCTCCGTATCGGAAGCCTATTGAGCCCATCATGCTCAGGTTCCTGAGTGTGGCAACCCCAGTCACCTCGTCTGGCAGAACAGTGCGGGGGGGAGGCAAGTGCTTCTGCAGAGGCTCTGCAGATTCTGGGGCCTGGATCTGCCCTGGGGGGGCCGAGAGCACCTCCTGGTCCATCCCTTCCCTCATGCAGGGGACGCTGCTGCTGAGTGCTCCCCCAGGGACACATGCTGCGGGATGGCACATCAGGCTGCCTCAGTGATGTCCCGGCTGCATAGATGCCAGCGCTGCCCCTGCGTAATCATCCCACATGGATCCTGGTGTGGAGCAGGTCCAGCCTGACTCTGCCCAATTTTCTGCCAGCCCTGAGCTGGAGTGCATGCCAGAGTGGCCCCGTGCCATGGGGCTGAGTGGGTATGTCCCAGTCTCATGTGGCCATATGGCCAGACGAGTATCAGGGATGACTCCAGGACACCTGGGTGCCTCTGGAAAGAGCAGACTGTCACTGTCCCACTGTACACGACTTGCCTTATCTTTGTCCCCAGCTAATGGTACCGCCGACTCGCTCAGCTCCAGCCCAAACATTTCCAGTACCGCCAGCCCGAAGCTGGAGCCGCCTCCGTCACCACACGCCAACAGGAAGAAGCATCGCAGGAAAAAGAGCACAGGGACGACTCGGCCTGATGGCCCCAGCACAGCAGCAGAAGGTAGGAAGGGTCTGGCAGCAGTGCCATCTTGGAGCACTGGGCATCCAGGGGTTCAGGGAAGATCTGGGGTTCAGAGGGCTCCTCATCCAAGTCTTGATAGGGACCTGGGGCTCGGAGCACTCCTTGTCCAAGCAGCTTGTGCTGAGGAAGGAGAGAGAAACCAGCCTCTCTGATCTGCCCTTCCCTCCACTTCTCATGCGCAGTGCAGGCAGGACCAGCATCACGCCTGTGCCTGCACAGACCCTCAGTGATAACAATAATTACTAACTGTAGTCACTGGCATGAGAGCACACCACATGGTTAATGTGTGCAGACACTTTCCACCACAAGAACCTATTTCTGTTTTGGAAACTGGCCAAACTTTCATAATTTAAAAGACCTGCGCTAGGCACCTGCCTCAAGCCACAGGTCTTCTGGAAAAGCTTGTCTAGTTCAGGTGACCAGCTGAAGGCATGTGCGCTGCTTAGCCGATACTCAAAGTACTGATGGTTTTTGTGGTGAGAAATTCCGGTGTCTGTGGTTGCGAAATTCTGGTGTCTGTGGTTGCTGAAGAGGGACCCAAAGCTTGGCAGGAGGCTGCAAGGCATGGGGAAGCATTCTGCTGGGAAAAACCACCCAGATTTGTCCAGGTAGAGATGAGCCTGGCAGCCACTTTCTCCAAAGCCTGCATCTGCGATTAGCCTCTGGCAAAAGCGATCCTTAGTCGTCTGAGATTTTACTCCATCCTTGGTCGTCCTGTCCCACAGCACTCAATAAGCTTTTGTAGTGAACTAAAGTAAAGATGTAATTCAGATGGGAGGAGGGTTCAGTACAAGTGGCTGTTGCAAAACAAACCTGTACCTGAAGCTGCTGCAGCTGTCCTGTCACCTTGCTCCATCCCAGGTCCACCTACAGCCCAGCAGCCCAGGTGTCCCATGGCAGAACCGCTCTCCTCAAATGCCCTCTCTTGGAAACTTTGCAGAGATGATGTGCAGAGTTGGGTAGATGTGCTGTGCTTTCTTTGCTGTTGTAGTTGTCTGCATCTAAAATGCACCAAGTCTAGGACAGGCTTCTCCTCTGCAGTGGTTGACTGAGGCACCTTGAGCATTGTTTGAGTCTGTCATACCCACTGGTCTCATGGTTAGCAAAGCACGATGTATCTCCAGTTTGTTCTTAGCTCTGAGTGTATGTTGCCTCCTCAGATCCATTGCTGCCCTTCCTAAATTGGTTTGCAGTTCTCAGCCGAGTGCTCGGCAAAAGAAGAGACTCATTCTTTGTATGAAGAGTGAGACAGCGAAGGGTAGAATGACTTTGCACCCACATGTGAAACTTGAGAAAGCAGATGCTGAAGTACTGTGTCCCATCCTTTAATAATATTCTAAGAAAGAGTTGTAAAGAAGGTCCCAAAGCTGACCTGGGTGTGATATCTGGGTTTATGATGTAGACACGAAGGCACTCAGCTGGCCACCATGAAGACTGAGAAGTGCAGGACTGCTGTGCCAGTGTTTGCAGAGGAGGAGCCTGGTCCTGTGGCTGCTTGGCGCAGCTGACGGTGTGTGAGAGGTGCAGATGCCAGGACCTCAGGGTACACAGAATGGAATGCAGTGTTGTAGTGGAAAAGGTCATTGAACTCGGAAACACTTTTACAAAGCAGTAATATGGACTAACCGCTGCTCGAAATCTTAAAATTTGATTAGTTCTTTTTCCACAACGCATGTGTGATTGGCAGAATTTCCAGTCCCCTGCTCCCAAGCACATGGACTGGAGAACTGATACCCTCCTCCTTGGGTGCCCAGACCTGTAGTCTTTGAGCCATCCCAGTTTTTCTGTCATTTCATAGGAGTATTTTTTCAGATGTGCTCACTCTGTATGTCCTTCCTGATCTGGAAGCATCCCTGGAAGGTGGAGTGGGAGGGGTGGAGCATGAGGGCATCACACTGTTTTCTGTTGTTCCCTGCCCTGGTCCTTGGCTGTGGCAGTGAGCTGGGCAAAGGCCTGTGTTATCTGCAGTGATACCCAAGCCTTGTCTCAGGTTGAGATGGTTAGTTTGGAGCCCTGTGAGGTGTTGGAGCAATGTAACTTTTTCCTACAATATGCATTCGTTCACATTTATCTACATGGAACTTCATTTGCCGGCAAAGTGTCAGTTCCCAAACTTCATCCGTCACTTCACAGACCTTGCACACCATGGATCCTCCTGCTGCCAGAGCCTGTGGCACTGGCGCCGGGAGCAGGAGGAATCCCCTGGCTGTGATCTGCAGTGCTGCCGGTGCTGGGACATGGGCAGATGGGCGTCTGAGCTGCTCTGCTGTGGCGGTAGGAAGGACCAATGAAATGACCACTTGAGCAGTGAGGAGAGTGCAGCACAGCAGAGGGGGCATCTGCGACCCACAGACACACAAGCCACCTGTCTTCCATGTCTCCAGGCTTTCCAAGCCCCCATGTTCTCCTCCAGTGGGTGAATGGGTGAATGCCAGCAGGACCCTGCTCCAAGTCCAGGGAGTGGCCACTCATACTGCACTTGGAGCTTCCCATCTTGGTCCTGCTCTAGCCAGTTCCAGCAGTAAAGAGCTGTATGCCCCGTTTTGGGGAGAGGGGGGCGTCTCTGTCAGGAGAGGGTCCTTGTGCATCCCTGTACTCAGTATGAATTATGGAGCTGGATCACACACTCCTATACATGCAGACAATCCCCTGTCTGCCACGCACGTGCTGCCAGATCTCTTGCCCCTGGTACCTTTGTGGGCAACTTGGTCAGTCTCTCTCCTGCTCCCAGCACCCAGACTGCTCTGAGAGCAGACACAGCTCTGTGCTCTGTGACAGCTCGTCACCAGGACCAGCAGCCCAGGGCAGAGGCAGAGGAGCAAGTGACTCTGGGACTGATACTCGGGTAGTTGCCCCTGGGTCACTGCCCTGCATGAGACGGAGAGACTGGTGCAAGCACAAGGCAGTGCTGAGTCTCCACGTGAGGTCCCATCCTGATGTCTGAATGGATGGCAGTCAGTTCCAACCACAAACCTGGGGCTGAGCATTGCCCCACGTCATGGGCATGGCCATGGGTTTATCTCATGGACTGGTGTCCATAAGTATGCCTGATCCCCCCTTGAATCTTTTTTAGCTGCTCTTGAACAGTTCCAGCAGTTTTTTTCAGAGCAGGGTAATCTGAGCTTTTTGCTTTCACATAGTCAACACAGTGAAAGTGTGAAATCGCTGTGCTGGGAGTGGGGCTGATGGGCTCTGTGGCACACCCTTGTGGTGCTCATCTCCCTGTCCTGGCAGGACCGTGGGAACAGCCCAGTGATGAGCCATGCTCCCCCATCAGCTCAGGCCACTGTGGCTGTACTGGTGTGGGGAGCACTGCGGCCGGATGCCCCAAAATCAGGAGCTGTCTGGGGCTGGGTGTGGTGTCAGGCTCAGCCTCTGTCACAGTGTTCCTCTGGGCAGCACCAGCTGTGGGGTTGTGTGGGGGAGCAGATTTGGGCAGTGCCCAGACTGCCTTCACCTTCCTGTGCCCACCTCACACCTGTGAGCAGGGCATGAGCGGCTCAGGTTAGCATCCTGGGAAAGTTGGTGAGGTCTGGGGATAAATTGCCATCAGTTTATCTCATTTAGGAGGTAATCAGAGCCAGGGACGTGCGGAGCAATTGAATCTTAGTTGTTCTGAAGTATCATAAATCAAACGAGCTGTTGCTATTTTACATGGGCTCATGTTAAAGAGAGCGCAGTGTCAGGCTGCCAGGGAGCATCCACAAACTATGGCAGGCGTGGGATTGGGCTGCCGGGGATGTCACCAAACGGGAGAGTACGGCTCAGGCTGTCAGGGAGCACCCACAGGCTGGCAAACGTGTGTCAGGCTGTCAGGGGATGCAGATGCTTGTCACCACAGTGGGGTTGCAGTGTCAGCCCGCAGTGACCATCAGGGAAGTCTGCTCAGATCAGAGCCCAGCAAAGTGTCACAGCCAGAAGTGCTCCATCCTGCCACAGGGCAGCCCAGAGCCTCCCTGCAGCCACAACTCCTCTGTGCCTGAGACCCTCGGCCCCTGTCCCGAGAGCCAGGAGGGCGCAGGAGCCACCAGACACAGCTGAGGGCAGCAGCACCTTTGCGACACTCCCTGGGCCAGCCTCCCCATGGCTGCCAGAGCTCCGGGGATAATGAACTTCTCATGTGCTTAAAGAGTGATGCAGGGTGCATGGCGAGAAGCTGACAGCCCCTTAATGTGCTTCTCAGTGGCGGCCAAACGACGCGGTTTTGTCTTTGTTTTTTAGTTTTAAAACCCACGGGAAATTGATGGCCAGTAAAGAGTTGTGTTGGGGCGATGTGCGTGATTAATGCCAACTGTCAGGGGCTGTCAGAGGCCGATCGCGGTGAGCTGGGAGCGCGAGGCTGAGCTGCACTCACCAGATTGCTGGGGATTCCAGCTGCCATCGCTCAGCTCCTGCCTGCCCCACACAGCTTGTGTCACCCGTGCGCTTCCTTCCGCCAAGCCTCTTAATTCAGTTCTAACAAGTCACTCCTGCTCATTACAGACCCTGGAGCTCCCTGCTCTGTCCTGGCAGGACGGAGGCAGCCTGTGCCAGGCATGGCCGCACCACAGCCAGTCCTCCATCTCCATCAGCTCCCACCCCCTCTCATGTGCGCACCCCTGACCCCACCACAAGCCTCCGCTCACACCACAAACCCTGTGCTGTCCATGCCATTCCTCCTGTGCCCACAGCGTGGCCCCCCCACCCCGGTGCATGCACACACTCCCATGGCCCTTCTGCCACCTCCCAGCCCTGCCACGCTGTGCTCACGCTGCACCCTGTATGGCATCCGCCCCCCATGTACACAGAAATGACACTCTTTGACCCTTATATGACCCCCTGCACACCCCCATATACCTGCGGCGTCCCTCAGGATCACCTGCTCCTCCTGACACACTGTGTCCTTTCCCCCCGCACACACATGTTTGAGACCCCGCTACATGCCCTCTGTTCTACAGCTCACTGTGCCCATCCCTGCTTGAGCCCCCATGGCTGCCACCCCCTGCGCCCATGCTGTCCCCAGTGGGGACATGCCAGCTCAGCCTGGGGCACTCCTGGATCTGGGGGTGCTGGGACAGCGGGTGCTGTTCCTGCTGCGCTCTCCTGGCGGCTGTCCCCGCGGAGGGGCCTGTCCCTGTCGCGCTAATACAGGTTGGGAATATTGGGTTTAATGATCTGCAAAATGAGGAGGCAGCGAGCTGACATTTACGAATGGTGCTGCATCCTTCTCTTCCCAGACGCCTGCTAATTTGTTGATATCCCAAACACCTCATAATGATGTGGTACAGTGGCAGCTTGCAAACAAGCATCCTGAGGCCAGGGGATGCTGGCTGCTCTGCTCCAGGACCCTTCTCATGGGCTTGGCAGCCAGAGAGCAGAGCTGTGGGCCAGGGTCTCCCTGCACCTCAAGCACAACCTGTCCCTGGTTTCTGCCCCGCACACTGGAGGCATTGCCTCACCTCCTCTGCTCTCTGTGTGACCTCCCACTCACCAGGGCCTTTGGAAACACTTCTACTATGGCAGCAAAAAGTGGGAGCAGGAGTGGAACTGGGAGAAGGGCAATGTGGAGGGAGAGGCTGGATGTGACGGGGAGATGGAGAAGAGCAGAGGTGAGAGAGGAGACTTCTGCTTGGAGAACAGGGCTCAGTGCAAGCTCTGCTTCCTGTTTTGCTGATGTTGAGTGTGATCCTGCTCCTCCCTGCTTGAGCTGCTAGGATGCAGGGAAGGTGTCCCACACTATCCTGTGCACCACTCTGCATGGGAAGGAGCCGTCTGACATGAAGGGCTCTCCGTGCCTCGGGTGTTGTTGTGGAGGTGCTCCTGCCACCCCCTGTGCTGAGCTCCCCCAGCCCAGCCCGCTGGGGTGGGAAGTGCTGCCCTGGGCCTTTGGGCTCTGTCCATTGCACTGTGTGGGGAAGGAATTGCTGCCCTGTGTCCGAGTGTTTTGGAGCATGGTCCTGCCACGGTGGGTGAGGAGCATCAGGGACCAGAGGGACATTGCTCCATCCTCTGTGTCCTCTCACAGCTGCTTTGTGTCCCAGTGCTTGTGGGACAGGGGAGCAGCCCCCCTGTATTGCTGCTTTTGCTGTGAGTGTGCTGCTGTGTGGGGGCACCTCGGGTAAGGGTGAAGGATGGGGCCAGCCTGCTACACTGCAGCTCCCTGTGGGGACACGCTGCCCTGGAGTCACCTGCCGCACCCCAGGAAGAAGCAGGGTGTCCATCAGAAAGGAGGTGGGAAGTGCTGCTCCCCTGGCTCCATGTCAGGGTCCCCACGGGGGCGTCTCTGGGCTGAGTGCCGATGTGGGCCGTAGCCAGAGCCTTTCGCAGAGCTGGACTGAGCTCTGCCCTATCCTGTGCTGAAGCTGAGGGATTTTCAGCCCTCTGATGTACCCCTTCTGCTCAGAGCTGTGCTTCCCACCACTCAGAGCAGAGAAGGGGGCCTTGGCACAAGCTGTGAGGGCAACACTCCAGGACACCACTGTTCCCCTCTCTGACATCCCACAAGGTGTCACTGACAGACCCACCATCCCACTGGGCACCTTGGCCCCAGGGCCCCTGTGGGCCACAAAGCTCTGGCCCTCCCTTGCACCTTGGTGGGCTCTTCCTCACCCTCCTCCTGTCCTTAGGGCTGGCTCCCAGCAGGGGACACAGGATGTCTCTGTTCCCTCGTTTCTTGCCAGAGGACATGGTTCCTTCCCGAGCTGGTGTACTGGCAGGAGGGGCTGCTGGCTGCCTGCCCATCACAGCAGCCTGGGGAAGGATGACTCCCCAGGCTGGTCACCTGGCTGCAGTCCCTACCAGAGCCGGCTCAGCTCACCTGCCAGTGGGGTCTGGGTGCCACATGGCCCTGCCATTCCGGCCGTTCTGCCATGCCCTCCCTAATTCTGCTCCCATTTGGAGCCCTGGTTGCTGGACGGCGTTGGAGGGGGGTCGTGGGGTTAACACCCATTAGCAGAGCCAGCTCCCACCAAACTCTGCTCAGCGACTCTTCATGGAGCTCAGTCTTTAAAACATCATCAAAAAATCATCAAGAGAGTGAGGCAGCACGTTCATTTCCACTGCCCACTAATTCTAATGGCGCTGGTGTAATGGGCTCCCACCAGCACGCCGGGGGGCAGCTGGGGGGTGGGCTCTGCTGTCTGGCCCCAGGATAGCTCCTCACCCCAAGGCAATTAGGAAGGCCTCCTGTAGGAGTGGCTTCCTCTGGGACCTGAGCCCTGTTGAGTCGGAACTCTAGGGCTCCTCTGGGCTCTGGGAAGGAGCCTGTGCCCACACGTCAGGCAGGAAAGGGAGTTCTGCCAGCTCTGCTTCAGCAGAGGTAGTCCAGACCCTTCTGCCCACATCATCTGTTTGGTGCTGTGCTTTCATCCAGCCAGAAATGCCCCTGCCACATTGAAACCTGTACCTCTCCCCAGAAAAAGATGAGAATGCCCTGTACTTACCCTAAAGAAATTACTTGAGTCTGATTCAACTTGTACGAATCCCTCGGGGAGCTCAGGACCTGGTCCCAGACTGTCCCAGAAGCTGGGTCTGCACAGTGTTCAAAGCTGCTCTGAGTCCTTGGTTCCCTTCCCAGCTCTGCCGAACCCCACGTGTGAATCCAGGGGTGTGATCCCACAGTGCCCTGCTCTCCTGCTGTAGCCACGTTGTGCTCGGGCTCCAAAGAGGTGCCACTCCGTGTGGCTGCAGGGAGGAGAGGTGGGGAGTTTCCCTTAGTGTGCCTTAGCTGTGGTCCTTTGTTAGCTCTTCCCGGGCTCCAAGAGCAACAGGCCCTTTGTTCAGCATGAAGCTGGAGGCATAAAGGAGGAAAGGAACGGAGGTCCCCCAGCTTGTGGAACCTGTGCAGGGGCTTTGGTCAAACTGAGACTGCTGCCAGGGCTGGGACCGGGCAGCCCCAGGGCTCCAGGATGTCCCTAAGCTGTGACAGTGCAAAAGTCCATCCCAGTGGGGTTGGAGCCCCAGAAATTTCCATCTCCCAGCAGGAGGGACCTGCCTGCCTGCCTTCTGTAAATGTCCTGAGCAGAGGGTTGAGAGCCCCCCACACCAGCACAGTGCCTGGGGTGGGCAGGGTGGGCATTTGCTTCCACTGGGAAGCTTACAGGCACAGGAAGGCTGGGGCTGGGATTCCTGCCTGCATGTTTGATAGGGATGTACTGGGCAAATGAGACAGGAACAAGGAGGGTGGAGCCCTGTGAGCCTACGGCAGGAGTCCTTGCTGTGTCCCGGGGACCATGACCTGCCTCCTGCTGTTCAGTGACAGAAAAGCCGCTCAGCAGCAGGGAGGGCTTGAAGTGCATCCAGTGCTTCCTGGGTGCAGGCAGCTGACTTGGGCTCTGCAGCACAGACGGCAGCCACAGGTGGCTCAGACCAAGGAAGGGAGAGATTTGAGAACAGGGCCTGTTCTGATGCGTCAGGGTGCCCCAGGAGTATTCTCTGCAGATGCTCCCTCCAGCATGTGGGCAGTCTCAGGGAGCTGCTGCTCTCTCCTGACTGGTATTGCTTGGCCCAGGGCAATCACTGGCCCTGCAGCTGTGGGGGGCTGGTCCTGGCTTCCCTGCAGCCCGGGAGCTTCCTGCCCCTTTCTGGGTCTGGCAGCACTCACAGAGGCTGGTGCCAGTGAGCCAAGGAGGCAATGCCTGTTAGCCTGGCTGTTGTCTGGTTATTTCTTCTCCCAGTATTCACAAGTCACCAGCTGTATATTTTCCAAGAATCTTGTTCTTGAGCTAGGATTTGGTGTCCTTGAAGCCTCCACAGCAAACACCCTTAGGGAAGAGGCACATGACCTATAGGGAGCACCCCAGAGCAGAGACTGTGGGGTGTCCCCTGTGGCTGAGAGCTGGAGGAAAGGGCAAAGTGCTGGACAAGTGGGATGTCCCGATTAGTCTGGAGCATCACAAGAGAGGGGAGAGTCCTGACTGCCTGCTCCCCTCAGTCTGCCAGCCTCCTGAGGGCCCAGAGTCTTTCCAGCAGGAGAGAGGCAGGTGCAGACCTCTTTCCCCAGAGGAAGAGTCCCAGGCTGATTTAGGGTGAAATGAATGAAACAGCCTCCCCTTGCTATCTGGGAAGGGCGAACCAGGAGAACCCTGCATGCTGGAGTCATTCCATCCTCCCCAGGCTCGTCTGGTGTGGAGACCCAGCCTTGCATTCCTACACCAGTGCACAAGCATTGCTGGTCTCCAGGCTGGGGGCTGCTGCTGGGATCCATGCAGGACACATCATGGAGCTCTCAGCACTGGTAAAGGGCAGCACCATTCCAGCCTGATGTCACACTTTTAACCATGGAATGCAGGATCCCAAGGCACTCTGCATCGCGGCACAGGGGCAAGAGGGCAGTTTATCCTCAGGTTGGTGTGGGATGAACACCTCTGCATGATGGAGAGAGATAGGGTTGGATGCTGTGCCTGGTACTTGTCAGTGCAAGTGGTGCCTATGAGGAAGGGCTGTGCTCTCCCACCACTCCCACTGGAGCTGGCCTTCCTAAGGAGACTTCCCAATGCCGCACCATGTTCTGGGGGTATTTGTGGGCACAGCCTGGCTTAGATAGGGCCAGATGGCCCAGCAACAGCTGAGGGTGGCCGTGCCCTTGGTGGGACCCGGCCAGAGGCCTGTGCAGCCGTCCACAGCCCTGATGGGGGCTGTGGCACCTCCTCAGTCCCTGTCCTCCTGCTGCTTCCCTCCACTGTGAGGGGCTTCTTCACCACAGAGAAGTCAGGCAGAAGAGGGGACCCCCTCCAGACTCCCTTGCTTGCCTCTCCATGTCAGCCCCAATGGGCACAAACACTGCCAGGCTTGAGGCCAGTGCCGCTCTGCCTCACTGTGGACCGAGGGCCCCTCGGCCTCTGTGCTGTCTCTGGAGCTGAGCAGTTGACTCCCTGCTTTTAATAGAGAGCTGGGAAGGCACATTATGGAGATGAGGGTGTTATTTGCATAACGCTAATTAGGTAATTACAAATCATTTTGCTATGAGCTGAAGCGTGTGCTGTGACATAACGTTTATTAGTCATTCCATTCAGGCCCCGCTTAGTTAAGTCATTTACTGCACTAACTACTGAAGTTGGCAATAAAAGGTAAATGCTGGCGCTGGGTGCGAGGCTGAGGCAGGGCGTGCCATGAACTGTGCCGGGGGGGCTGCAGGGCAGAGCCCGGGCTGGCAGGTGTTAGGGGGTAGAACACTTTTAAGCCTTGGTGAAGGGCACCCTCTGAGCCCATGGCACAGGACCTCCTTGCATTGCCTCACTCGGCGTGCAGGGCCTGTCCCTCCAAAGCCACTCGTGGGCGGGTACCGAGTGCTGGTGCTGGGGCAGTTTTTGGGCACCAGCTCTCAGAAGAGCTGACTTCACTACTCCAGAGATTGGCAGCTCTCTCCGACACAGGTCAAAGAGAGTGGGCACAAGCAGCTTCCAGGGGGCTGGAAGCCTCCTAGGTTTCCCAGATCAGATGGCGGGGGAAAGAGGCTGCAGAAGGGCGAGCCAAGGCCAGTGGAGCTGTGTGGGCAGCGGGAGGGAGGGCTGGCACAAAACTCCGGTTCCTCCCTGCCGTCCCATGCCTGTCCCAGCCCCCTGGGCTCCACTGCTGCCAGTGACCCTGCCCATGTGCAGGCACAGTTATGGTCCATGGGGACTATCCAGTGGCAGAGCCTCTCCTTCCCAGCCCTGTGTCATGGCCCACCTTTCTCTTCCAGAACCAGATGAGCCATTTGAGTTCATTATCGTGTCGCTGACGGGCCAGACATGGCTTTTTGAGGCCTCAACGTCAGAGGAGCGGGAGCTCTGGGTGCAGGCCATCGAGAGCCAGATCCTGGCCAGCCTGCAGGGCTGCGAGAGCAGCAAGAACAAGGTAAGAGGCCTCGGCCAAGGTCTCACCTCTCTGGCTTCTGCCACATCCCTCCATGTCCCATGTCACCCTGTCTGTCCAGGCTGGATCCTGTCCAGATCCCTCTGCTCCCTGTCAGTTGAATCCCATCACTGGGATTCCTCCCAGGTTTTCTGTCACCTCTTCCAGCCTGGCTCTGGCACCATGGAACATTCTGCATCCCACCAGGCTGGATCCCTGCTGTCTACTCCCTCCCTGGACAGCTCTGCCCTTCCTCCCTGCTGTGGCGCATGTCCCCTGCTCCTCTGGCACGCAGCTGGCCATGATCCTTGGTCCCTCCAGTCCCAGTTGTCTGAGCCCTTGTGCTGGACAACCTCCTGGGTTCCCCCGGAGTGTGGTGCCGGAGGGCTTGAGGGGTGCAGGACGTGTGGCCTGCAGCGAAGGGGGTCTCGTGGGGTCTGTTCCAGGCTCGGCTGGGCAGCCAGGGTGACGCGCAGGCCATGCAGGCCGTCCGCACCGCGCGCGGGAACAGCTTCTGCGTGGACTGCGACGCTCCGAGTAAGAGACACTGCACTGAGGGAGGGGCTCAGCCAGGACGGGAGGGGGCTCCAGCCACCCCCTCTCTCAGCCCAGAGAGACCTGCTCCATGGGACTGTCCTGTCCTTTCCTGTCGTGGACCTGCCCCTCAGGGGTGGGGTACAGACCCACCTGCCACACTGGCCTGTGACCCCTTACTGGCCAGCCTGGGGCCCTGGCCTCTCTGTGCCTTACTCTCCCAGGGGCACTGGGCTGGGAAGAGTTCTGGTGGGCAGGTGCCTGCAAATATGCGTCTTCTGAATCACAGGAGACAAGCTGGTGAGTCCGTGCAGGTATTAACTCTCCCCCACTGATCCTGCTGCCCTCAGATCCCGACTGGGCCAGTCTGAACCTGGGTGCCCTCATGTGCATCGAGTGCTCTGGGATCCATCGCAACCTGGGCACCCACCTGTCCCGCGTGCGATCCCTGGACCTGGACGACTGGCCTAGCGAGCTTCTCATGGTCATGACAGCCATCGGCAATGCCCTGGCCAACGCCGTGTGGGAGGGAATGGTGGAGGGGTACACCAAGCCCACTCCTGAGAGCAGTCGGTAAGGGCAGTGGGGAACCCCAGAGGTGTGTCTTGGGCACCACACCAGGAGGGCTGGGAGCACCACAGGGGTTTGGGAGCAGCTGTCAAGACAGGATTCCTCAAGGCGCTCTAGTGTTGGGGGTCCTGCCTGCCCTTGAGGTACTGGCCATCCTCTCCCACCTTTCTGGTGGCTCATTGAGGCTCCATGGTGGCCACGGCCATGCGGTGCCTGCAGGAGCTGAGGCTGGCTGCAAAACCGAAGGGGTTAACAGAGATGGCTTGGCAGCACTGTGTGGGTCTCCAGGGTCTGTCCCTTTCAGGCCCTTGTCTGTCCCTATCGGAGCCACTCTGCTGTCACTCATCCCAACAAGAGCCCATTCTGCGGCTTATCAGCGTTCGCGCGGGTCAGGGGGCGGCGGCAGTGAGCATGCTCGGCGCGGGGCGTTGGTGGCTGCCCGCCAGATGCAGATGGATAGAATGGCAGCAGATAGCGGCGGGACGGCACGCATCGATCCGCCGGCCCCGCGGCCCCGGCGGGACGGACACGGACACAGCCTTTGTTTGTGCCAGGCGAGACGGCGGCGGCGATAAGGGGCCTCCTGTGGCACTGGGCTGGCGTGTGCAGTGCTAACCTTTTCCTGCTGCTGGCCACGGCCCTCACGCAGGCACGGGAGAGGGATGGTCCCCACGCTGCCACGGCATGGGCATGCAGGAGACTCTGAGGGGCTCCAGAATGGAGAGACAGGTGGGGGGTCTGGGTGTGGGACGCTGCTGCTGTACGAGCATGGACATAACCCCACGGTGTCGATAGGGAGCTGTAAGGAAGTGCAGTTAGCCAAGCAGGTGTCAGGCACATGTCTGGATTGGGGTTACAGAGCCCCAGTGACAGCTGTGGGCACCAGGACACAGCGAGGGGTGTCCAGGACGTACCTGGATGTGACAGACACTCGCTGCTCACGAGGGCGTGTTTAGGTGACAGTGCTGGTACTCGTGTCCCTTCGCATGTGGGGCCGAGGCAGGTTGTCCCACCTGTGACAGTGACAGCGTCCCATCTGGCAGGGAGGAGAAGGAGCGCTGGATCCGGGCTAAATATGAGCAGAAGCTCTTCCTGGCTCCACTGCCCCAGTCGGACATCCCTCTGGGGCAGCAGCTGCTGCGGGCCGTGGTGGAGGATGACCTGCGCCTTGTGGTAACACTCCTGGCCCATGGCACCAAAGAGGAAGTGAATGAGACCTATGGGGACGGAGACGGGCGCACAGCGCTGCATCTGTCCTGTGCTATGGCCAATGTCGTCTTCACACAGCTGCTCCTCTGGGTAAGACGGGACCTGCAGCCTCCACAATGACAGTTCTGGTGCTATCCCAGTGTTTCCCCACCTCCCTGATCCCAGGGCATGAGACAGCTCTTGCCCATCTTGCTGCTGTGGGTTCCCTCACGTGCCCACTGACGCTGCCCTGCCCACCCTCCCAGCTCCCTCTCCTTACCCATTCCAGAGCCCCTCTGCTCCCTGCCACTCCCATGCCCATGGGGACATGGCACCCAGGTGCCGCTGATAGGCTGCTTCTCTCCCTCACACAGTACGGAGTGGACGTGAAGAGCCGGGATGCTCGGGGCCTGACCCCGCTGGCCTATGCCCGGCGAGCCGGCAGCCAGGAGTGCATCGACATCCTGCTGCAACACGGCTGCCCCAGCGACAGCGCTGCCACGCTGACCCCCAGCCTGCCCCGTCGCAACGCCAACGCCAACAACAACGCTTGCGCCGTGGCGCCGGCCGAGCTCAGCACCAGCCCCAGCGCGGTCTAGCCCTGCGTGGGCCGTCCGCTCTGCGCGCGGCCGCCCTCCAGCCCTGCTGGGGACCAGGGCCGCAGAAGCTGGTCTGGGAGCACCACAGCCGGGCGCCCCACAGTGCTGCCCCCACCGGGACTCCCGTTCTGGCCAAGAGGAGGCCGGGAGCCAGCTGTGAGCCAGCATCCTGCTCCTCTGTGCCAGTTCCCGTGGACTTTCCCTTGCAGCTAGTGGGACTGCACAGACCCGGTGACGTCAGCTTGCAGAGGGGTTCCTGCTTAGTCACTGGGGCGACTCCAGTGTTCCCCGTTCTCATGACCGGTACATGGAGGGGGAGCTGGTTTCTTCTGCCCCCCACCAGACACATCTGTAGATAAAGCAAGGGTTGGGGGCAGTTCAGGGGCCCCCCCCTGCACAGTGGTACCGGGGAGGGCAATGGCTGCACCCACTGTCCCAGACAGGTCAGTATGGGCACCCCTCCTGCCCTCCCTCTGTGTCAGCCTTGACACACACCCCCCTGCAGGGGGGAGGTGGGGGGCAGCAGGAGGTGCATGTTTCTCTGCTGCACCCCCATGCTCCTCTGCTTCTGGCTGGTGCAGGAGAGATGCACTCACTGGTACCATGTGCTGACGCATGGGCGGCATCTCCCCCACGCAGCCCCTGGACAAAGATCTCCCCAGCCCTCCTGGTGACCTGGAGGGGGAAGAAGATGGTCACCCCGGGATCCCCAGCTGTTTCTGTCTGTCTGTAGAGTCACTGTCCTTCCAGGTTCAAGCCCCAAAGCCATACACATCATCCGTCAGAGCCTCCTGCTGGCTCCCGCTGCTGCCCAGGTGGGGCTGGTCTCCGGCTGAGCAAGAGGAGAGGAGAGAAGCATCTCTCTGAATTGGGGCCAAGCCTGCAGCCGAGTGCTGGAATCCCAAGGCTTTGGATGCTGCTGTGGAACGTCTCTGTCACTTGTGTATAAAATGTACATTGGAAATATTTATATGGACACTCTGTATATACGGTTTCTTTGCCATGAGTTGCCCTGTGTGTGTTATCTGCAGCCAAGGAGATAAAGGCCAATAAAGCAACCCACCTCCTGCCAGGCCAGCGTCTCAGTGTACTGCCTTTGGGGCTTCTGGTGCAGCCCTGGTCTGCAGTAGAGTCCGGTGGCTCTCCAGCCCAGGCTGACCAACATTCAGCCCTTTCTCTTCCAGCTTGGGTGCTGGTAACAGCAGCCCTGTGCACACCAGGCCCCTGGGACGTGGCAGAGTGCTGGGGTGGGGAGGGGAGATGTGCCAACCCTGGGCACTGAGGGACAATGCCAAGGCATGGCCCCAGAGGGATGCACAGCTCTGGTGGGACTGGAGACGGGCACAGCAGAGGGCTGTGCCAGGCAGGACATGCTGGGGCCAGCTGGTCCCTGTGCACAGGACAGTTGAGTGTGAAGCTGGGGTGGGGAGAGGCAGAGATGGGCAGGCAGTGATGGGCTGTGCCCCAAGCAAGGAGCCTGGGTGCTTTGCTATGGCTACACAAGAGTGGGAGTCATCCAGTTCCAAGGCACAAGCAGCCCCAAGCAGTGAAGGGAGCTGTGGGTCTGCACTATCACCAGCCCTGACCCCACCTGCTTCTCCCAGCTGAGGGCAGAGCAAGGCCCCAGTGCTGCCCGTTCCCTGCTGGCTGCGCTCCAGGCCGTGACACAAAAAGCAGTTCAGGGATCCTCTGTCTCCTTGTGCTCTGCCAGGGTCCGGGCTCTGCTGGGCCTTGGTTCCCAAGCCTGTGTAGTGGTGTTGCAAGGAAGGGAGGTGACGGGACACCCCACCTGCCACAGTTACCCCTCAGCTGTACCCCTGCTGTGGCCTGTGCCACTCCCATGGCAGAGGGCTGCCCCACTGGGGGCTGCAGAGAGTGGCCCCAGCCCCTTCATCAGCCCCTCTTCTCTTGTGTGCTGGCTCTGTGTACCCATGTCTTCATCCTCATCCCTGTGCTGGTCCTAGTCCCTGTCTGCCCCCTGCACCCATGTCACCCCTCATTCCCATCCCCTCGCAGTGCCCGTGGGTGCCCCCTCACCAGCCCCAGCCCAGTGCTGGGTTTGGTTAATTTCCTGGCGACTGCATTAGCGGGAATGGAAGCCGAGGGACGGCAGCTCCTCTGGGGCCCATTAATCATCCCCCTCAGACAAGCTGCCTTGATTACAAGTGGCAAGAAATTCATTAGGGCTGCGGCTCTGACAACTTTTATCTGCGCGGCTGGATCTGACTCATTAGGCAGCCAAATTAAAGCCATGATGGGCCCTGATGAAATTCACTGCTTGTTTATCTTGTGCGATCTGATACATCTGCCCATACATCATCTCCCGCGCGGGATCCCGCCCGGCCCAGCCCTGGCGCCTCCCTTCCCATCCCAGCCCTGCCCTGAATTCTGGGTGCCCAGCCTGGACCCAGCTCTGGAGCCAGCCTGGGCTGGGGGCTCCCAGCAGACCCCTTGCCTGTCCCCCTGCTCTACCTGTGGCATCGGGGATGGGGTCAGGGTTGGGAGCAGTGGCTGTGCTACTTGAAGCTGTGTGAGGACAGCCCTGGAATCACAGAATCATCCAATACCCTGAGTTGGAAAGGACCCACAAAGTTCACTGAAGTCCAAGGCTTGGGGTCCCATGGCCCTGAGCATCCTTTCATGGCCCACACAGTGCCCATGGAGGGTCCAGCCTCCTCAGGGTATCCCCAGCCCTGTCCAGATCCTGCCAGCAGTGGCACCACTGCTGGCACACAGTCCCATGGGGACAGACTCCATGCCCTGCTGCTGCTCACATCTTGCAAACAGGTGCTGGGAATTCCAGAGGTGCCCCTCCACTGCCACCAGCTTCTCACGGGTTCTGACATGGTCCTGAAGAGCCAAAAGAGAAGTCTACCTGGCAGTGGGGTCAGACCTCACCAGCAGCAGCATTTGGGCCCTGCCCAGGGTTACCCCAATATTGGAGCACATCTGGGTACCAAGGTGGCCAGTCTGGCTTCTCACAGCCCCAGGTCAGGACAGGCTGAGAGAGGAGCTGCATGTCCCTGTTCAGGGGCAGAAGTGTATGTCCATTTTTAGGGACAGGAGGTGTTTGTCCCTGTTTAGGGACAGGATCTGTGTGTCTGTGTTCACGGGCAGGAGTCGTGTCCATGTTCAGGGGCAAGAGCTGTGTATCCATGCTCAGGAGCAGGATTCATGTCTGTGTTCAAGCTGATGCCAGGGAGGGCACAGGCTCTGCTCTACACCACAGGATTGTGCCAGGGCAGCAACACAGCAGGACTGTGCCCGTGTGACGTGGCCCCAAGCAGCAGGGTGACCACAGCAGCTGTATGGCAGCACTCTGAGGACCCTGCCACAGACAGCCAGCAGCACTCACCCCGTGGAGCCAAGGCAGTGGCTGCAGCAGGGGCTGTGTGAGTGCCACAGGGCAGGAGCCAGAGATGCAGACTTGTGCCATGAGCACATCCATGGTGTGTAGCCTCAGGCTGGAAACCAGCTGTGCCCCAGCACTTCTCAGAGAGCCTGCAGAGCAAGGACAAGCCCCATGGGGCACAATTCCCTCGGGCCCTCTCCCAGCCCCAGCTGAGGTGGCACAACCTCCTGGGGGTCTGTAAGTGGGCAGCAGCAGGGCATGGGGCAGCACTGCCCAACCCTGAGGCAGCTGGGACCACACAGAGGTGCTTTCACAAAAGATGGCCAGAGCAGAGATCCTGCCATTGGACTGCACCTTTGTGTGTCCAGTCAGCCCTGCCTCTGAGTCAGGGTGTGACACAGGTGTGGCACAGTGTCCCAGCTCCCTTGGCCTGTTCTCACCAAAGTACAGCACCAGCACGCTCCACTACAACACCTGCACCCTGTGCCCATTCACGGGTATCTGCCTTGCCAGTGGGTGCAGACAGGCACAACACTGGGCCTCACAAAGCCCTATGGAGATCTATCCAGCCTGGCAGGTGAGGACACTGCATGAGCTAGCATGCTGTGCCAGGTCCAGCATAGGTGGCAAGTGGGACCCCTCAACTTGGGAAGGGTTTTACAGCCCTGGTGAGCTGAGGGTCCTCAGCTCTGCAGCCCTGTGAAGAATTTCACAGCATCCAGTGAGCAGCAGCACAGCAGAGTGCGGTGGCAGTCTCTCCTCCCCATCCCCAGTTCCAATATGCCCTTGGTAAGTTCTTTCAGATCTTGGTCATTTTCCTTTGGTACTGAAGCTGCACCTACGAGGAGTTTGCACTGTGCAGCTGAGGCCATCCTGACCAGACTTGCTACTGAATCTCCTCTGCAACTGCACCCAGAACTCTGTGAGCCGCTCTAGACCAGTCTGCAAGGAAATTGGGGGGTGGTCAGGGGGAACTTGTGACCCTTCCCAGGTGCCAGCCAGCAAGAGATTATTTCTCTCCTGCCCATGTGCAGCTACTGGGGAGCTGCTCTGTGCATCATCATCAGGTCAGTCAAGCACCTGAGCTAGTCCTGAAGCTCCTGTCTAATGTAGAGCACCAGGACCATGTCGTGGGCCATCACATCTTCATACAAGTCCCTTGTCAGGGAATATTGAGAACCAGCTTTGTTGCACTTAATGAATAAACACCCTGTGGGATGCTGTCTCTGCTCCATTCCCAGTTCAAGAACTACTGTCCATGTAAATGGCTGGGCAGGTCTGGGTAGGGAGAATTCCCTTGTAAGCACTGAAACTGCCTTCCTGAGGGCAAAATAAGTCTTGTTTGTATGAATGTGTGTAGAAACATATATAGAAGTAAATGCATGTCCATGGATATACACATCTCTATGCGTCTGCATCTGTATCTACCTTTTACTCTGTGTGTGTGGGTGGGTAGCCGGGTGGGTAGGTGTGTACACATGCACATACATGTTCACCAGTGTGTGTGTTTGGGTATCCACATGACAGTTCCTATCAGAACCCCATCAGTTCCTATCCCAGGTCATAGGAAACAAGGAGAAGCTGGTAGATGTGAAATTCCAAATAGACACGGGGTAAAACCATACTAGGATGGTGTTTGGACACTGGCACAGGGGGCCAAAGAGGAGGGATTGCCCATCCCTGAAGATACTGGAAGTCAGGCGGACAAGTTCCTCTAATGAGGAGGTGTTGGAGCAGAGAACTCCTGAAGTCCCACCCAGCTGCACGCCTCAGTCACCCAGGGTCTCTCTTTACTGTCCAGTTTTATATCGTGGCCCCCTTCCTCCCACCCACCCCAGTCTGACACAACACGCTGAGCTCCAGCTCATGGGGACCCCTGCAGCTCTCCCATTCGGGGAGGGGCTGCAGCTGCTCGGTGCAGGGAGTGCAGCGCAATCAGTGGGGTGTGCAGTGCCATGCACCGCTCCCAGCCGCGTGTGCACTGCAGGCAGGGCCATGGCCCGTGCTCACTGTGCAGGGCGAGCAGTGCTGTGCACCACACTCACTGTGCCTTGCTCTCCACTGTGCAGGAGGCACCAGAGCCGTCGCAATGCTCAAGGTTCACGGGGAGTTCTGCTCTGCTCTGCTTGGTGCCAGGAGCGCTCTGCTGCTCTGCAGCTCTCTCCAGCAGCGCTGGTGACAGCATGAGTCTGTCACCTACAGCAGCACCAGACCGAGCAGCACCTCTGCAGCACTTGTGGGGATTTTAACATGGCTGTTTGTAGGGTTGCAGTGCTTACGGACTCTGGGACTGGTCTAATGCAACAACAAAAAAAAAGCCAAAACCCAAATGACTTCCGTGCAGCTGAAAGCTCCAGGTCTTGGATCCATCTCAGTGGCAGCTGATGGATGAGTGTGCAGAGGAGCAGGGATGCTCTGTACATGGAGTTCAGGTGGGCAATGGCCTGCATGGTGTGGGGGGTGGGTTAAGGACACAATAAACTGTTGCTGTCAGTGGGGCAGGACTTATCAAACTAGTGTCATCCAGAAATGCCCAGTGAGTGTAAGAGAGTTCTTCAACCCTAAAATAAAACTTAACTCCTTTCTTTGTCACTGCCCTGGCCCTGGAGCTATGGACGCTTTCTAGAGTGTTGTGATTAACATGCACTGCTGTGCCATGCTCGGCTGCAGTGACACAGACCCCTCATGTGGACACACTTGTAGTGGCAGAGCCCTGCTTGTAGCTGCAGAATGGCTTTACCCTCCCTTCCCATCTCACCTGGCCAGAGGTGTGTGCACCAGTTCATGTGCAGGAGCTCCTGGAGTCACTGCAAATGGCCGTGTCCCATTTGCAGCTGTGTAGCACAGGTAAGTTCAGTCTCTGTCTCAGACCAACCCCCACACGGTGGGGGAGAAGTGAGAAATACCTGAGCTGTGGTTCTCAGGTGCAGGCAGCTCTATCCCAGCATGTAGAAAAGGGAGCTGACAGTTTTTCTGAGGGCAAAGCAGTGGGGGCCGCCAGTGGACATATACCTCCCCTGATGCAGACCAAATGGCAGGAGGTGTTGGAGTCTGAGCAGGCCAAGCCCACGCTGGGGATGCCGTGAGCAACACCAGGCCAGGCAGTTCCAGGTTGGTGGTGCAGGGGCAGAGATAGAACGTGTCTTGTGCTGGAAGCCAGCTGTGCTCAAAACTGTCTTGGGACCTGCAACAGACATCTCTGTGGAAAGAGGGACCCACCAAGGACATCCAGGAGCATGGCTTTGTCTGAACAGCTGCTCTGCTCTGAGCTGCCCCTACACGGGCCCGCTGGAGCCAGTGGCCAACAGGCAGGGGCAGCCACCCCTAATGCTCTGAGGTGCCAGGCTGCTGCAGGAGGAGTCAGCTGTGCAGGCTGAGCACAGGCTCCATGCTCCAGGTGAAGAGAATGTACCTGCCAAAGAGGGAAGGGCCATGTGGAGGGAGCACTTCCTCCCCCCGGTAGCACAGAGGTGGCCCAACCCTTGCTGTGGCATCCGGGAGGGCACCCAGGAAGATGAAGTCGGCTCTAGCTCTCTGAGATGTTTCCTGTTCTCCCAGTCTGTGTATCCCAGGGAAGGTGACAATGGCTAGCTGAACCCTGTGTGACCCAAACTCCCCAACAAACCCCGGAGCAACTGGTGCCCCAGCAGCACCTTGGAGAGAGCCTTTTCCCTGTCCAGGAACATCTGGTGGGATTGCAACGGGTGTTGCTATCACAGCACAGGTGCAGGAGCTCCTTTGCCCCGTGGACTCGCTGACGTTCATCAAACCAGAGCAGAGACTCCCACGGCTGGACACCCGGGGAGTGGTGGAACCACACGGCCCTTGTGCTGTTGACTCGATGTGCAGCTGTGCCCCGGGTCATAGGGTTTTGGGGTCGGGCTCAGTGTCTGAGATGGCTGGTAGCAGAAGCAACATCTCACGTGATAGCTCTCAAGAGCAGAGAATTCCACCCTGGCTGGCCTGGATGTGTGAATCCCTTTCATTCTTGCTCCCGTCCCTGGGCCTGGGCACCAGGGAAGCAGCTGTCCCAGATCAGGGCAGGAGCTGCAGCCGTGCTGGGGCACTGCACGCCTCCCCCCACCCCGTGGTGAGCTGTGGAGGCGACCCCGACCCAGTCTCGGCCCCAGCCCCGGCCCAGTCCCGGCACAAGCCCCGGCCGCTGCCCCGCCGGCGGGAGGGCGGACCTGGAGATGCTCCCGGGCGCTTTCCGGCCCCTGCCCTCCCTTTCCCCCTCCTGTGTCTCGGTACTGGCACTGCATCGGGTGCGATGGAGCCCGCAAGGCCACCGCTGCTCCCCTCAGAGCCGCCGGCTCTGTGGGCCCCGGTACCGACATTGGCCGGGGGACGGGTGAGCCCCGAAGCCTCCCGCCCTCCCCGGCCGCTCGCCCTCTAAGGCCTCCGCAGCCGCCCCTTGGGGTCGCCCGCTGCTCGTGCTCCTGCCACTGTTCCTTTCCCTGCCCATGTCCCTGTTCCCACCCCTCTCCCTTCTCCGCCTCCCTTCTCTGCCCCCGTGGGACCGGGGCCGCGGGCCCCCATCCCTGCAGCGAGGAAGAACGTGGCCTCGCTCCATAGAAAATAATTTATTGAAATCACAGCTATACATGGGCGAGCGCCCAAGGCAGCGCGGCCCCGGCCCGGCTTGGCCCGGCCCGGCCTGGCTCAGCCCGGCGCGGCGGGTGGAGGGGCCCGGCGGCGGGGCGGCCGCACTCCCCGTGGCACGGACAGAGGGACACGCTGCCGTATGTACAGAGTTTACACGGAATAAATAAGGGACATGTACAGAGGAGTGGGAGCGGGCGCCCGGGCCCCCCCCGCCGCCCGCCCCAGGGTCCGGGAGCCCCGCTGGGCTCAAGGCCGGGCGCCCTGCTCGATCTGCTGGTGCTGGCTGCGCACGGCGAAGCGGTTGACGTGCACCGGGATGGGCACCACGATCTTGGGGTTGCGGACGGGCTCTCCCGAGCGGTTGCTGACGTTGCCGGCCTTGATGCGTTTCCATTTGGCGCGGCGGTTCTGGAACCAGATCTTCACCTGCACCTCGCTCAGCTTCAGGGCGTGCGCTATCTGTGAGCGCTCCGTCAGGCTCAGGTACTTCTTGCAGTGGAATTCTTTCTCCAGCTCCAGCAGCTGCTCGCTGGTGAAGGCCGTGCGGCGCCGGCGGCTCTTCCCGGCCCCAGAGCCCGGCGGGGGCTGCTCGGCGGCGGGGCCGCCCTTGCCCTTGCCCTTGGCGCCCAGCGCGGTGCCGGCGGCCGCCCCGTCCAGGAAGGGCTCCTCCTCGCTCTCGCCCGCCGAGCTCTCCTCCTCCCGCTCGCTGCACGGCGTCGCCGCCGACTTCACCTCCAGCTTCTCCTCGTCCGAGCTGTACGCCTTCCCGTCTGCGGGACACACAGCATCAGCGCCCGCTGGCGCGGCCCCCGCCCCGCCCCGTCCCTCCGCGCCCAGAGCCCCGCAGTCGCGGGGGAGGCCTCCTCCCGCTCCCTCGGCGGGCGGCTGAAGCTCCTCCCGCAGCCCTGGACCCCCCACCACCGCGTCCCGCAGCCCCGGGGTGGCCGAAGCAGTGGTCCCAGCCCCAGCAGCAGCACCGCACCGGGCTCTGTCGCGGCCAGCGCCAGCCGCTCCAGTCCAGGACCCCAATGCCCTGCTTCCCGCAGCCTGCCCGGCTCCGAGGGGCACCATCCACAGACCCGGCGGGCACCCTGAGGTCTGACCTCCCCAGCAGCTGTCCCATCCCCATTCCACAGCCCAGCCATAGCAGCATCACTGTCTTGGTCCAGCAAAGCACATCACAACCCTTCAAGGGCTTGTCCGGACCTCCACATTGGAAAGAACGTCTGTACCTCGCCCCTCAGGTCAGCCCTCCCTGTCCCCTCTCACTGCACCAGACCATTGATGCTGTTCAGCAAGAAGCCAGCCAAGAAGAGCTAAAGGACTGTCCAGAGCATCCAGAGCCAACAAACTTCCTTGCTCTACAGGACATGGGCTGTCCCATTGCTGGCTCTCCCTCCCTAATACCAGGACCCACCAGTGGTTCCCTGTGCAGCCAGGGAACAAGGGGCTGAGAAAGCTTGATGCTCAGGGCTCCACTGCCCCCAGCAATGTGCAGAGGGGCAGGATAGAGCCTGCCAACATCACACAAGAGACAGCACCTCATCCCAGGCCACTGGACAGGATGCAGTGCTTAGACCACTGCAGAGACCTCTCCTATGCTGCCTGCAAGGATATTGATAAAGTACAAGGGTATGAATCTCCTCCTTGCAAGCTTCTTCTGTCCCAAACTGCTGACTGAACGATTAAACAGCCATGGAGCAAGGGAGGACACAGTGGGAGATGGGGGAGGAAGAAAGCCTAGAAGGTGGTCACTTCCATGGTAGAAGGGCTCAAACAAAGTGAAAAGATCACAGACACGGGTCATGAAGGGAGGACCCACAGCTATGCAAAGAGGTGAGGAAGCTTTTGTCATGCTGAGACTAGAGGAGACCAGAAAATTCTTCAAGTCTGACCCAAGAGCATGAATCACTGCCAGAAGGAGCCAGTCCTGAAGCACTCCCACTCAATATAAGCCAACATGCAGAAGAAGAAGCAGCAGCTCTTCAAACCTCTAAGCAGTGTCCAGGTACTGGCACATGCAACCCAGGCCACTGGACCTCTGGCCACTTCACCTAATCTCAGTGGGAAAGGCAGAACAGCCCTCAGAAGCCTGACAGCGTAGGGTTCAAATAGACAAACAGCTACTGCAAGAGACTACTTGAGCCCTGAAGACATTGCTGGGAGTCTGGTGACTGTGTGAGAGCCCCCATTTCCCTTGTCAGTCCTGCAGCAAGTCTGTGGCTTCATGAGAGCAGGTAGCTAGTTTTGGAGATCTGGATTCATCTCCCTGTTCCTACTGCCTTGTATAGTGGGAAGAACACCTTGATCTCTGTCCTGCTGCAGAAGGACAGACAGTGACCTCTTTCTTCCTGGGGATGGGGATGAAGAGACCTCCCATATGCATAGTGGATAAGGACCCAGAGAATTTGTGCTGGTCAGGCTGAGGATTAGGAGCAGGTGGCAAAGGAGCATTTTGAATGCAAGCACTTTGCTGAAGAAAAGGAGAGCTTTCACTTCTGTGTACCATCTCTGTCCCGTGGAGCACAGGGCCTGACAAGGTAAGAGAGCTCTTATGAGGAAATCAGTGTCTTCCCCAAGAGCTGACATAGGTCCTGCCCTGGCACTGCAATTCCCCAGGGATGGAGGATGGCACCCCAGCAGCCACACCAGCAAACAGTGCTGATGAGGCAGGTTGCTCCTGTCAGCCCAGGCTGTGTCCCAGGAGACTGGGAGAAAGCTGAGCTACCAGTGCAACATAACAATTTGTAAAACAGGTGTTATGCCTGGATACTCTCTTCTTAACCAGACCCCAAATTTTGAATAGTCTCTAGCACTCTCACATTTGTGTCATATAAAAGGGCTGGGTTTGCAGTAAGGAACTTGGAACTATTTGATGACAGAGTCTAAAACAGATGTTTTCACAAAGAAAATTGGTATATTGATTTGTCAGTCACCTACTGTGTCCCCAGCGAGGAAGGAATGGAGGCAGAGGATCCCACACATAGTTTAGGAGGTGTATACTGAAACTTTCAAGGCCCTTGAACAGGAAATGAAATTGTCATGAAGCAAAGCATTGTGACTAAAAAATCAACGAGAAGCAGTAAATGAAGAATAGAGTTGCCATCTGGTTTACTCTTCACAAAGTCCCAGCTGTTCATTGATCCTGGGAAAGACACTGAAGAGGGCCCAAAGGAGCTCTGAGGGCTGAAGCACCTCTGCTGTGAGGACAGGCTAAGAGAGCTGGGGTTGTTCTCTCCGGAGAAGAGAAGGCTTCAGGGAGATCTTATTGCAGCCTTTCGGTACTTAAAGGGGACTTATAAGAAAGACATAGAGAGGCTTTTAACAGGTCCTGTTGCAATAGGACAAGGGTTTTGATGGTTTTGCACTCAAAGAGGGTTGATTTAGATGAGATATAAAGAAGAAATATTTCACAGTGAGTGTGGTGAAACACTGGCCCAGGTTGCCCAGAAAAGTGGTGGATGCCACATCCGCAGCAACATTCGAGGCCAGGTCAGATAAGGCTCTGAGCAACCTGATCTAGATGAAGATTTCCCTGCCCATGGCCTTTAAAGGCCCCTGCCAACCCAAACCATTCTGTGGTGCTGTGATTATGGATGTGAAAAGCATGGCAAGAAGAGCTGAGTGTCGCAGGTGACAAAGCTGTTCAAACAGGATCAGGGAAACCTGGGTCAAGAATTGGTGTTGTGACAGCCAGAAGAGCCCTGTGTTGGTAAGCACAAAAGGAAACAACAGAAACTTCTCCTGCCCCCAGCTGAATGTGCAGTCACTGCATCAACCCAAGAAAGGGTCTCACACCACTGCCTGGATCTCAGAGGAGACCTGCACAGCTCAAGAACAAACCTGCTCTCAGGAGAGCTGTGGAGAGCTGGGTGTTGAGTACCCTTATCCCAGGGGTTATGCTCTTTGTTGCAGCTGTAGTAACAAACCAGACTCCAAGCTTTGCTGCTTCTCACCACCAGTTTCCCTACATACCTCTGCCCACTCAAGAAGGGTGGCAACAACTGGAGGCAAGTTTGAAACCTAGGGGATGCAGAGAGAGGCCCTAAAATAGGGCATTGACCCCTTTGGCTGATCTGGCAAGCAACTAATCTTGTGTTCATAGACACCTGCAGGATGGAGATACGTTAATAGCCCAGGGACAGAAACAGTCACTTCAGGGTAGAAGTCAGTTGATAACAGTGAAACAGACCAAAGGAGGCATTTATTCTTTGTATGGTTCTTCTACAGATAAGAGATCTGTGGAACACCTTGCCCTGGGATGTGGCTAATGCCAGGGTTATCCTGCCTTTCTGGTGGACTCCAGGGAAGATTAAATAAAGTCACAGAAGACAAACTGGTCAAAGTTTACTAAATATACAGAAACAACACCTGTCTCAAGAAGCCCCTGATGTGCAGATGGTTGGATGTGAGGGAAGTGTCATTTTAGAATTGAGCATTGCACAAATTGTGCTCTCTTGCTCTTCCCTGGACAATTGCTTTTGGCCAGGGCCACAGACAGGATGTGAGCAAAAACTGCATTATAGATGGTTTTTGATGACTCCTTTTGACACAAATCATCTTTCTCTTCCCTAATACTGGAAAAATACAGCAATCCTCCTGCGTTTCATCTGAGATGGTTAGTAAAACAAACTCCACTGTCCATCTCTCTGGTACAGTCAGGAGAAATATTAGGTATAGGAGAAGGCGGCCACATTTGGCCAGACAAATCCTCTCAGATCTGAGCAGAGCAGCCCTCAGAGTTGGGTCTACAATGGGCACATGCCTATGCAGAAAGACAAGCATCCTTCATGGCTCCGGAGCAAGCACAGTGCTCAGAGGCAGCAGGGAATGAACAGTGGTAACAAGACATCTTCCTTTCCATGTGAGCCAGTTGCAACCAAAGTCTTAAAGGTAGGATTTCTCGGATTCAGAAGTGGCCACTCTCTGGGCCAGTTTGTCTGAGTCTCTTGGGAGGAGGGAACATCTTGGGCTCAGGTACAGAGGAGCCATGGAGGGAGATCAAGCACAATGCAGTTCATCTGCCCACAGACTGGGAAGATGAGGTCGTATGGACAGGTGGTTTTGGCCAGGGCAGCACTGCCCTCATGGAAACTTTCACAATAAAAATGAGATCGCATTGGGCTGGGGAGCACCGGATGTGCACCAATGCCCTAATAACCCACAAAGGCAATGGAGGGGCAGAATGCCCCCATTGTCCTTTGTGAGGGGCGAGGTTCAAGGAGTACCTGCGCGAGGAAAATGCTCTTCTGAGGGAGGAACCAGGCAGGGCAAGGGGGATACCTGGGCTTATCCAGGAGAAGCTAAAAGGAGGATGGAGAACAAACAGCCAAGCAGTGCGAGAAGCAGCAGAGACTTTGCAGCATGCAACCATACCAAGAAGCCTGTGAGACAAAGGTGGATCTCAGGAGTGGTCAGGGGAGACAGCTCAGGACAAGCCACGCCGGAGAAGCAGTGTCTCGCCGCAGGGACCCCTCACGCCCCACGCTGGAGGAGCCGAGGGGGAAGAGCCGAGCGCTGGACCCGTCTGAGAAATACGGAGCAACAAGTCCCCGAGGCCGGTGGAGGCGCACTCGGGGAGCGGCCGCAGGGCACAAAGGCGAGGACCTCGATGGGAGCTGCCCTCGGCTGCAGCGGGGGTCCTGGGAGCAGCGCTGCAGCCTGCCCGCGACGTCGGGGTGAGCCTGTGCCGACGCGGGACGCGGCGGGCACAGCAGCGGGCACGGCGGCCGGAACGGAGGGGACCTGCCCCGCCACTGCCCCCGCGGGGCGGGCTCGGGGGGGACTCGGAGCACCGGTAGCCGCAGCACGGCGACGCCGGGAGGCATCGGCCCCGAACGCGGCATCCTGCTGGGGGAAAGGGGCAGCCCCGCGCCGGGCCGAGCGGGACCGGGTCCCGAACGGGGATCGGGACGGGCAGGGAGGGCTGCGGGCCGCCCTGTGGGCCGGGCCGTGCGGCCCCCCATCGCCTTCCGCCTCGCTCGCCCCGGGCCGGGTGCCAGGACCTCGGAGAGCTCCGCGCCGCCGGCCCGGCCGCGGCTCCGGGCCGCGCCGCACTGATCCTGCCGGGCGGCCCATGGCCCGCCGTGACGGTCCCCCCGACCGGCCGCGCTCCCCCCGCTCCTGCCTCACCGCCCGGCCGAGGAGAGCGGAGTCCGTAAAAGCTGCGGGCGCTGCGGAGCCGGCCCGGGACGGCAGGGAACCGTCCCGGTCATCTCGTCTCGGCCCGACGGGACGGACAGGGAGCGCGGCCGCGGGCAGGTCCAGCCGCCGCGGCCGTGGCGACCCCGCCGTCCTGCTCGGTGCTCCCCGGCCCCCAGCGCCCGCGGCTCCGCGGCTCCCGTCCTGGCGAGCTCGGGGCCCGCGGGGCCTCCCATCCGCAGGAGCCGCCGGCGCGGCGGGGAGAGCCCGGTCAGGGTCCCTTCGGGGCTGCGAGGGTCTGGGCGAGACGGGCCGGCTGCTCTCCGCCAGGCGGGGCGGGTCCGCGCCACTCTTACCTGCCAGGCCGGGGAAGGGGTCCGGGAAGTGCAGCGGCGGCTCGGGCGGCCCCTTGTCGCGGCCCGGGGGCAGCTCTTCCGCCTCCATGCCCTCGGCGCCCCGCCGGCAGCCGGCGTCGGGGGTGGCGCGCGGCGGGGGCAGCTCCTGGGGAGGGTAAAAGCCGTCGGGGGGCTCGGAGAAGCTGGGCAGGGCGGTGGTGAGCGCCACCATGGAGGGCACGGCCTGGCCCAGGCTGGCGCAGAAGGTGTTGGTGAGGCGGCCGGCGAAGGAGGCGAGCGGGGCCAGCGGCGGCAGCCCCGACTGCAGCGGGGCGTGGGACAGCGCCTGCGGCAGCACCAGCGGCCGGTATGGCATGAACATGGGGTACCCGGTGTAGAGCAGGTGCCCAGAGCGCGGCGGCGGCGTCCCGATGAGCGAATCGATGGAGAAGGCGGTCCCCTGGCCGCCGGGTCTCTGCATGGCGAGCGGGCGCCGCCGGCTCAGCCGGCACTAACTTTCCGGCGAGCTCGGGCCGCCGCCAACTCGCCGCGATCCCGCCGCCGCCCCCGGGCCCCGCCGCCGCCGCGGCCTCGGCCCGCGCCCGCCGCCTCCCGTGGGCTCCGGCGCCCTGCGAGAGCTGCCACCCGCCCGCCCGCTCGCTGTCTCGGCGCGGCGGAGTGAGGCGCGCTCAGAGCAGCCCGCCCGCCCCGCCGCGGGGGGGCCGGGCCGGGCCGGCGAAGGGAGGGGGGCGGAGGGAGGGGAGGCGGGCGAGGGTGTCGCCCTCTGCTCTCATCCATCTTCCGCACATCACGGTCGAGTTCCTCTTTCAGCGCCCGCTCCGGCGGGGCAAAGCGCCCCGCTCCCCCGGCGCGTCCGGCCCCTGGGAAGGCGCCTCCCCCTCCCGCCTCATCAGCTGTTATTAATGGTGATTGATGATTAGCAATTACGGGGCCAGTACAAGGGTGCTTTTGTGGGGACGGGACGGGGCCGTGCCGAGTGGCACGGCCCTCCCCGGAACCACGGACGGGGCGAGCCGGCCCCGCAATCGGCTCTGCCCGGCCCGGCCCGGCCCGGCTCGGCTCGGCCCGGGTTGGGCCGGCGCTCCCGGCGGCATGAGCCCGAGGGCAGCGGTCCGGGGGCGGCGGCGGCGACGGGCGGGCTCCAGCGCCCCGACCGACCGGCCCTGGCCAGGCACCGGCCCCGTCGCGCTGGGGCAGTGCCGTGCCGTGCCCGCAGACCGCCCGCCGCCGAACAGGATGCGGCGGGGGCCGCCCCGGGCAGGGCCGGGACTGTCCCTTTCCCTGCCCAGGAGCCTCGGTGGGCTCGGAGCGGGGTCTCTGTGAGACCGGCGGGCTCGGGCGCCGCGGGGCCCGGGGGTACCGCAGGACCGCCCGCAGACGCACTCGGGTCATGGTGGGAACGGAGGGGGTTGAAATCCGAGAGAGGTTCTTCCGTCCCCCCTTGCTGCTCCCCGGAGGCCCCGGCGCCGCGCACCGCGGGGTGGTCCCGGTGCTCGGTACGGCGGGCAGGAGCGGGCGTGCGGCGCGGGACCGGGGGCGGATGTCCCGGCCCCGGCGCTCCCCCGGCACCCGCTGAGCAGCACAGAGCCCAGGGCTCGACCCCCCCGCACTCTGAGTGCCACACGCGTGCCCCGAGTGGCGGCTGGTGGCCCTGGTGCGCATCGCTCCGTCTGCAGAGCAAGCGAGACCCGCGTGAGCCCAAAGCTCCTGAGCTGCGGCGAGAGCTCCGCGGTTCCCCTGCGCTCTGTGCGTTCGGGGAACGTCGCCTGCCCCTTGTGGGGAGTCTCCACGCTAAAACAGAGGACTTCTCCCCCCAGCTCAACATTTGCGTTGTGCTCCTGTCCACAGGGAGCTGCTCACCGGGCCTACAATATGCTGAGCATCAGGCAAACTAAAGCCCTGCTTTAGAAGAGCGTCGGGATTGCCACATAAAGCACTTGGAAGCTGAGAAATGCCACAACTGAAGTCGTGTCTGTGCTCACTGACTGTATTTTCAGTGGCACAGTGACACACCAGACCTCCATCTCTCACCTAGGGGTATTCCTCTTTTCAGGCCCCCTGTGTTTTCCTGCCTGTGCTCCCCCTTTGACCAGGGATGCAGTACCTCTGGCTGCTTAGCTACCCAGGCTCCCTGGTGCATTGATATCTGTGTGAACACATGGATTTCTAAACCACCACCTTCTGCTCTCTCCCTGAAGAGGTCTGGAACACCACTTTGCTGCAGCCTTGAGGCGTGTGTTTTGTGTGGGACATGACAACCCAGCCATGGAGCTGGACACTTGGATCCTTTGTGGAGCATGTAAGTTAGGCAAAGTGGGTCCACCAGGTACTCAGCCTTCCTCCACTAAACAGGCACAGTCTGACTCCCCAGGGCCCAGCTATGACATAACAAAGCCTCCTTTTTCTTTCATGTCTTTTGTGCCTTTCTCTGTGGCATATCCTTGCAGTTCCAAGGAAATATCCCTCTGCAGTGAGAACTGCCCTCCCTCCAGCCAGGGAAACAGGTGTGGAAAAGTCAATGGTAAAATAATCATCCAAACTCAAATAACAAATCCTGAAACTGAGGCCCACTGAATCCCTGTCACCACTGATGCAGAGACCTCCCATGCTTGGATCACTGAGAGAGATAGAGATGCCTGTGTTTGCAGGTCATCAACCAGTCAGTCCCTAGTCCAGGATGAGGGCCCAGATTCCAGGCTGGGAAGGAGTCTGGCGATGATGAGCATTTGGGTGGATCCCACCACAGGGATCAGTTGTGACACAAGGGACATGGTTCAGGTCTGCAGGTCAGCATACGTATTCTGTCTGTCCTCGGCCCAGCTCTCCTGGCATGTCTGTGGGAAAGGGACCTTTGGGTTGGAGTCATCTTCATGCACACAGTTTTGTTCCATTCCCTGCTATCACTACACCATGGAGAAAGGGAAAGAATAGCCATGTGTTACTGGATCTCATGACTGCACCTAAAGAGGCCCAAATCCAGGCTGTGCAAGCAGCTTCCTGACTCCCGAGCAATGGAAATTTGGTCACTTGTTCAATGAACCTTTCCTACGTAACCTTCAACCCACACCTCACACCCTCACATAGGTTAGCAAGATATTTGAGAGCAACAGGAAACTGCTCTACTCTGTGACCTTGCTGGGAAACTGAATGAGGTGGGGTGACATGCATCTCCCACGAGGGAGTATGGTGGCCTGTGCCCACAGCAGTAGGTCCTGTCTGAAGCCCAGAGCACAAGCTCCACACTGACCTCTACACATCAATAGCTGGCACCCAGTAAGTCCCTACTTATGTCTCCAAGACTGAGCTTGTGCTTACCTCATCATACACTTGCATTACCTGCAGCCCCTGTCTCCCTTCAAACGTTGAATCTCTCTTCCATGCTGGGAGCAGCAAGGAAAGACTGCTTCCAGAGGGGTGGGAAGTCAGCCCACAAGGGCTTGAAGTCCACAGGACTTGAGGAAGGTGAGCAGAGCAGCTCTGATGACAGACAGATGCATCATTTGAATAAGCCCTGATCCCAGAGGGCTGAACCCCTGTGAGGGCTGAATGTACTCAGGGTCCGACAACTTACTCCACTCTGGTTTACTTTGTCTCATCAGACTTCGTAGTAAAGAAGGGTAGAAACTCGTGCCAAATCATGAAGCCAAGATTCAGATAAGGAAAGTTTGAAGAACTGCGGAAAAAAATTAAAAAGTTGCAAAATAAAGCCAAAGTTGTGCTGCTGTGTTCCAGTGCGTACATGGAATGCGACAGGGCTCTCACACCCACTGTCCTCGCAGGGTGAGCCAACACAGAGTGAGGGTCCAGGTTGCACATGACAACTCTATTACTTGGACCTCCAGAGGCTTTCCCCGTTTCTGTAACTTCTGTCTAATCTTCCATAGCTTCTTGCTGTTTATGAAATGCAGTTTCCATGGCTTCCACTTGAGGCTCAGACCTCCACTGCTCAGTTTTCTCCCTGAACATCTCTCCCTCTCCACATACCTCCCCTGCAGGAAGTCCCCCACTTCTGGTTTATCAGGCTCCATTCCTCCCTTGCAAAGAGCCAGTGCATTCCCTTAATGTGCCTAAATATACACCATCCAACATGCCAGGTACAGCAGAAATATTAATTGTGTGGGCAATTTGTAAAGTCCTGGTCTCACTGAACTCTCAGCTGTTAACAGAGACCTCTCAGGACCTCAGTGGGTACATTATCAGACATTAAGTTAAGAAAGAGTCTCACGGGCACACCTACTCTGTCCTTCTGTTTTGGGGTTGCTGGGTCATGGCTTGTGTTTTTCAGCCTCAGCCTGGTTCTGAGTCTCACCAGGATGGGACCCAAATTCAAGTCCAGTCTCTGTCAGCAGCACCTTCAGCAATCACAGACCAGCCTGGCCCATCTCATCCTCCATCATGCCACTGCCTGAGTTGCCCCTCTGTCCTAAGTCTGCTTTCAATTCCTCTTCTCTGGTTTCTGCATTAGAATTGGTGAAGCTTTTTCCTCCTCCTCCTCTTTGCCATTCCTTGCTGCAGACACACGATCATGGATGAGTCCATTTGCCTGTTTTTCTGGAGTCAGTAGGCAAGACTGGAAAGTGTCCTGCTCAACACCTGACACTTGGGACACAGTGTCTGTGCTGAAGACCATGCATGACCTGTCTGGCCACCTCTGTGGATCTGACCTAACTGCAATCTTCTCAGCGTAGGCAGCAGCTTCTTAGGAGAAAGCCGTCAGCCTCTAAAAATGTCCTTGCTTGGAACACACAAAGGGGGATCCTCAGAGGCTGGTAATTTGGGAAAAGTTGATCCTAGGCTACTGGGCAGAAAAAGAACCATCTGGGCCAGCTCTCCTCTCTGAGGTGAGGAGTTTAGAGTGTATTCCTGGTGCACCGGCTGTTGGCCAGGTAGAGGCCAATTAATTTTTGCTGTATCTGTAATGGGAAAAGTTCTGAGACAGACACAGAGCATGGCAACTGCAACTGCTACAGTTAAAGTGTAATGACTGACTGGCAAATGAAAGCAGGTCTTTCTAATGGAAACTGCTATGCAGCCTTAACTTTATGCCTCTACCTGCTCCACTTACAATCTCTGCACGGAATCTAGCACAACAGGACTAAATCTAGTCACAGCCTCTAGGCATTCCTGTAGTATAGCTGCTAAACATATTAAAAGCAAGGGTAACCTTGCAAAATTATTTACTCAAGTAGGGGAAATCTAGAGGTTAGTCTAGCTATGGCCATGATGCTGTTTGACTGAAGCTGGGCTCCTGCCAGGCACAGACTCTGCTATTGGATGTGCCTATGACACCGTCCATCAGACTCTGCAGCCTCACACAGCCTGGGGTGGGCAAGAGCTCACGTGCAAGGAGCACCCAGGAGGTGCCAGCTGGTCTCTGCAAACATGGTCCCACAGGCTTTCCTTGACTGCAGAGCTGCCCTATGTGCTTCTGTCTTCAGCTCCCGACAGCAAAACCTGTCACAGTCATCTGCAGTGGCTATGAAAATCCACACTCACACCTGGGGAACGTATTTCAGAAGCAGACCTGGCAGAGCCATAGCTGGAGCAGTAAGAACCCAGGATCTTCGTTAGCAGTAGCAAGAGCAGTCCCAGGTGGATGGGTTTGCTGTTGACAAGATCTCAGAGGAGAAATTTTTGTTTCTGTAGTCCTGGACAAGGTAGGATCCTTTGACACATCTCTTAAAGGATTATTCTGTTTAGGAGAGCCAAGCCCTCCCTCAGTCCTGGGTTTGGACCCTGCTCTGGGAAAGCAATATTAGCCAAACTCTTCAGATAATTTATGGGGCCACTAAGCCACAGGGCTAGTACCTCTTGCACGTTTAGCCTGGAAGCAGCTCTCTCCTAGTGCACTGTTCTACCCCAGCAATTACGTGAGCGGAGTGCTCTGGATCCTTTTGTTCAGAAGACATCCATCATCTGCAGGTCGCTATGTGGACATGTCTCATAGCTCTGACAGAACTAAAGAGCCTGTAAGTAAACCTGGTATTTTCAGAGTGCAGGATGCAGGACTCGGAGCAAAATGGGTTATGCAGCACCATTCACAATACAGGCTGGCACATGAATAATGCTGCCTTCAGCTGGGAACATGGTCCAGTCACTGGCACCACTGGAAACAACCTGGCTCTGTTGTCTTTGTGCCCTTCCTTCAGGCACTTATCCACACTGATGAGATCCCCCGGAGCTTTCTCTTCTCCAGGCTGAAGAGTTCCAGCTCTCTCAGCCTTTCCTCATAGGAGAGATGGTCGGATAATTTTTCTGTGGTTAGATATTGTTATTTTGTCACCACTCAAGTTTCTCCAGCTCCAGGTCCTTGAGGCACTTTATGTTGGGCATTTCCTTGTCTTCTGACCATTTTTGATGTCCTCTGCTCCCGCTGCAAAGTTATATCAAACCTGCTTTTGCTGATAATTCCTTAAGTGACCTGAACCACTCACTCACGGCAAGCAGCTGCAGAGGGCAGGGACGGACAACCCAGAGAGCACCTGTGTGCAAAAGGGGTCTGTGACCCTGGGGTTCACCTGCAGAGCATGTCCCTGTGCTCACCTTAGGAGCATCAGCATCTGCTGCAGCACTTCTAGATGGAAACAGAAGTGGAGGAAGCATTTGGAGTCATGCTCCCCAGGGGGGAAGGACTAGAAGCCCTCGGCACTTGGAGAGCTGCTGTCGGGCCAAGCAAGCCCCCAGTGTGAGCCCAGAAGAGCTCTGCACAGGGCTGATCAGAGGGCAGTGTTGCTGTCAGGGGGTCACAGGCTGCAAAGAACACCGAGGTTCCTACTGCCCTGAATCAGGGCACCTGGTGCTTCCTCATGGGGGATCACAGCCAGAGTCGTGGGGCAGTCCCTGAGGTGTTTGTGTGCTGGGGAGAGGACAGGATTGCTTTTGAGTGTCACATCCAGCCCTGGGGTCCTTTGGAACCCGCAACCACCAACCATCCCACAGGATGAAACACCAACAGCACTGCCAAACAGCTGAGATCACAAAGCTAAAGCTCATGAGAGAAATGGAGTAAGAGCATATATTTAAGTAACATTATAAAAGCAGCATCACCATTTATTCCACAACATCTTTCTCAGAAAGCAGTGCAGGCAGCAGATTCAGAGCTCAAAGCTGACAGAACCAGTGGGGGTCAAAATGAAGGAAACTAAGGGGAAGTCCGAGTTATCAATGAGGTGTCAATGGAATGAGCAGCATTGGGAAGGGAAACTGGAGCTCATTATTCTGGGGCCAAAAACAGTCCCAGCAGTGACAGCAGCCTGTGGCAGCACATTGCAGAGGAGTGACAAGACTGTGGTTCATAGATCTGTAATTAATCAGCCTGATCTCTTTGGGACTGGGCTGACCACCGTGCAGGATGAACCCTGGTCTGGGCTAGGGCAAAGCCTACAGTGATTTAAAAAAAAACTAGAGATGAGAAATCCACATCCACCATGACAAGCTGTTTTAAGATGCAATTAACGAGAAGATTAATTGCACTTGCTATTAGAAATGTATTTCATTTCTAATCCTAATTTTTGTGTTTGCCCTGCTTCAATTTCCAGCCACTGGATCTAATTTTACCTCCAAGTGCCACTCAGAAAGCCTGGCAGCGCTGAATGGACGCTGCAGGGAGGTTTGGCAAGGCACAGCAGGGTCCAGCAGTGGGTGGCAGGAAGTGATGGAGGGTCCCTCCGTTCTTCATGGGAGTGGAATCTGAGCCTCTCCCACTCTGTGAACCTGGTACTGGAGAACAGGAGCCCACACTTGCACACAGGGCTCCAAGGAGTAACCACGGTGTGTCCAACCCCAATCCCTCTGCAGCTCCTGCTGCCAGGAGTCACTGCAGCCTGTCACCCACCCACGGTGCTCCTCTGAACCTCTCTAACTTCTCAAACTTTCTGACACCTCGGCCCTGAAGCAGGATGCCCCAGCAGCAGACAAGGCCGAGACCTGCAGGTGCTGGGCCCCAGCCCCAGGTGTTTGTGTGCGACACACATTCTGCATAACGAAAACCAAGAACTCAGTGAATATTTCTGCTCCGCATTTGAAACAACAATGTGTAATATTCATATTTTACAGTGGTAATGAAATACTTTCTATTCCATCAGTAATTAAGGAAGGTGCTAAACTGTGTAAGTAACAATTTTTATAATGTGCAGGAGAAGAGTTTACATCCAAGAGTATTTAACTAGCTAATGAATTCACTGAACCATTTATTTTTTTTCTTTATAACAAATCATGGCACACTGGGGAACTTGAGATTATTAGGGGGAAAAAAATCCAATGTCTTGTCAGTATTTAAATGTGTTCACATGGATATCCAGGAAACTACAGAGCAGTTAGTTCAACATACAGCTCTAGCCAATCACAGACAAGCAACCAAAGGATGTCCTGGGTAAATTAGCCAAAACTAGAACCCAATGTAACCTAACTCAAGAAGGGTATTTTCAAATGATTTTATGTAACTTTTTTGTAAACCTCCAAGTTCGATACAGCTAGTGAGAGATGGGGTATGCTTAGATTCCTGTAAGTCAGTTCTGCAGAACATTCTAATACGAAAAATTACCTGTGTGCCGCAGTCAGTGGGCTCAGCATTAACAGATCCAAAAGAACTGGGTGACTGAGAAGACTTATCCTACTTAGCCATTTGACAGGTGTATTTCTAGCTCTATTCTCTTCGTGTATCAGTGTTATATGTTGTCAGCAATAAGTGAGAAATAAAGAAGAGTTGCTGATAAAATTACTGGAGTGGATAAAAATGAATTGTTGGGATGGTAAAAGTCATAGGTGGCACTGGCTCAAGACAATCTGATCTTGGTTGCTGGAAACACCAGGTACATGAACAGGCTGATTTGTGCCTCCAAGTGTAAGGTGCAACATACAGGAAGAATGGGGCTTCACTTTAAATCAAGGACAGCATCCCGGATAGTAATGAGTCTGCAAAACGTTAGAGGTTGTGACATGTGCCACCTGAGCACAGAAAACACTGAATTCAGGGCATTGCTGCCCAGGCCTCCTCCAGGGCTGTACAAATGGTCAAGTGATGTCAAATACGAATCCAAGGTTCCTGAGCATTTGTGTGGATCTCACATCCACAACAGAACCCTTAGACAATCCCAGCACAACCCCCTTTTGAGTGTTGTGCACAGCTGTCCTCCCTTCATCTCCAAAGGATGCACTGGGACCAGTAACGGCCCAGGGAGAGCCTGTGTGCATAGTAAGGGCTGGGTGACATCTTCCACACAGGAACAGCACAGCTGAATAGAATTCCAGCCTAAGTAAGGAGAGAAAGAGCAGGCATCTGTATAGTTCTGAATAGTATGATGAAGAGGAACAGATGATAGCTGCCCATATAGTCTTAGAAAACAAGAGTTGAAGGGCATCAAATGAAACACAACAGTAACAGTAGAAAGATAAATAAAAGGAGGTGGTCAACACACTCTGCAATTCAGCTCTCCTTGTCACAAGGACATCAGAATGCTCAAACGTACACAGGTTGAAAAAAGTGACTGCTCAGATTTATGGCAGAAAAAAAATAAATCTCTCCCCGACCAATAAATACAAAGCTGCCTTTTTTGACTCAAAAGTACCTACAATGCAGATGACAAGTGTAGGGTGGGGATGGACATGCTGGGGAAGAGCTTTTCTCTACTTGCTTTGTCCGTTGTCCTTCTGTAAGTACCACTGTGATTTACTAGTCTCCTCCATGTTATGGCCTGTCATGCTCTTTCCTGAGGAACAGGAAAGATCAAGTAAGAGTCAAGCAGGTGCTTGAGGCTGGGAAGCTGCAGGGAGGTGCTGATGCTGTTGATCTCCCAGAAGAGGGTACCAGGGATGGGCAGTGCTTTGGCTCCACAGGCAGGGTCAGAGCAGGATCCAGGGGCTGCAGCTGGGCTGGGATGGAAACTTCTGTCTAGAACTGGGATGACTTTTTCCCCCGAGCACATCACTCGGTTACGCTGAGAATGCAGCAATGGACGTGCATGTCTCCAGCAGTCTCGAGGGTGCCTCTTGCCATGACAAACCCAGCTGGATGCTGAACCAGGAACAGTAGCCTTTGCCTAAGACACATTCCCAGCAAACCCAGCGGCTGCCTGTGCCTGCAGCAGCTGGTAAAAACACACCAGAACCACATGCCTCTGTGCTAACAATGCCTCACGCTCACTGTCCTCGGTGGGGGCCACAGCCTTCCCACTCAGGATGGTTACATTTCCCTAGCAAAACTGTCCAAGCAAGTACATCTGATGCTACACTAGAAATTTCCCATTCTGACACCAGAGAAAACAGCAGAGCCTGTTAAATTGCCAGAATGTGCTCTGGAACACTGAACATTTTTAAATCTCTTCTTGTAAATGTGTTTGAAAAGCAATTGCTAATGAATTAGCGTAACTGAGTTAAACGTAGAGCATTTGCTCTTAGCTCGAACCTTTCTGCTTGTTTCAGCTTGGAAAAAGTGCTAGAGCTTTTCTTGTGGGTTGGTTGGAATTGGTTTGGGTTTTTTTCCCCACCGTTGCCTTGGTCCCTCTGTAAAGGTTCTCCCCTTTTCCTACCAACCTCACATTCCTTGAAGTTATCCAGTGGTACCTTTACACACAATGAACTCATGCCCTTTCAGTTTCAGTGGGAACACAGACAAAATTCAGTCCGTGAAGATTTGTGCCCAGGGATGGCCTGTCCCCCTCTCAGCCCTCTGACCTGAGCCCTCCCATGCACACTGGGGCACCCCGCCTGCAAACCTGGTGGCTCTGAGAAGAGCCCTGGAAATGCACCTGCAGCCTCACACAGGTCCTTCATTGCAGCAGGTGCCCATCTGGGCCGTAACACCTTCATCCAAGGAGGACTGGGATGTATCAGAAGCTGACCAGCCTTCTTGTGCAGGAGCTCCCTGTGCCCCTGTGTTTGCAGAAGCCAAACTCTGTGGGTTCTCCTCTTCCCACTGGAGCTGTCCTCATCACCCAGTGCAGAGCATCCTCAGAACTGGCAAAAGCAGCCAGCAAGGAATGCCTGTAAGCCTAACAGCTGCAAGTTAACAACTGCAAAATAAAGCAAATCAATAAATTCAACCCTTCCCTCTCCTTAAGGTGATATTATTTTAGTGCCTGAGCATGCTTTACTGATCACAGGCATAGGGACAGTGCTGGAGAGGACAGTTCACCTGCCCACGTGTGCTGCTCTGCAGGCTGCCTTGGGACTGGGACACTGGGTCAGGCTTAGGCAATCC
Organism: Myiotriccus ornatus; assembly: GCA_036023395.1. Taxonomy (NCBI): domain Eukaryota; kingdom Metazoa; phylum Chordata; class Aves; order Passeriformes; family Tyrannidae; genus Myiotriccus; species Myiotriccus ornatus. The sequence goes on along the minus strand of JAYRBT010000082.1, from coordinate 122,674 downwards.
CAGACTGCTGCCATGAAAAGGGACAGACCCTCCTGTTTCTGCTCCTTGTCCAGCCACAGACATCATCTGGCTAAGAACGAACTTCTAAAGTGCTGATTAGACTTTGGGAACAAGACCACTGGACCTGATCCTATAAACAAATCACCTGAGCAGAGGAAGGAGATGACTTCAGGCTGGGTTCCTGCACTGGTTGGAGGGAAATACACTTACTAGTCTGTGGTGAGAGGGTGGGCCATTATCACAGTATTTTAAAAGCTTTGGCTCCCCTGCTCACTTCATCCCTGTTTTGCAGATAGTCATGGTTTGTCACATCGAGCCAATACCTTATCTCTCTGCCCCTGGATGCCATAAAACCCAACGTTAAACCTTTTTGAGATATACCATCTCTATACTGCAGTAGTACCTACACACAGGCAGCCACAACTGCTTTCCCAACACCTTCTGTGTGCCTGTACCATGTAGACACACCCCTCTTGTACCCTGTTGGTATTCCTGCTCTGGTGCATCAGGAATGGCATGATGAACTTCCTGGAGTGATTTTGGGCTTGCCACCTCAGAGCAGCAGGGCCTGGCTGTGTAAGGTGACAGTAACTGGGGGCACAGAGCTACACCCCATGTCCCCATAGAGGCAGGAACAGGCAGCAGCATTGGGTCTGTCAAACCCGTTCACCTTCAGAGATGCACATTCCAGTGTCCTGGCACTGATGTGGCCACAAACAGAGGCCTTGCAGGATGAGTGCAGAGAGAGGAGGGACACAGAGTGCTGTGGTACCTCTGGGTACCTGTGCCAGCCACAGCTGTTCAGGTACTCCTTGAGGCAGAAGCAGGAATGGAGTTGGCTTTCAGCAGATCTTTAAAGGGTAGCTGGTACTTTGCTTTCTTTACAACTGCGTCCCTTTACCTTGCCTGGAGTGTGGCGCAACCCAGGCAGCAGCACACGGCACTCAGGGGGTGCTGGCTGGGGATGGCTGCTCTGTGCCCAGGAGACCAGAGTTCTCAGGGAATGTTCCTCCTCACCCTGCAGTCAGGTCCTCAGTGCTGCACAAGCACTGCTGTCCTGCCCCAAGCTGCTGAGCCAGGTAACCCAGACAATGTACCTCCATGGGAAGGGGTTGTTTGGGACCCGCAGCTCCACACCCACCACACGTTTCCCTCTGAAAAGCAGGTTCACAGGTCCAAAAAGTGCACATGCCACCACCCGTGGCACAGCACATGCATGAGCTCTGTCAGGACAGTCTTCAAGGCAAGGCAGAGGTTGTACCCAGGTAGGTACAACTGTACCTTTGGGTACAGATTGTAAACAACTTGACTGAAGACAGGTTCCCAACAACTGCCCAAGGCACCAGAGCTGCCCGGTAAAGGTTAGAGTTTTTAGATTTGGGATAGGGAGACTGATATCCTACAACTAAGCCTATGATCCATGCAGAGTACTTGCTCCTTGTCCCACAAAATGCCCTAATCCCCACATCTTCCTTTTCTTATTCTGGAGTCTGTCCTGAGTAGTATGGACAAACAGAATGCTCCAAAACAGGTGCATGAGGCAGAGCACAAGACTGACTGGGACACAGCGACAGGCTTGGCACAGACGGCTGATGTGGCCTGGCAGGAGGGGGTGAGGGGAAGGGGATAGCTGGGAAGGCACTGACTGCATCAGTAGGGATGGAACATCTCCACAGAAAAGCACAGCAAGACTGGAACCACAGCCCTTAGTAGAGAACATCCTCAAAGTCGAGCAGCAGGAACTGGTGCAGGGCACTTGGCAGGTGCAGCTGGGGAAGGACCAGAAGCAGACGGCCCTCCAGGAGGGTCCTGAGGGTGCAGCGAGCCAGGTGCTGCAAGGAGCGAGGTCTGTGCTCCAGGGAAAAGAGAGACTGGTAGAAACGTGAGTATTTCTACAGAGAGAAGAGAGGACCACAGACAGATAAAATTCAAGATATCACCCTGGTAGCAGAGGTAGAACCAGACCCCCATTTGCCTTACTCACTGCTGTGGATCCTCCCTATCCCCAACAGCTCTATCCCTGTGTCCTGCAATTTCCTGCCCAGCCTCAGCCCTGCCCACCTGCACCAGCCCCAGTTGACCCTGCCTCCCCACTTCCAGAGCCTGGACATGTGTTCTCCAGCCAACAGTAGGCTTTTGTTCCCTCACCTGTACGACCTCCACTGGAACTGCTTCCACCCAGTCCTCGGAGACACGCACATGGGTGTAGCTGTTCACCAGGGCTTCGATGATGCGTGGGCAGGTGTGGCAGTACCGCAGCACCTGCCGGGGAGAGAGCAGGTGAATACCATCAGGCAAGGTCCTGCAGGCCCCCTGTCACCTCCTAGATTGCTGCTCAAACCCAGATAGGGTAGATCTGGGGAACTCACATCCTGCTCTCGTGCTGACCCAGGAGAGGAAAGCAGGCGCGAAGCTCCAGTGTTCCTCCTGCAAAGAAGGTGACTGAGCCAACACCCAACATGCACAACACAGCTGCTTTCAGCACAACTGGGTCCCCACTGCCTCTTCTCAGACACAGAGACCAGCGCATTCGGCTAGGATGATGATCTCAATTGGCCTCGCTGCTGCAGTTAGCTCATAAGCACCAACACTCTGCTGTACACCAGGCTCTTTACTCATGTTAAGGTAGTTGAAGCATGAGCCATTCTGGATCAGGAACTGACACCAGTTTTATGAGCAGCCAGACCATGGTACTGTGTGCCTCTGTTGAGGGCTGCACTTGGGTCTCAAGAATACAGGATTGTGCCTGTTTGGCACTGTGCTACAGAGACATCCTGTCCTCATGTCCCAAGCAGTGTTGTGTCCATGCCAGAGGCTGTGCAGAGCCACAGAAGACATCACACTTACTTGTACAACGTGTCTCTGGTGTGTCCCATGTCGGTACAGATAACACACTGATTCTGTGTACCTCATAGCAGTGCAGCCTTTAGAACACAGCCCACCCAGGCACAGTTGCACAGAGGCAGATCCCCCTGGCTCCAGGCTTCCACTCCCCATGGCCCTGGCCAGCAGTAGCTGTCAGAGTCTATTCTGGCTGTACCAGTGATCCTCATTATCTGGCGTTAATAGGAGATTAATTAGTGTTAATTGTTGATTTTCCTGTATTTTCCCAAAGGGGAGAGCAATCTGCTGATCTCCGGGCTGGGTAATTATTGCACTGCTCAGGAATTAAGACAGGAGATTAACCCTTTGTCTCCTGGTGTCTTGCAGAGACAGCAGGAGCTGGAGGGTGTGCCCCTGAGAGGAAGCACCTCCAGAGGAAGAGGGCCAACACTTTCCAGAGCAAGTGATTATGAAAACTGGGTGAGTACTCTCCACACAGTTTAGCAGACAGAAGCAGGAGAGTCCTACAGGAAAACTCATCAGGGATTCCCATACCAGAAATGCCAGTTCTCTCTCCCCAGTCTCTGGGCAGAGTGAGCAAGACAGCAAGCAGGCTGCCACAGAACAAACCCTGCTGTGACCCTTGCTCACACTGGGGCCCTAATGTTCACAGCCTTCCCCTCCCACCACACTCCGCACCTTAAGGAGGGAGCCCGGCCAGATGCGGACAGCTCCGTGGTTGAGCAGGGCTCGCACCACGAGCTCTGGGTGATGCTCCAGTTTGTAAGCAGCTACTTGCAGGATATTGTGCAGGGCTGTGTTGCCGCCGTAGTTCATGACATTGACATTTGCACCCCGGGCCAGCAGTAGCTCTGCAATCTGAGCGTTGGCATTCTTGCAGGCCAGGTGAAGCGGGTGCTGCCTGTCCCGATCGGCAGCGTTGATGCTGGCACCGCTCTCCACCAGCAGCTGGCACACCCGGTAGTAGCGGTCCATGTCCTGGGGCTGATGTTGCTGAGCACAGGCAGTGTTCAGTGGTGTTTGTCCCTCCTCATTCTTTGCCTCCAGCTCTGCCCTGTGGCGCAGAAGAAGCTGGATGTGCTCTGCCAGGCCATGCCGTGCTGCCACATGCAGGGCTGTGTCATCCTCCTCCTCCGTCCGACTGTTGGCACTGGCACCATGCTGCAGCAGCTGCTGGACACACCTGTGTGGGCCAAGGTGACTTGGTGACCTACCCATCTCCATCTCCCATCCTACCTCCCAGCCCCCACATCTGTACCATCCCACAGCTTTCACTTGTCCCAAGAGTGAAAAATCCCTGCTCCTCATGCCCTGGAGCAGTAGTTTCAAGCCATGATGACTGGTGAGCAAAGATACTGTTGCCTAATCCAAGCTAACTCCTGCACAGACCTCTTAAAGTGTTGTCGCACCTGGCATCTGCTCATCTGCCCACTGGATCTGTGTGGGAATGCCCTGAGTGACACAATGTGACCATCGGCTCTGCAGTGCTGGTGGACGGTCAGAGAACAGCACCTGGCTCAGCTGTGCCAGCTGGGGACTTGAGCTTGCAGTCACCTGTTTGACCTCAGAGGTGATTGTGGCCCAGGAACAGGCACCAAGGCCATCTCATTCAGCTGCACCCACCAGCGGGGACGAGGAGGGGCCCCTCCTACATGGGATGAGGCTCGATGGGGAGCGGGGCCAGCTGTGCCCCCGGGGCAGAACTCACTCAATGGAGTCTGGGCTCTTGCAGAGGTGCAGGGGCCTGTAGCCATCCTCAGAGACAGCCTCGGGGTCAGCTCCGGAGCTGAGCAGCAGGCGCACGCAGTCAGTGCTGGCAGCTGCGCAAGCCTCGTGCAGGGCCGTCTTGCCCCCCGGGGCAAAGTCGACGGCAGCGCCCCGGAGCAGCAGGAGCCGCAGGCAGTCGGTGTAGCCCCTGCTGGCTGTAATGTGCAGGGGTGTGGTGAGCTCCTGCTCGTAGCTCAGAGACCACAGTCCTGCAAAGGAAAGAGAGGTCAGGGAGTCACATCCAGCCACAGTGCACAAAGACCTGCCCTTTCCCACAAGGTACCTGATGTATGTCCCCTCTGAGAGACTTGGTTTTCTCCTCAGGGGACTGCAAGTCCGTTCCCTGCAAGGCCCCTGTAGTTGGAGTGGCCAGCCAAAGGCAGAGATCTGTGGAAGGCTCTCAGGCCATGCGGCCCTGATGCTCCCCTCCAGGGAGCAAGAGCCCAGGGCAGAGGCTGTTCCCAGGCAGTGTGCTCCTCACCTGCAGCCCAGGTGGGCACATGGGATTTCTGTTGTCAAAAGCACAGTGGAAGAAGGGCCTAGGGCACCGTTGGGGCTGAAGGCAGTGAGGTGGCTGGGATGAGCACCATGCACGAAGTACCACAAACACAAGGAACCAGGCAGTAAAACAGAGAGGTGTCAGAGCCAGCAGCCATGCACACAAGATTCAGCTGAGCCCTGATCAGGGTGCAGACAGCGAGATCCAGCAGAGATGGACATCCCCAGGAGTGCAAGGGGCTGAAATGTGTCAGCTCTCAAAGATGCTGACCCAGCTGGAACCATCACTGAGATGGAAAGCAGCCGGCAGATGCTACAGGAAAAGGGCTCCTTAACCCAGACTTCTGGCTGCCCACCCAGGCTGGGCTGGAGGACACGGCCCAGACTGCACAGCATGTTCAACAGTACATCCTCTCAGCTCCTTCTTACAGAAGCAGCATGTGGTCAACTGTGTTTCCCAGGTCCAGGTTTAAGCTGAACCATCTGGAGGACCCAACACAGGGCTGTGACCATTCCTTGTCCAGGACAACAACAGGACCCAGCAGCCCAGTGCACATAGAGCACAGGCACACAGAGCTTGGCTGCAGGGCTGGTCACAGAGATTGACTCCTCTTAGCCCCATGGGGAACCCAAGCAGTTCCCAAGCCCTTACACAACTTCTGTGAGAGGGGCCAGGTTTCCTGGATGCACCCCATCCTTCCAGACGCACACGCACTCTTTCACAAGATGCACAGGAGAACCTGACCACATCCCCATGCTCTCACTTCCCTTTGCACTCCTCCATAACCCAAGCAGCTCCTGTAACACACAACTCCAGCAACAGCAATGTCCCACAGCTCACACCACAGGCTGTGCCCACTGCCCCCACATACTCAGCCCACGGGGGTTGAACCGGTAGTTCTTCCACTCTTCCATGTCACTGGTGTCAAACACAGCACTGGGGCTCAGGTTGTTCTGAGGGTTGCTGAGGATCTCGGCCACAATCTCCCGATCCCCAGTCAACAGGGCCTCCCAGTACACCTGGGCAGGGCCAGCCACCTGCCGCGTGCGGATGGGCTCCTGGCTCTCATCTCCTCTGCCTGTGATGCTGCCCATTACAGGCACCCCAACCCTTCTTAGAGACCAGGGCAGGACCTGTTGGTGCACCCCAGCCACGCTCCAAGCCTGTAGGCACAGCCCCACCAGTACCCTGTGTTCTGGCCAAGGGGCTGCCTGCCTGCCCAGGGTGCTCCACAGGGAGGGGGCACATGTCACACGGCTCTTTGGCACAGGCTGAGCACAGCTCAGGTCTCAGCTGCTCTATTCTGGGAAACCTTGTGACCAAACACGGGCCAAGAGGCTGATAAAGGCTCTCCATTCACACTGCAGTACTTCTGCAGTGCCCCACTGTGAAGGGAAAGCCCCCAAGCAGGGCAGGGGGACCTGAAGAGTGGAAATGGGGACAGAACATCACTAAGAGAGCAGAGAAGGAAGCTGTCTCATACTCAACTGGTCTATTGTCATCCAGTGCTGCCCAGATCACAAAAGCACGACCCCATCAGTCCTCTGCTCTGTGCACATCTCCATGCCTTCACCCACCCTTCTGTTCCACGCATGACTCCTTGCCGTCGCCCACCCCTCTGCTCCATGCTCATCTCCAGCACTGCACACCCACTTGCCAATTTCACCTGAGCTCTTGGCCCCAGTCGGGTTTTTAAACAAGCCACAGGGACAGCTCTTTATAATAAAAGCCAAAGGAGAGGTAGAAATAGTCACAAGGATCAGAGATATTGAAGGTAATTATCCTTTAGACCCCTTCCTTCTTTTCCTTGATATCCAGCTTTGCAGAGAGCCCCTGCATGACTTCAGTGCTCCCTTTCCATCCTTGGACACTCCCCCCACTGGGGGTTGCTCACTGCTGGCATGCCACCTGTGATGGAGTTTTCCTCTGGCCCCACTTGGCTCCACACATCCACCCTGCCCACTGAACTGTGTGGATTGCTAACTTACTGTGTGCTTTGTTCACAATGTGTGTTCTAGAGAACACATCAAACTGCATGGAAGGCTACTAAGTGTTCAGTTTAATTTTGTGTCACGGAACTAAGATCATGCAGCTAAACTCAAGTTAAGTGACCCCAGCAGACTACCAGAGGACCAGAGGAGAGTGTAAGACAGGGAACTTTATTCTTCTTAGTAATGAAAATAAATGAGCAAGTTGTATACTGACAGTCTCCAGCTCATTCTGTCTCTGCAGACTTCACCTTCTCTAACTAATAGATGACATCAATGAGGATGGAAGTAAAAGGGACCAGAGAACATGGAATCATGTGTGGTAGCCACAAGATGTGCCTGGGCAAGGTACAGTGAGGTGTACAGATGGGACGAAACACCTAGCATGATCAGGTCCTACCTTCTATCCCTCAGGACAAGCTTGCTTCCACCATCTTTCTGCCAGGCTGGATTTCTGCTCCCCTTGTGAAATCCATCTCATGGAACAGAACAGCTTTGTGATCCCTTTTCACACATGCACTCTCTCCACCTCACACATTTCCCATCTATCCCAGCAGTCTCTAACCAGACAATCCTGATGATGTGCTCCTCCAACAGCCCTTCCAAGGGCCCTATTCTCACCATTTCCTTGTAGGTCTGCCACTGGCCACCTTCAACAAGCCTGCTACCATTTGTTCTACAGCCTTGGAATCCTCCTTCCTCATCCAAAAGCCATTCTTCCCAAATACCTCTTCCACATGCCTTTTCTCTGGGCCCCATCCTGGACACTTTCTGTTACCCATGTCCCAGTCCCACACACCCACCACGTTTCCTGCTAGTCCAGCGCAGCACATCACCCCTGGTCTCAATGATGAGGTTGATGGCTGCGCTCTTGGTGAAGAACTTCTGCACCATGTCCAGGTCTCCAGTGAAGAGCGCGTTCTGGACCAGCAGATCCCGGCACTCCAGTGGCTCCAAGCGGCTGTGCTGGCAGCCCTGGCCATCCAGGCTCAGGCTGTGCTCACTGCGGTGGCACCAAGACCTTACACGGGGAGGAAACTTCCAGTGATCTGGCTGCAGCAAGTGTTGTGTGGCAGAGCTGAGGGGGAAGGTGCAGTCCATCATGGGGGACAAACTGGACGAGTCTGAGCCACACAGTAAACAAGCTGCCGCAGGAAAGAGCCTTTGTCCAAGGGTTTGACCTTTGTAGGTTGTTCCTGGTTCCAGCTCCCCGGTGTCTGGTTGGACTCAGGCAGAGGCCTGACTCACCCAGTATAAATAGTCCAGCTTGGCAGTTCCTCATCACCACCTCCCCTTCTTCCAAAAGCTTATTTTCAGCTGCTGGGTGCAATCACCAGCACAGAGTAGGCACAGACTAGGTAGCAGGCAGCCTGGAATCACTGCCTATGTGCTCATTTGCTCTGCAAAGTCCCTGCTCTGCTCTGTGCTACCCCAAGAAAGGAACAGATGAGGGGGGGCAACCACAGAGAGAGAGCATGGAAAAGATCTGGAGCAGACACACTGTTGGAAGCCATGAAACAACTCCACAGGGACAAAAAGGCCCTCACAAGTCCCATGGACTGCTCTGAGAACCAGCCTCTTCCCCAGGGCAGTGAGGCCCTGCCTCACTCCCTCCTTTGCTGCAGGACCTGCCCAGGAGTCCGGCAGAGGCCCTCAGTGGATCCTTCCTGTCCTGTTTCTAGAGCAAAACCGAGAAGTCAGCAGGTCCAAGAGCTCCCAGACCGATGTAGGCACTAGGAATGGCAGTAGATGCTACTGTAAAGATTTTCACACAAGTTCTGTCTCTCCCTCCAGACACAACCACAGCCCAGACACAGCTAGAGAGACCTCCCCAGCCTCACTCACACTCACTTCATCTTGCTCAGCACCCCACAGAACCCATGACAAGTGTATTTGCACACACATGCCAGGGCCCTTTTTTCTTCTATCTACACACCCATCCTAAATCCTCTCCCTACACAGTGGTCTGGATCCCTTCTGCACACACAACGTCAAAACCAGAAACGGCTGTCCTGTCCCAAGACAGCAAGTACAAAGCTAAGAGCTATTTATTACCTTGATTTTTTTTTTCCCTTTCTTGTGTTTCCCTTGTGTCTGCTTCACTTCTGCTGTCTCTTGCACTGCCTGGAGCCACTCTTTATCCAGGGCTGTCTTCAGTTACCAGTCCTGCAGAGAAAGCAAACGTGCAGGGGGTAAAACAGGCTGCAAAGGAGGGTCACAGCACAGAAGACAGAAGCAAGTCTCTGGACCTGCCTGTTTAAAGACTGTCAGGTCTCAAACAAAGCAGAGAGCCTGTGAGAGAACAGCATGGCAGAAAAGGAAAAGAGAGCATAACAAATAGCCAGTCTCCTCCAGCCAGGTGAGGGGCTCAGTGCAACAGCCCTGACTTGGGGAACTTGGAGTACAGGAAGCCTGGATTCTCTTAGAGGTGGGGAAAAGGAGAAACTAAGGAGAACTCTTAGTTCCTCTCCAAACTACCTTTCCATCTCCTGCTGCTGCCACCACTGGAATAAAGCTGTCATGCTTCCCCCATACAGGAGTGTCCATTTACGCACAATGAGAGGCAGGACAAAGCATGTCTGCCCACAGAAGACAGATTTAGGGAGAGTATCTGGTTACCGGTAAAGTCCCCTGCGTAAGCTACAAGCCTAAAGATGTAACACACGGCCCTGCCAGATCAGAGACTATCCAGGGAACCATGATTTTATGCAGATACTGGCTGGTCATATACACTAACATGATGTACTAAGTGCTGTCACCTTTAGAAGGTCCTGATGACACAGAGCGAGCCACTGGAGCCCATACTACACACTTCATTTCCAAGTCTTGAACTATGAGATCTTCATTATCTACCTTAAGCATTAGCAAACCCTGGTTTTGCTTCACTCTTAAACTGCTGGAGTGAAGCCAAAAGCAAAGCACACACCTCTACAATACAGCAGCTGAAATGAAGGAGCTGTCCCAAAAAGCTTGTACCCTGAGCAAGAAGGAGGACTGGCAGCCAGACCCTGCTAATCTGCAGAAGCTGAATGCAGTAGCTGTGGCAGCTGCTGTGGTTTGGAGGAGCACAGAGTCCCTCCTGTAAGCAAAGGCAGCAGAGAGACCTCACAGAGCTTCAGACCAGGCTCCAAGGAAAGAATGATTAGACTGTGCCTAATCCCCAGGACATCACTAAGCTCATGGACAAGGGCTAGAGACCCTCTTGAGGGTAGGGAAAGGTCTTCAAACGTTTCTCAGGTCTGCTCTTGCACAGCAGCACACGGGTTGGAGTGGCAGCCACCCTCAGTTACATCCTCTCTGCTGCTCAGGAGCAAGTTGCTGTGACAAAAGCCATTCTGAAGAGATTTCCGGGCTCACTCACTTCTGACTCAAGCAAGGCAGCAGCTCCTGGAAGGGGGCCTGGCCAGGACAGCACATGTCAGGAATTGTGAATTGCATTATCAGAAACTGATGGGTTTCTAACCCACCCAGAAGGGATGTTTGAATATACAAGCTGACAGTCCACCTCTCTCTCACCTCCTTCCCAGATTCTTACAAAATTAACTTTCTCCATTCCCAACACAGATTACTGCAGCAACTTTGCTAGCTGCAGTGTCAGAGGCCTTAACCAAAGCCAGAATACAAGGGCCTGAGTGGGGAGCACCAGCAGAGGCTTTCCCAAACAGTCAGTTCCAGGTGAGCCAGACCCAACTCTACCCACAGCCTTTCTCAGTTACTGTTTCCCAAGCCTAACGTTCCCACTTGTGGCACCTGAAACACTGGGCTCTTTTCCTGACCTTGTGCGGCTTCTTATCTTCCATTGCCACACTGAGGATCTGTGGCTCCTCTCTCAACAGCTCACCATCAACCGGAGAAAAGGTGACTTCAGCATAGCAAGCTCCTGGCTCACCTCTCACATTCCCCTGTTCTTCGGCTCCAGTCAGGAGCACTGTACCTAAAGGCCACAGCACCTGCCAGTCACTCCCAGCCTAACTCTCACCTGCACAGGGACACAAGCTGCACAGAGAGCAGTGGTAAGTTGAGCTTTATCCAGGAAGAAACATCAGTGAGCAGCTCTGCCCTCAAATCCTGGAAGTGACTAAAGCCTTCCTATTCCCCTTCAGCATCTCCAAGCCAAACACCCACACAGCTGCCAAGTAGGGAAGCCCACAGGGACAATGAGGACACTGATGGCCCACAGCCCTCAGGCAGAGACAAGGATGCCAGAGCCTTCCATTGCCTGCCCAGAAAGCAGCCAGCCAGGTCACTGTGCAAGGGGAATAGGTGTCAGACCACAACATGTCCTTAAGTACATGGGGGCTTGATCCTCCCCCCACTAGTGCTTGGCCACAAGGCAGTACCAAGACAAACCACAGCTGGGACCCCGGCTAGAAGCAGCTGAACATGATCAGGATGGAGAAGACTGAATACTGCTCATGCCACCGAGGCCAACAGAACAAGGATAAAGTAGCACCAGGAGCCTTGTCCTGCCACATAGGATTTCTGTTTTGCATGGCTTGGGAGGACAGCAGAGGGTGCCCACACGGTGGCAAGAGAGGAATGGAGTTAGAGGGGCAGCTCTCTCCCATTCAGCTACAAACCAGCACTCACAGGACCATTGCTGAAGCTGCTTCTCCCTCACACCTAATCCCTCATGCAGCTTCCATAGACAGTCAAGAGCCCAGGCTGGTCCTCAGCCTCAGAGCCAGCCTGGGACAAGTGCTGCAGCTCTTCCAGTGGTACCCAGAGCACAGCAGCTGAAAGCCTTGGGGCTGCAGGGTCTGGAGTCTGCAGTGACAAGTCTGAGAGTTCATCAGAAAGTGACACAGTCCTGCACAGAGCACAGGTGAAGGACAGGACACCTGAGTGACAGTCCCATCACCAGGTGTGCCTCACACATCCCTGTCCCAAAAGGCAGCACCTAACTGCTGCACCCCAGCTGTGCCCCTTCTCCTGCTGCAGAGGACACCAGGATTACCTTGCCAAACAAATGTCTCCGTAGAGCCAAGCCCAGCAGTCATGGGGGGGAGAAGCACTCGGAGCCTCGGTGGTGTGGGGAGGAAGCAGTGTGAGTGTAAACGAGCCTGTAACGAGTTTGTAATATGCATGTGTGGCGCGGCCTGCGCAGCGTCATCACAATGGCACAGGCACTTTCCTGCCTCATTGCCTCCCAAATGGATTTTAAATATCATTCCGAGGACACAATTATTTAAAACGCTGAACTAAACACTCACTAATGGGAAAACGGCGTGTGGCCTGCACCAGCCATTCCTCACGGGGCCACTCTGTCCATGTCACCCTCTTCTCCAGCCCCACAGCCTGCATGGGGCCCCAAAGGGAAGTATTCTCCTTGTTGGTGGCCGAACAGCACACCACTGGTACCAATCACGGGCCCAGCTCAACACACATCGCTTACGTGAGAACACACCCTTTGACCCCATCCCACTGTCTTTGACCCCAGAGGAGCACTCAGCCTGTCCCAAGGGGCACCGCAAGTCAGCCCCCGGGGCTCTCCTGACTGCAGCTCCACATCAGGGAGCACCTCACCCCACTGCAGGTCTTTCAGTTTCCTCCCACTTCAGCAGCAGGTAACACAGGGCTGCACAGAGTGGCCATGAGAATAGGGGTGCCTCCTGACCCAAGTTATATGGTCCTGGAAGCCACAGTTATAACGTAAGATTTACTTTCTCAATTAACTTCTGAATACCTCCCTCACCCCCAGCACATTCCCAAGCAGGGGAGATGAAGGAAGCAGCATTATTGTTGGCTACATCCTAGACTCCAGAGCAAACAGAGCACAAAGGGAGAAAAAACAAAGAAACAAACTATTTGCAGCAATCCTTGCTGGGCAGAACATAGATGGGCACCCAACTCCAAGGATGCCATGGACCCTCAATCCTATTACAGCACGAGCAGCATCAGGGATGGCAGCCTCAGGCAGCAGTGTGTGTACTCACAGGGGAGTGCCTGCCTGACCTTTGATCATCACTCATCTCCCTTCCTCCAGGCAGGGATCCCAGGCCACCACGAGCTACTATGAGTCAGGGACAACACCCTACCTCCGACCAAACAGAGAAGGGAAGGGCCACAGACCAACACTGTCCCCACACACCAGCAGCTGAACACAGAGGGAATGAGAGTCCCTTGCTGGAACTGGATGGGGCTGTACATCAGAGGTTCATATTTTAACAGCTTTGGCATCACTAGAGCTATCCATCACCAGCTCATTTTCCTCTCAGTGCTGAACCGTTCTGGCCTCTGCTATTTGGAACAGTGTCTAATGATGCGCTGGAGCAGCCACCTGGCAGTATGGCTGCCAAGGGACACAACATCGGGAGAGGAATACACACAGGTCTGCACGCCGCTGCCATCCTCCACTGCCCAAGAAGCTCCCTCCCCTCAAACCTGCTCCACTCATAACAGACCAGAGGGATGCTCTGCCTCATGGTCCTCCACCACGTGAGAGGAAGAGCACATGCTCTTAAGCCATTGCTCTCTTACAGAAAGGAAAACAGAACATAGGCATTGATGGTATTTTTATGAACAGTCATTCAGTTTGTCACACTCTAGTACTCTTTTTGAGAGGTTAAAGAGTGGACCAAGGCAAAAAAAAAAAAAAAAAAAAGGCTTTTTCTAACCCATAGACACGCATAGCTCCTTAAAAACAGAGACAGGGGGCCAGGGACATGAAACACGACAGGACTAAAAATGCCTCCCTGGGAGACTTGTGAGGACCCAGGCAGATCTGGACAGAGACTCACACGGAGTAAGGCAGCCACAGGATACTTTGGAAAAGAGCCTGCATGGGCTCCAAGTTAAGTTTTGCTTTTATTGCAACTTGAGTGCTTCTGGGTCATTCTCACAGCAAGCAGTGTCCTGTGGATCTCTGCTGGGTGGCAGAGTCTACCCCTTCCTCCCGAGACAACTTCATCCAGATCTCACTGGGTCCACTAGGACAAGGGCACAGAGCCACAACTCCAGTCTGGAAACAGCTGAGCCTCAGAGCAGTTCTCACCAAAGCTAATCTATGCCAGCACAGAGTGATCCCTCAGGAAGACCATGTATAACATCCTGCGCGGGCATCCCAGAGCAGCTCCATGGGAATATACTGTGGGGAAACAAGCAGCAGGATCCCTGCATACCTAGAGATGAACCCACCTCCATATGGAAAATGTGAAAGGGACAATCTAGGCAGGTTCAGTGCAGAACTCACCCATTCCAAGAGCAACCTCCTTCTTCTGCCTCTCAGTCTCAGTTCATCTCCACCACCTGTCCACATTGCAAGGAAATGTAGGGATCTAGTAAGAGGAATGTGAGGCCATTCACTAACTCCATTCTTCAAGACTTCAGTGAGGGCATAGGGGGCAGGTATGACATGAAGCAGGATGCACAAACTGGAGCATTGGAGAATCAAGCACTTGCACCATTAGAGCTTTACTCCTCTGGGTCTCACTCAGTGCTAATGTTCCACCAGACACCTCCAGGAAACAGCTGCTCATCTCGCCATGAATCGGCACCTTACCTGGCTGGTTGTGCGGGTATCTATCAAGAGAGCCAGGGTACCAGGGAGGGAAGTTGCACAGTCCACAGGCAGCCTGCTCCAAGCAGAGCAGCACGGGGATCCTTCCTATGCTGCAGGAATGGATATGAGATCAGGTAGTCAGACAGACCCATCTCCAGGTCAGGAGCAGAACTGCAGCTCAAGGCTGGTCCTCAGCATTCCTCATCCACAGTGAGCACAGCTACACATCCCACTGCTGGGGAAATGGGAGAGTGGCTAGAAAGGGGAGCAAGCACAGATATATGGCCTAGGGAGCAATACAGTAGACTAGGTAAGGAGATGGGCTGCTCAACTGTTCGATGCAAGTGGAGCTTGCTCAGCGTCCCACTCTCAGGCTGAGCTCTGCCAGACCTGTCTCCAATCCCTGCATCTGGCTGAGCAACCCCACAAACCCGGCCCAGGGGCAGCCCCGACACAGCAGCTTCGCCACCAGCACCAGCTGCCACAAGGGTCACAGGAAGGAAAAGAAGTGCAGCCTTGCTGGGCAAAGTGCTGCTCCACCCCTGTGCTCAAGTCCAGCTTACAGGCATGGCAGAGTGAAGCACTCTTCAATACAGCCCCCTTCCCTCCCTCCCCTAGCCAGCCACACTCCACAGCAGCAGGGCTAGGTCTGACAGGGAGATGCTCAGCCCCAGCCCTGCTGCCTCCTGTACTCTCCTGAGGAACATCATGGACATCTTGTCTGGCCCACACTGTCAAGCCAGGCCTATCAGTACCTGTCACAGCTCTATAGCTCACGAGACTCAGCATCATCTCACAAGCTTGTGAAATCCAGGATTGCCCCACATACTGTCACCTTGGACTAAACACAGCTCTGGTTCCTCCTACCCTGTTGTTGGCTGTGAATGGAAGATGTTAGAGCCAGGCATCCAGTCCCAGTGTGAAACTGGGAAAAGGCACTGGAACAGGCTGCACAGAGAAATTACAGATGCTCCAAGTGTTCAAGACCAGGTTGGACAGGCATAGTGGAAGGTGACCCTGCCTAAGGCACGGGGGGGGCGTAACCAGATGAACTTGAGGGTCTCTTCTAACCTAAACCACTCTATGATCTCCACCACAACTCCACCCAGAGTTTGCCCCCCACCTTTCCTTTCCACTACCGACACTGAGGCAGCACGTCTGTGCAGGAATCCAGGACAGCCCTGCACGCCCCAAGAAGATGCTGTGCTCATGGGGCAGCCAGGCTGCCCCACCACAGCTCTGGAGGTCATGGCCTGCACCATCACTCTGGACACAACACTTCACTCTGAGGGCTTCCTGAGCTCCACGTGGACAGAGAACCTGCTCGTGCTGCCTGCAAAGCCCTGGATCCTTCCCATAGGAAGCACTTGGGAATACAAGGAAAGGCAACCAGGGCCAGTCATTAATATGATGATCCAAGGCAGAACACAGGACATTCAGCCCTAGCCTAGTTTAGAGCCCTGCAAGACAAAGTTCTCTTCAAAGCAACTGGAGGCAATGGCCACAAGTCCTGGAAAGGAAATACTGTTTGTTTCTTCTGTCAGTCCAGCTCATTTGGCTTTGTTTTTTTCCCCTACCCAAAAGGGAGAAAGCCTTCACCAGGAAGGAAAAACCCCAACAACGGAAAACCAAACAACAACAAACAAAACCAAAACAAAAACCCAAGGAAAAACCCACCAGAAAAAAACCCAAAACATTACCTTTGAAAACAGTTTATAAACATGCTTACCCTTACCACTGCTAACTACACTCACCCGGAGGGATTCAGCCTCTGCTCTGACCAGTACAAACTGACAGCCTGGGCAAAGAGATCCACCAAGTAAGGAAGCACTTGAAAAACCACAGGAAAGTCAAAGACAACAGAAGCTTTTAGCAGTCAGGAATCTGAAAATCAGGGTAAAGAGTTTGGAGAACTGTGTAGAGCTCACTCTGCTTCCCAGAACAACCCTAGCTTTCCTCAGGCATGCCCTGTGGTCCCTGCTCCTACTTGTGTGTGGTTGTTTTCAAACAGCAGCTGTTCTTTCAGCCCTTCCAAACAACCCCCACCACCAGAGTTCAAACTGCCTCACACTTTGCAACACCAAAATTAAAGACACAAGGTGTTTCTATGCTTTCTTTATTTGCAGGCAGCCAACAAGAGGCTTTGCTTTCTCAGTTGAGTAAGACTGAATACCAGCTCCTGCAAGACTCTACAAGAAGCGGGGCCCGGTGGTCACTTGCTGCTGGTGTACTTGGTGACGGCCTTGGTGCCCTCAGAGACAGCATGCTTGGCCAGCTCGCCGGGCAGCAGGAGCCGGGCAGCTGTCTGGACCTCGCGGCTGGTGATGGTGGAGCGGTGGCTGTACTGGACCAGGCACGAGGCCTCCGAGGCCAAGCGCTCGAACATGTCGTTGATAAAGGAGTTCATGATGCTCATAGCCTTGGAGGAGATGGTGAGGTCTGGGTGCACCTGCCAGGTGGTAACCGAACACTGTCTCACACATCCATCACCCTGGAGGGAGTAAGGACCCAGCCACCCCAGAAAAGCAGGGCCCCACTTCCCATCCCGGTCAGGGCACTCTAACCCCAAAAGGGACCCACATTTGTCACCCTGAGGGTTTCAAGTCATGGGCCACTTGCATTAGACTGAAGAGAGGCTCCTATAATGCCATAGCAGCTTTGGGATTGCACTGATGGGAGCCCCTACACAATCCCTGTGGAAAACAAGACTCTGAGGGATGAAATCCAGTTTCCAGAACCTGCCTACAGGCTCATGCTGATGACTGTGGCCTAGGCAGTGCATGGCCACTTCGAAAAATTCTTTTTCTTATTTCACCAGAGATTTTAACACTTACAAGCCCAGCAGGAGCTGTTCCCGCCCTCTTTACTTCAATTCAATTGCTTCTTCAAGCAGAACCATACAGCAGAGCTTGCTCTCCCTAGGAAACCCTTTCTGCTCTAGATCCATCCCCAAGAATCTGTCCTCCCCCCACCAATGCCCCCAGACTCTGAGCCTCAAGTGGGGCTCTCCTGTACCCACTTTTTTTTTTTTCCCCCATCTCACTAAACAGCAGATTTCTTTCCTTCCTTCCCCTTTATGGTGTTAACACACAATGGGTAGAAGTGACCTTATGGATGAAGCAGTTTCTAGTAGAAAAGAAGCATTTACTTACCTGCTTCAGTACTTTGTAAATATAGACTGAAAAGGTTTCCTTTCTCTTCGGTGTCCTCTTAGATATTCTGTCCCCAGAAGTGGAAACATGACCACGGTTCTTCTGAGGTTCTGAGTTCATCTCAGCCTCCAACAAAGCAACCAGCAAGTACCATGGGGCTGGCTATATAGCACAGGCTGCAAACCCTAACCTGCCTCAGGTGCAGCCCCCAAGGAGCAGGAGGAGTACACACCTGTGGTTTATGATTTCTCTTGGCACTAAATGAAGGGTAGCTGGCCTGAGAGGAGCTTGGAAGTGACAGATTCAATTAAACTTTCAGACCTGAGAAAAAATTTGAGGGTAACCTGGGCAAAGAGGGAGGCAAGAGCAGTAGCATCAGATTCACAGGGGAAAAATTGCCAGAGAAGAGCCATTCCCAGGTCCACCAGGGATTTGATGAAAGAAAGGATCCTCCTTTGGTGCAAGGGTGTGAATTGGAGTACTCAATGGCAGCTCTTTGTGAAGAACAATGGGCTTGAAGATATAGGGTAGTGAAATACTCTGGGAATGGGAGGGACTCCCATTGCAGAGGGACCTGGACAGACTGGAGAGCTGGGCTGATTCCAATGGGATGAGGTTCAACAAGGCCAAGTGTGGGTCCTGCACTTTGGCCACAACAGCCCCCTGCAGCGCTGCAGGCTGGGCACAAAGTGGCTGGAGAGCAGCCAGGTGGAAAGGGATCTGGGGGTGCTGATGGACAGGAGGCTGAACATGAGCCAGCAGTGT
>JAYRBT010000082.1:90657-104029 GCA_036023395.1 Myiotriccus ornatus | reverse complement strand
GAGGGGGCTGGGGTTGTTTAGCCTGGAGAAGAGGACGCTCAGGGGAGACCTCATCACTCTCTACAACCAGCTGAAAGGAGGTTGTAGCCAGGTGGGAGTTGGGCTCTTCTCCCAGGCAACTACCAGTGAGACAAGAGGGCACGGTCTTAAGCTCTGCCAGGGGAGGTTTAGGTTAGATATTAGAAAGAAATCCTTTACAGAGAGCATAATCAGGCATTGGAATGGGCTGCCCAGGGAAGTGTTGGATTCTCCATCCCCGGAGGTTTTTAAGAAGAGACTGGATGTGGCACTTAGTGCCATAGTCTAGTAACTGTGATGGTAGTGGATCAAGGGTTGGCCTTGATGATCTCAGAGGTCCTTTCCAACCCAGCAGATTCTTTCTATGAGTCATACTGAGACTACATGACCACTTGTGCTTTGTAAGGGGCCGTGTGTTGACAAGGGATGACACAGGGTTCCCACTCTCAGGGAAGTTCCACTATCCCCCGATTCACAGAGCTGTGAACAGGTGAGACCTTTGTGTTGGGGGAGACTTGCCACTGCAAGGGGATCTGTGTGACCTTGGACTCAGGTCATAGTACAGAAGGGCTCTCTTGTGATGAAGGAACTGGGGGCTGTTGTACCCTTCCCAGCTGCTGTCGTGTCTGGCACTGGCAGTGATACACACACAGCTGTTTTTTCTGACAAAATGTTTAGTTAGATGGAAGCCCTTCGGTGGAGGAGCAGCAACTGGTCACTTGGCATTAGTCACAGGGAGACTTTACATAGCAAGGGTGGAGGCTCATCCACTGAGCAGTAGAGTCAGATTTGAACTCCCAGGTTTGGAGAATCACCATCTGCTTCCCTGGACTGCATGTGCTAGAGGCTGCCCGTGCTGCTGTGTGCTGGGCTAGACTCCTCCTGGTGCAGCTTTTAGTGGTGTATGGATCTACTTGCAGCAGACAGACAAGGGAATCCCACAACCATGCACATGCCACTTCTGGCTGTGGCTGTGCTAGACCCAACCTCACTTTTAGATTACAGGCAAGAGTAAATGTGCAGGCTCTAGGCCACTTCCTTCAAAGACCATCCTAGCAACTAAGGAGCAATTCTTGTAATTTACCTATAATTTTGCTCTTGTGCAAGATCAGAAAAGTCCCAGCTGAAACAGCTCGAAGTGCCACTGTTCTAGCTCATGGCTGTCTCAGATCAATGCTCCATGACACCTGCTGGGAGCTGCTTCAGTGCAGTCCAACAACGTGTCACCACAGAACAAATGAAGGTTAAATCAAGGCTCATAAAGCATGTGTATAGATTCCATTTTACAAGTCTTGGCTTACTGAGACCTCTAGTGCAGCTACAGCTGCTTTTGCTTTGAACATGTACCTGTGGTCCTTGTTTATAGATCAGAGACACCTCTGCACCAGAGAAGTTCCCCTCTTTTGGCAGCAGCAGACAGGTAACACAGCTCTCCTCCTGAATGCCCATCATGCTGGCTGTCATCCCAGTGTCCCCAGGCCTTTCTCAGGATTAAACATTCCCAAAGAACTCAGTGTAAGATTGTATCCTGCGTTTATTATTGCCACTCAGATGTGAAATGGAGTGATTTGTTGCCAAGTGTTTGGTAAGAGTAAGGAAGAGCAGGATGAACAGCTGTAGTAGTTCTTTATCAGAAACTACATTTTTTTTTCTCCTCTCAGATCATTGCTAAAAACAGAGAAAAACCTGAAGATTCTGCTTTATCTACTGGAAGCAGCTCCTGTTGTGACATTTGTCCTATGACTGACACACAGTGCTTCCACAGCAGCAGTCACAACTTGGATAGGCCCTTTCGGAAAGAAAAACAAGAAAATACCCTACCCAAAAAGTTAAAGCCAGTCAGCTGGCACTGTGGGAGGCACTGCAAGGGAGCACAGCTCCTGCTCCTCCTGTCCTTCCTCTCCCCTGGCAGCATGTGGTCCTGGACAAGCTGCTGGGCTACATGAACCCTTCACCAGTGCAGCCATTCTCATGTGTCAGTAGCAACTAAAATGATAACTCATGATCAAAAGAACCTATTTGGTTTGATTTGCTACCTTTCCCTTTAGTACCTTTTAATTGCTCTAATAATAAATTAAAAATTTATTTTATTCAAGCTTCTGTGGCACATGGTGAGGTTTAAACACCAACTTTTCCAAAAATCTGTTATTGAGAACAAAATTAAGTTTAGTTGGCTAGTCTGCAAGGAACCTGTAAGGTCAAAATAACTCATAGTCCAGAAACCCTACATTATTGAGTCTCATTATTAGACAACTCAGGAAGAAGGAAAAAAACACATCTGCACCATTGTGTTGCAGAGGACACACGCTGGTGTTCCATAGATCTACATTGTGTTTCTGACTTTGATACTCACAACCCTTTCAAGTAGTGCCTGTCACCATCTACAACAGAAGTATCCATGGCTTGTTCCCCCTTCTGTTACCTGCTGGAAACCTGGCGTTGGCTCTGGCTGAGCAGAGCTGTCCCAGGCGTAAGAGTCCTGCTCACTGCTTAGTGCCTGCAGAACTCAGTACTCACCACTCCACGTAACCCTCAAGTTCTGCCACAGCTTTGGCTGTACTGAGGAACTGAACCTTCATCAGGAAGGGCTGATCCTTACTCAAAGCTCAGCCACAGCAAGCCCCAACTACCACAGCTCACAAAACAAGACAAGGTTGTTCTTCCCTCTTTATTGACTGATGGATTCTCAGGCAGATCTGTTAATTACACTGTTAAATAATAGTTAAAAACAAACCAAGGCCAGAGGAGTTTGAAGTGAAATATCTAAACTGAAGCAGAAATTGGGAAGGAAGAGGCAGGAGAAGCTGGGCTGGGGTCTCCACCTGTGTAACACTGCAGCTCAGACACCCTGATGGCTGCTGCCGTGACCCCAGGCCATCAGATACCGGGGCCTGGCTCAGATGGGACATCATTTTAATATGGAAACGGTTGCCCAAATGTAGCCAGACTGGGAGAGAAGAGCTCTGTCCAGACACAGAGGTGCAAGGCAAGTCGAGGGGAAGCAGTATTGCAGCAATCCTAGAACACAGCCAGCGAGAGCAGCAGTCCCGCTCCCGCCGGCGGGCGGGCGACTTGTGGCCACCGCCAGCCCCACAGCGCACTGGGGCCAAGGGCTCCTCAGCTCACACGTTATGGGTCCGTTTGGTGAGCTGCGGGTCCTCATCCACCAGCTTTGACTTGAGATGCTCCTTGTAGGCAAGGATGTCCCCTTGCCACTTGGTGATTGTCTGCTTCTCACAGACCCAGATCTCCTGCGCGACCTGAGAGCAAGCACAGGAGGAGGAGAGGTTTGCATACAGCATTTTATAATCTTATCAAAATTATAAAGTTAACTCAAAACTGTTCTCTGAAGTCTGGCAAGAGAAGCTGAACTCTCACATTTCAACTACCAAATGAAGCATCTGCAGAGAAACATCTTCCTTGTTTTTTTCTGCATAATTTATATAAGGTTTCATAACTGAAAATCCTGGACCCCTCTACATTTCTGATTTCGTTCATTTAATAAGAAGAAAAGCCTTTCTTGCTCAACTGGGAATTGAAACAAAAGTAGTTCTTGACCTGAACACACTGAAAAATAAAATTATACCCGAAGTGGCAGCCAAAGCCACAGCTGACAAATCAGCATTTGACATCTGTGTTGGGTTTTTTTTTTAATTTATTTCAAGTTCCTAATATTTTCCTGGGCTATCTCAATAACTGTTTACCATGAACACAGTAAGGGAATTGTGCACAGTGATTTTTTTTCACTCACTCGTCTTTTTGGGATGTGTAAGAGCCAGTGAGTTGAAAACACCTTGTTTTAATTACTCGTAGCATTAGAAAGGTGCTCTGACAAAATTCATGACTTTCCTTACCTGCTGGATGAGTCTGAAGTCATGGCTGACAAGCATCATTCCTCCTTCAAACTCATTGATAGCATCTGCCAGAGCATCTATGGTTTCTATGTCCAGGTGGTTGGTGGGCTCATCCAGGAAAAGCATGTGGGGGTTCTGCCAGGCCAGCCAGGCGAAGCACACACGGCACTTCTGCCCATCGGAGAGGTTCCTGATGGGGCTCACCTGCCCAACACAGACAGAGCTCAGGCTCTGCAGGCACCTCACAGCCTGCCACCCTGACCCAGAACACTTGGGCCTCACCCTGGGCTCCCAGCAGCTCCAGGACACAAGAGGACAAATGTTCAGTCAGCCTTATACCTACACTGAGCTTCTCCCACCCATGGAACAAGGGAATTCCCGGGGCTTCTGAAGAAGGAGTCTCCCCCACCAAGACCCAGCTTGTGCCAAAGATATGCAAGGACAGTTGACTGGGATCTGACTGGTGTTCGCTGATACAACCATCAAACTACTCTCAACTTCTGCAGTGATAAATGGGCAAAACCAATACAAAAGTCAACACTGAACTGCAGTGACGTTGACACCTCCTGTCACATGTATGACGTACAGGAGCATGTCATGCTTGGACTTAAGAGTACCACTGTTGAGCCTCTTGTCTGAACCAAGGGGATCTCTCACCCAGCTCAGAATCTTCTAAAACTTCTGCCTGGTATTCATCTCAGAAATGAAAGATAAGCAAACTAGTTCAAGTTACAATTAAAATGTGCTCAAGTCTAGCACTACATCTTTTTTTTTCACCCAGATTCTGAGGGGGTCACCCGTTCCAACCCACATCTTGCTGTGAGCCATTTTTTTCTCCAATTTCAAAGGCAGAGATGGATTTTGATGCTATGGTGAGCCATGCTGCATATTGTATCACACTGTCAGACATCAGTGGAGGAAGAGAAGACACAGCAGCTCTACTCCCCTAATGAGCAAAAAGCAAACACCAACAGCTCACACTTACCTGCTGCTTCCCTGTCAGGCCATATCTGCCAATGATTTTCCTCATCTCCTCCTTCTCCTTGATCTCTGGGTAGCATTTCAGCATGTACTCCAGGGGTGAGAGGTCTAAGTCCAACTGCTCTTGCAAGTGCTGCCAGAGAAGAAAAGTCAGCTTCAGGCTGTGCAGGCCACCCACTTCATGGCCCAAAGCACTTCTCCCCTTACACTCCACACCCCTCTGGTACCAGCTGAGTGGCAGAACACCAGAGCCAATAATCCCACCCACAGGATAGCCCCTGTGCTGAACTATTATGCAATAGCTTCCATTTCAGGAGCAGGAGTGCTGTTTCAGAATAGCAGGTTTGTCCGCCACCAAACACAAGGCAACCAGCTCCGCAAATAGCAGGTGGGAGGCTGAACAGGAAGGACCACAGCCAGCAGGGTAAGGACATGAGCTGGAGCCCATTCCATGGACAGCTCCTTCCCCCGTCTCTGGGTACAGAAGGGCAGCAGTGAGAGGGGCCTTAGAAGCAGAACTGGGGGGGGCAAGTTTCCTCATTCCTGACAGCTTTTTCCTCAGCATTCCCTGTCCCTGGGGGCTGCTGCAGGGAGTACCTGGTGGTATCTGCCGATCTTCACATGTGAGTGCTTGCGAATCATTCCATCTGTGGGCAGCAGCTAGAAAGGAAAGATAAAATCGTTTCAGCAGAAAATCTCTCCTCTTGCTGTACGTCAGAAACACAGAATCCAGCCGTCTCCACTCTGGCACAGGGGAGGCAGCCTGAACATGAAATCTGAGAGAAAAAGCCCTATATTGCAACAAGACCTTAGGATTTCCAAGGCCTGAGTCTGGGGTGCTCTGGCAACTAAGTGCAGCTTTGTTGAAGACTACCCCAAGAATAAAGGTCCAGAACAGGGTAGACAATGTAGGAAGCAAACCTCTCCTGTGAGCAGTTTCAGCAGCGTTGACTTCCCGGCTCCATTGGGTCCAACGAGAGCTACACGGGTATCCAGGTCAATCCCAAACTCCAGGTTATTATAGATCCATGGCTGCAAACCACAAATATCATGCCACATATTATGCCTTTTCACTACTTCCCAGAACCTCCCTGCTGTACCTGTAATGCTCTGTCCTCAGCAGACCCAGCATAAACACTGTCAAGGAGTTTGCTCCACTAGTCATATGCTGCAGCCTGATCAGGAAGCTCAGCCAAACGCCTCCCACTCCCAAACAAGGCAGAAGCACAAGGGATCTCTGTATGCACACTCCCCATACTCACCCCATCCTTGCTGTATCTGAAGCTGACATTCTGCACCATGATGACAGGAGGGGGGATTTTCCCACAGGGCGGGAAGTAGAATGACAAAGTCTGTTAACACAGAATATCCGCCTGTGAGACACCCTGGAGCACGAGACAGCCCAGACATTCTGGTACAACCATCCCTCACTACCAACATCCGCTGCAGACCAAGGCACGACTGCAACTTTTTATAAGCCCCTCCAACAACTTACTCACAGATACATTCTGATGAGCTGCTTGCAAGCTCATCTGCTGCCTAACAAGTCCCTATTTCTTCC
This sequence comes from Myiotriccus ornatus, assembly GCA_036023395.1. Classification (NCBI taxonomy): domain Eukaryota; kingdom Metazoa; phylum Chordata; class Aves; order Passeriformes; family Tyrannidae; genus Myiotriccus; species Myiotriccus ornatus. The sequence continues at coordinate 97,615 of JAYRBT010000082.1, read as the reverse complement.
CATTTGAAGCAAATGTGGGTTTGTACTCTTCAAACAAGTAGGAGTTGCTCTGAGAATCCTCCCCCATCTCCTATGAGCCTTTGGCACTCATTTCTGATTTCTGTATCTGCAAAACAGCCTCAATGATATGACAATTCCACTTTCCTCCCCTATAAAATTCCTCCTCCTCTTCCCACTGTTCAGCATTACTCCATGCTGAGTACAGGGATCCTTGGCATCAGGAAGGGTGTCTTGTTCTTGCTCCCAGCTCTGTCAGCCATTCCTGCTGTCTGCTAAAGATCATTCTACTTCTGTAGCCCATGTTTCCAACTCTGATCTCTAGCTGCAATCCCATGTCTGATCCTACCTTATCATTCACAACTCTCTCTGTCAAGCCAGAAGCCATCATCTTTTGAAGAGTCTTCTCCTTGCTCTGAGCTTGCCTGGCCAGCTTTGCACTGCCATGACCAAATCGTGCAATGTAATTCTGCAACAAAGCAAAGTCAGCCAAAAGCCACAGTGACAAGGTTGAGGAGGGGCAGGGTAGCCCACCTGCATGGGTAGGAAGGTGTTTATGCAGCCAGACAGGTACCTTCATATGGGCGATCTGATCTTGCTCCCAGTGGAATCGCTTCATTTGATTTTCTTCTAGTTCCAAACGAGTCTTTACATACTGATCATAATTTCCCTGGAAATAGACCATGGGACATCAGATGTGCCCAGGGAACAGCTTCTGTTTCTGCTGGTGGCATGGGGCACTGTTTACTCACTGTGTAGTACTTGAGTTTGCGGTTGTGCATGTGGATGATGTTGGTGCAGACGCCATTCAAGAAGTCCTGGGAGTGGGATATCAGCACAAGGATCCGCTTGAACCTGTGGCACCACGTAAGTTATTAGAGACTACGCTAGGAAAAGAATTCCTGTTTGTTGGCCCTGATGGTGACAAAGGCTTCATGTGCACCAGATTCCTCTTGCTTTCAATCAGATTAAGAACAAAAAGGTCACAGCCTGGGAGATGCTCTAGGAAACTGGCAGGAAAGCAGCTACAACCAGCTGCAGTGAGTAAATCCTGCCAACACCTTTCACTGTGGTAAAACACCCTGCACCACTGGACTAGTCTTTGCCCGTTGTCACAAGGAGCCCAGGGCTGGCTGCCCATGTGGCAGGTAACTCATGCTACTGATGCAGCTGACTTCATTAGCATCACACTTGCAAGAAGTTTCAGCCTTCACTGCTTACTTTCCCCTTGGTAGACTCCCATCTGTTAGGCACCTTGTGCCTGGTTCCACTCCAGTTCCATGCAACGATGGGTCAAAGCCTTCCAAACCAAGGTTCAAAGTACTTCCCTAAAACATCTGACTTTTAAAGGAAGGATGCAAAAGGTTTAACTGACAAAGCCTATGGAAAAACCTCGCAAAGGCAAAGCCCCTCTCACAATACAGTCCTTTTAACGCACACCCCAGATAACCTGAGTTTCATAACTATTCCTAAGCTTTTTGCCTTACACCTTAACATTTTACCTCTGTTTATGAAAACTAGTCACCAACACAATAGACAAAACCAGCACACTCAGATACTACAGTTCTGCTAAAACAGAGAAATGGTGGGCAGGAAGATGAGCTGGGAGCCACGTCTAGAAAGTTCAGGCTCATGCTACTACCACACGGTGCTGGTACACAGGCTGCCAAGGCCTGCTCCTGGCTTTTCAGGAAGCCTCTTAAAGTTGGGAGTACAAACCAGCATTTCTCATTTCTTGAGTAACAGGGAGACAGGCCCTTGTCTTGAATTTGTTACCCTTGCATCAAGAATCCCACACAGCAGCAAGCAGAAGATGTCACTGCTACCGCAACACAGTTATGTACCCACAAGAACCATAGACAGTTACTCCTGCAGCACTTGCTCACATGCTGACAAGATGTTCCAGCAGAAAAGCACAACCCCCAGAAGCAGCAAACTCCTCTGTGCTTACGTTTTCAGCTCTTCCTCCAACCACACACAGGCATCCAGATCAAGGTGGTTTGTGGGCTCATCGAGCAGCAGCATGAAAGGCCGAATGAAGAGAGCTCTGCAAGGACAGGGGAGATGATGGCGTAGGGTGAGTGCAGGTAACCCAAAGTCTCTTAGCTCTGCTCTGAGTTCTTAGAACTGTGTCCATGGCTCTTCAGAGTCAGGAGCAGGCAGGCATTCTCCCAGGAGGCAGCAGGCACTATAGCACTCACCTGGCAAGTGCCACCCTCATTCGCCAGCCACCACTGAAGTCCTTCAGCTTTTTCCTCTGCATGGCTGGCGTGAACCCCAAGCCGTGAAGGATACGTGAGGCTCGTGCTTCTGCCTTATCAGCATCCAGCTCCTCCAAACGTTCATATAACTCCAAGAGTTTCTCACATTCCGCTGAAAGAGAGCCTGCCTGTCAGCACCTCTGCCAGTGAAGGGCTCTCAGCTGCACCTCTGCACAGCTAGGAAAGCTCACAATCCCTCTGCCCTACGTCTGTTCAGCCCCCTCCATTCCCAAGCCTGAGACACTTCCTAAGAAGCTGCATGGAATAATTCATCCAAAGAATGGTCATTCCACTAGTGTCACTCTCATGTGGCAGCTGGGGGAAACAGGTATCACAACATGTGAAAACTCCGTCAAGGAACCCAAATTTTCTTTGGTGGGGAAGGAAATGGAGGAAATGTCCCCTGGGACTCGGAGAAGCTTTACCGTCTTCATGAGCCAGACGTTCTGCCTCTCGCTCCAGCATGGCCCTCTCTGTATCCACCTCCATCACACACTGCAGAGGGGTCTTGTCACTGGGAGGCATCTCTCGTGTCAGGTGATAGATGTCAATGTGCTCTGGAATGGGCACTTCTCGCTTCCCAATAGCTGATAAAAGCATGGATTTCCCTGCGTGCAGATAATCACTCCACAATTAATTGTTGGATTCAGTGAGATCCAATGTCACAGTGAAACAGAAGAAATGCACTCAGATTCCACTGATTCCCTCCCTTTCCAAGCCCAGAAAATCCTGGGCAATTTCTTACCCAAGAGGCCAGAAGAACTGGAGACACAGCAGAGCCCACGGCCTCACTGTGACAAACTGCCTTCCCAGCTAAGGCTCACCACCCCAAGGACAGGACTGAGACACGAAGAAGCTTTTTGGAAACCACTTCACTTCAACCCTTGCTCAGATTTAGAGAATTTTATCTCTGTTGTACTTCCTGCTGCCTAACCAGGTCTAACAGCTGTTACCAGGGCCCCAGATTCCAAAGACTTCTCACGTAGAGGAAAGTAATGTGCTCATCACTAGAGAACTTGTGTTTTTCTGAAGGTTAAACCTGAAGGTCCCTCTTACTAGCACTTCTCCAATCACACCCATATTCTGCATCTCTCAGTGTAGTGTCACCTTCTCCAGGCACTGTACAGTTGTTTTCCCAGTCAGGCCAAACCACACACTCTTTACTCCTCCATAACGTGCACGTTCTTTGACCAATACTATCTTGGGTTTACTGGCCCTACTAAGCAAATCTTGTAAGCAGGAATCAGACAGATTTACAGATCCCAGATATCTCACTCAACTCTCCATGGAAACAAGTTCAAATGCACAGTCCAAAGCCAGAAGGCAATCTCAGACTTCCGTCAGCAATCCTAGCAATTTCCCTCTCTGTGGAGACACATGGGAGAACAGGAACTGCCATGGCCCAGCCATGTCTGTCCAACAGCCCTCTTTCCAGTTTCCAGCATTTCCCACCTGCACCTGCCCAGCTCCTCAGCAGCACAACACCCTCACTGAGCTCCAGGGAGCCACGTCACTTCCCCCACAGCTTACCAATGCCATTGAGTCCGATCAGGCCATAGCGTCTCCCGGAGTTCAGCTCCAGTTTGGTGTCACTTAGCAGCTCCTGGCCGTGGAAGGTCAGGGAGAGGTTGATGATGTGCACATCAGTGCTGTTGGGATGGGAGGCCAGGACTCCTGTCACAGCTCGGGCAGCAGCTTTCTTTAATTCAAAGTCCTCCAGCTCCTTTGTAAGAGCATCCACCTCTATACGCGGAAAGACCAGAAGTGTTACTGATTTACAAATACAAGGGAAGCCATAAGCCCCTGTACAGAAAGGCCCAGGGCTACAAAAACAACTCTCAGCCCCCATTTCTATGGAAAAGCTGAGGAGGTTCAGATGCAATGACGCTCTGCTTTTCAGCTTAGCAAATGGATATATATAGTCTAACAGGAACTTCCACCTGCTAAGTATCTAAATACCATATAAATGAAATAGGACCATCAGAATTAAGTCAGTAGCCAGAGAAGCGAGCCATTTATCTGAGCGTCATGAGACTAGCCCCTTCTGCAGGAAGGACTAGGAGAGGAAGAGACCTTACAGAGTACTGCTTGCAAGCTTAAGGAAAGGGTTAGCCAAAGAAAAATTGGCTAGAAAATAAACGAAGGGAAAGGTTAGAGAAGAAGCAGCACCATTGGAACAGGCCCTACTAATTTTTGGAGAAGCTACTATGTCCATCTGCATGTCCTCCTCTTCCTTTACTCCTACATAACAGCAAATCATATAATCACAGAATCCTAGAATGGTTTGGGTTGGATCTTAAAGAGCATCTAATTCCAAACCCTCTGCCATGGACAGGGGCACCTTCCACTAGCCCAGGTTGCTCCAAGCCCTGTCCAACCTGGCCTGGAACACTTCCAGGGATGGGGTAGCCACAGCTTCTCTGTGCAGCCTGTGCCAGGGCCCCACTACTCTCTTTCCTGTCATGCTGACCTTCTGTTGCAGCCTAAATTCACAGCTCGGTGAGACGCTGGCCTTGGAAGCAGCAAACAGCACTGGGGATCTTGGCAGCGCTGTTGCTGCTCACAGCAAACAGCTGAACAACAGCCCGGCTGTGAGCATCTAGTGCTCCTGGCAAAATCACTGTGAACACCACGGCAAATGTGCCTTAGCCAAGGAGCAGAAAAAAGGTCACCGGCAATCACACGGGACCCCTCTGGACAGTGCCACAGAGCAGGAAGTGAAGGGGGGGCAAGGGTGTTTTCCCCCTGATGCGTAAATCATAGAATACGATCGTAGAATCATAAGATTAACTGGGTTGGAAGAGACCTCCGAGATCATCAAGTTCAATCTTTGATACAACCCCACTGTGATTACTAGATCATGGCACTAAGTGCCACATCCAGCCTCATCTTAAAAACCTCCAGGGACAGTGAATCCACCACCTCTCTGGGCAGGCCATTCCAATGCCTGATCACTCTCTCTGTAAAGAACTTCTTTCTAATACCCAACCTAAACCTCCCCTGGCAGAGCTTAAGTCTGTGCCCTCTTGTCCTAATAGCTCATGGAGAACTCCCAAGAAGAAATATGCCAGTAACAACCCATATGGAATCACAGGATCTCCTGAGCTGGAAGGGACTCCCAAGGATCACCCAGTCCAGCTCCTGACCAGACACCCCAACAATGCCACCATGGTCCAAGAGTGCTGTCCAAATGCTCCTTGAGCTCTGCCAGGCTTGGGGCCATGACCTGGGGGGCTGTTCCAGAGCCTAGTTTAGGTTGGATTCGAGAAAAGGTTCTTTCCTCAGAGGGTGGTTGGGCATTGAACAGGCTCCCCAGGGCAGTAGGCACAGCACCGAGGCTGCCAGAGCTCAAGGAGTGTTTCGATGATACTCTGGGGCACATGGTGGGATTGTTGGGGCTGCTCCTGTGCAGGGCTAGGAGTTGCACTCGATGATCCTTGTGGGTCCCTTCCAACTCGGCATATTCCGTGACTGTGACCCGCTCGGGGGGAAGAGCCTTTCCCAGATTCCCGCCGGATCCCGGCACAGCCCCTGCCGCTCCGGGCCCCGCCCGCCCCGGGCTGCACCAATAGGGAGGCGATATGCAAATGAGAGAGAGACAGACAGACAGACACAGAGAGACAGAGAAAGAGCGAGCACCGCACGGGGAGAGACAGACAGAGACACAGCCTCACACGAGAGGGGGGAGAGAGCGAGAGAGAGAGAGCGAGCCCAGCACGGAGCGGGAGAGCCCCGTGCCTGCGAAAGCAAGCTGTCCCTCGGCAAGCGCTACCTGACTATGTCCTTCAGGGCCGACAGCGCCCTCTGACAAAGTCTCTCTCTTTAACAGACGCAAAGTCTCTAAAAGAGACAGGCTCTCAGATTCTGCAAACCAGGTACGTCACAGAGAAGCAGGTGTGGAGAGGGTGAGAGCAGTAGCAGTAAGAACAGAAAGAATTCAAATGCTGCAGTGGTCCCTGCAGCAAGAAAAAGAACCCCAAACAAGACTAAACGAAAAATAAAAAAAAAAATCCAAGAAGGTCTGTGCATCAAGTAGCAGAAGATCGGGACAGTGTCTGTCTGAGGAGGGAGACACCATCAGTCCCTTCCATGTTCACACTGCCATGCCTCGAGCGAGGGCCACGGGCATCCTTCACACACACGGCCCAAGCAGAGCCGCCGGGGCGTCCTGCTGCCCCAGGGCAGAGCGGCCCCGACGGCAGCTGCCGCAGCCGCCTGGCTCGGCGCAGCCCGTGCCCGAGGTGTTTCACCCGAAGAGAATCAACGTCCCGGTTCACCCAGCCGGGCCACGGCCGAGCCCCCCGCCCCGGGATACCCGGGGCAGACACGGGACTGGCCGCTCCCTCACCTGGCAGCGCCGTCCCGTTGGCCTCCGGGGGCCGGACCTCCTGCGGCTCCGTCCCGGCATCGCCGTTCTCCTCCGGGGCCCGGCGCGGCCGCTGCCGGGCCTTGGCCGCCTCCTTTTTCTTGGCCGCCTTCTTCTTGGCCAGGTCGGAGGGCATGGCGCGTGGGGGGCTGCGGCAGAGGGGAGACAGGCGCCGTTAGGCCGCGCCGCCCCGGGTCGCCCCGCCCCCGTTCCCCGCCCCGGCGGCCCCGCGAGCCGCCGGACACGGCCCGTAGCACGCTGCGCCGTTCGGTCCTGTCGAGGGCTCCCGCCCGCCCGCCCGCTGGGCCGCCCGCGCTGCCCGGCCCGGCCCGGC
>JAYRBT010000082.1:75011-90465 GCA_036023395.1 Myiotriccus ornatus | reverse complement strand
GCCGAGCTTCCCGGCCCCTCCGGCGCGCCGGCCAAGCGCAGCGCCGCGCGTCACCGGCGCCGGGCCGTGCCCCGAGCGGGCCCGGCCCCGCCCCTGCGGTACCATAGAGGCGGGGGCGGAGCGAGCGCCCGTCACCAGCGAGAGCGGGGCGGAAGCGGAAGCGGGCGAGGCGATGCGGCGGGTGAGGTGGCAGCGGCGCAGCGCGGACGGGACGGACCCGCCGCCTCCCGCGACCCCAGCCCGGAGCCCCGGGCCGCCCCTGGCGCCGCCGCCGGCCTGCGGGTAAGAGAGCCCCGCTCGCCATGTGCCCCCGGAGCTCGGCCCGGCCGTAGCCGCCGCGATGCGCTTGGGCGCGCTGCTGGGCGCGCTGCGGCCCGCGCTGCCACTCCTGCTCGGGCTGTCTCTCGGCTGCAGCCTGAGCCTCCTGCGAGCCTCCTGGAGCCACGGCGCGGCCGAGGAGTGGTGCCTGGCGCCGGGCCGGCCCGCGCCGCCCGCCCGCGGGGCTCCGCCCGAGGCAGCGGAGGGGGGGCCGGGCCCGGGCCACGAGGACTTCAGGCCCCGCATTGTGCCGTACTACAGAGACCCCAACAAGCCTTACAAAAAAGTGCTCAGGTAAGTTCTGTGCTTTTTGGCCTGGTTTTCCTTCAGGGAAAACAGGCACGTGTGGATCGTATTTGGGGTTCTAAATCTCGGCGTGAGTGAACAGGTTCGAGGTGAAATTTGCTCTTTGAATTACCTTGTGTAGGAACAACGTAATGCAATAAGGCGATGTCCAAGTTTGTCACCTCAAAGGGATGGAAGACACGTGTTCAGGAAATGAACCTGAGGGGGGTGGGGGAAAGGCAACAAAAGTGCCCAAGAAGATTGAGAATATTTCTTTTCAGTACGGGGGAGATTCTGCCCCTCTGCCCCCTCAGGTGAGACCCCCACCTGCAGAGCTGCCTCCAGCCCTGGAGTCCAGCACAGGAAGGACATCAAGCTGTTGGTGCAAGTCCAGAGGAGGCACCAAGATGGTCAGAGGGATGGAGCACTTCTGTTATAAGGAAAGACTGAAAGAACTGGGATTGTTTAGCTTGGAGAAAAGAGGGTGGGGTGACCTGATTGTGGCCTTCCAGGACCTGAAGGAAACCTGCAGGAAAAATGGAGTGACTATTTATAACAGCCTGGAGGGACAGGAAAAAGGGCAATGGCTTCAAACTGATAGAGGGCAGGGTTAGATGGCATATTGGGAAGGAATTCTTCCCTGTGAGAGTGGTGAGGCCCTGGCACAGGTTGCCCAGAGGAGGTGTGGCTGCCCTGTCCCTGGAAGTTTCCAAGGCCAGGTTGGACGGGGCTTGGAGCAACCTGGGATAGCGGAAGGTGTCGCTGCCCATAGCAGGGGGTGGGACTGGATGAGCTTTGAGGTCCCTTCCACCCCGAACCATTCAGCTGTTCTGATGCTGCTGCACCACAAATAAAATGCTTAAAGGAACCAAAGAAACTCTGCTACAGAAAGCCTGGGGCCGAGGGAACTTGTCTGACAGTGTGACTGTGGTTTGTGGAAGGAGCCGAGGGGGTACATCTGTTGGGTCACCAGAGCAACCACTGCAAAGGACCCCCGGTCCCAGCAGTGACAGTCTGGGTGGTGCCAGTGCGACCCCCAGAGTGGCCCCTGGATGGTGAGACAGGAAAGTTTCATACAATACATTCTTACAGTGTATTACATTACATCAGTAAATTATTGTTAATTGCTCAAAACTGCCTTAATGAATAGACTGCTTAGAAAAGTTTTGAAGAGTAATTTAATATGTTCTATTAGACACAGGTAACAAAACAATCATAAGTATTTTATTTGTGGTACAGCAGCATCAGAACAGCTCGGGCTATTGCCTCTGCAGAGGGACCCTGAGCAAAGGGACCCCTGGGCTGTTGTACCCTCACAGTCTCTCTACACACTCCTCATGTGCCTCTTGGTCCAGTGGTGAGCTTTGGTTTGGGGTCTTCTCATTGTTCACCAGGTCCTGCGGGGCTTTGGGCCCTTTGTTAGGCCAAGGCCAGCAACTGTTGCTGGCTTATGGCCTGAGGCTTCAGTGATCTCCTGCCACCTGGGGCCCCACTGGCAGCTGGCACAGCCCAGCCCTAGGGACTCAACAGTCCTTCCTGTGCTTTCATTGAGCATACTTTCTAAGCTGCAAATGGTTAGCTCTGTGGTATTTTAATTACACTGGCACAGTTTTCTAGCTCACGTAAATGATGTGAGATAGATTGTAGCTGCCTTGAAGGAAGCAAATGTTTTCACAAAATGGGATGTTCACTAATGAGTTTTCTCTTAGAGCTCTGCATCTAGGCTTGACTGTTTCACCATGGGTAGACTCCAGCAAATAAGGATTTATCCCAAGTTACCATAATTCTTGATTTTTCTCCTCCAGCTCTTTGTCATGTAGGTATGTCCTTCCTTTACAGAACTCGCTACATCCAGACAGAATTGGGATTCCATGAGAGATTGTTTGTGGCTGTGCTGACCTCTAAGGCCACCATGAACACGTTGGCAGTGGCAGTGAACAAGACGGTGGCCCACCACTTCCCACGCCTGCTGTACTTCACGGGGCTGCGCAGTGCCAAGGTGCCCCATGGAATGGTGCTGGTGGCCCATGGAGACGAGCGGCCCATTTGGCTCATGTATGAGACCATGAACTATATCCATCAGCATTTTGGTTCTGACTATGACTGGTTCTACATCATGCAGGATGACACCTACGCCCAGGCGGAGCAAGTTAAGGCTCTGGTGACGCACCTGAGCATTAACCAGGATGTGTACCTGGGGCGAGCGGAGGAGTTCATCGGGGGGGATGAACAGGCCCGGTACTGTCACGGGGGCTTTGGCTACCTGCTCTCCCGTAGCCTGCTGCTGAAGCTCCACCCACACCTGGACAGCTGTCGCAATGAGATACTCAGTGTGCGGCCAGATGAGTGGCTGGGTCGTTGCATCATTGATTTCCTTGGCATCACTTGCATTTCCCAGCTCCAGGTACTACTTCCCAGCTCGGGTTTTGTGTTAGCTGAGCCTGACAGAGCCCAGGCTCTTACTTGTTCCCTGCTGTGTAGCAAAGTGGCTTTTTTGTGAGCTGCAGAGGAGGAAAGGGCTGTGTGCTATAGCAGCGTCAGGGAGGGGCCCTGAATCACAGCTGTGATGTTGAGGTAGAGAGCACACATGTGACTTAATTTCTGGCCTACTACCAGGGTCTGATCCGCAGGTTTTTGGAGGTAGGATAAAGGGCATGTTGGTACCAAGAAGAAAGTGGGAGTTAGGGTGGGAGGGACAACTCATACCTTTTTATCTCAGTCCACATGGAAAGAGGGACGGGAGCATGTCTGGGATAAGGGAAAGCTGCTCTGTGAACTTGGGTTCCATTCCAGTCTTTCTGGCTTTTGTCTGCTTCAGGGCCAGCATTATCACACCTATGAACTGGCCAAAAATACTGAGCCAGAGAAGGAGGAAGAAGAGGAGTTCCAAGCAGCTCTTGCAGTGCACCCTGTTTCCGACGTGACCCTGATGTACCGGCTGCACAAGCAGTTCAGCAGGATCCAGCTGGACAGAGCCTACCAGGACATACAAGACCTCCAGGTATGTGGTGAGATATGCCTGTGTAAAGTCCTTGACCAAACAGGTTTCCTTCTACTTTGGTGCAGTAGAGGAAGACTGTTGCTTCCATTTGTGGATGACTGTCAGCCAGACACAGGCTGCAGCCCCATGTCTCACAAACAGCACTTCTGACACCTAAAACTCCTGGTGTGACATTTGTAGGTGGTGAGGTGGACCTGGAGGGGAGCTGGCCTGGACCCTTTTGAGAACATAGTGGGGATCAATTTGTGCTCTCTGTTTGCACAGATGCAGATCAGGAACCTGACAGCACTGACCCCTGCAGGCGAGGCAGGTGTGACCTGGCCTGTGGGCATAAATGCCCCATTCCTTCCAAAGTCCCGCTTTGAGGTGATCAACTGGGACTACTTCACCGAGCAGCACCTCTTCTCCTGTCCTGACGGCTCCCCCAAGTGTGAGCTCTCTGGAGCCAGCAAAGCAGATGTTGGTGAGATCATCGAGTCAGCGCTGGAGCAGCTGAACCATCGGTACCAGCCCCTGCTCCGCTTCAGCAAGCGGCAGCTGCTCAACGGCTACCGGCGCTTTGACCCCACGCGGGGCATGGAGTACACACTGGACCTGCTGCTGGAGGCTGTCACCCAGAAGGGCCACAGTCATGTTATGGCCAAGCGAGTGAGCTTGGTGCGACCCTTAAGTAAGGTGGAAATTATTCCCATGCCATATGTGACGGAGGCCACACGGGTGCAGCTGGTGCTTCCCTTGACAGTGCAGGACCTGGATTATGTGGCAAACTTCCTGGATACGTTTGCTATGAACACACTGGACACGCATGATAATGCCTTGCTGACTCTGCTTTTTGTCTACCATCCCTACGATGCCCAGAGAGTCAGTCAGGTGGATGTTTTTGCTGGAGTCAAAGCCATGGTAGGAGAGCTGGAGAAACGCTATGCAGAAGTTAAAATCCCATGGATTAGTGTTAAAACAGAGGTGCCATCACAAGTGAAGCTCATGGATATAGTCTCAAAGAAGCACCCTGTGGATACACTGTTCTTCTTGGCCAGCGTCTGGACAGAAATCAACATGGAGTTCCTGAACCGCTGCCGCATGAATACTATCAGCAACTGGCAGGTTTTTTTCCCTGTGCATTTCCAGGAGTTCAACCCTGTGCTGGTGTACCGTGGTGAGCAGACAGCTTCCTCCAGCACTGACTTCCTGAGGGATGGGCATTTTGACAGACATTCCTTTGCTGAGGCCTGCTTTTATAATTCTGACTATATGACAGCACGTACCAAGCTCGCAGCCGATATCCTGGACCGAGATGAGGTTCTGGAGAGCATGGAGGTATTTGATGTCTTCCTCCACTATTCTGGTCTGCACCTGTTCAGGGCTGTGGAGCCAGGTCTGGTGCAGAAGTACACCCTGAGGAGCTGCAACCCCCGGCTCAGTGAGGAGCTGTACCACCGCTGTGTGCTCAGCAACTTGGAAGGGCTCGCGTCCCGCTCACATTTGGCCATGGCCCTCTTTGAGCAGGAACAGGCCAACAGCACTTGAGAGATGGATCATCATCAACATCAAGAGCTTCTCAGCACCTTAACACTTGGCACTTTCTATCCCCTTCCCAGCCTTGCCATGGGTGAAGGGCATGTGAGGTCAAGGGAGGAGGAAGACTTTCTGGGCCCCACTCTGAGGCATGTGGGCTATGGAGAGAGGCTGTTTCTGTGGAGGGGGTTGGTTTGTTTGGTTTGGGTTTTTTTAATAAATTTAATTTTCTTTCCGGGCAGACTAATGTGGTCACTTGTAAACTTTGCAGCCTCTGGGACGAGGGAAGTGAGACAAGCTGTAGAGCTGACCTTACTTAAAGCTGTGCAATTCTGCTGAGCAGTGCAGGGGGAGAGTGACTGTGAGCTGCACAGGGGGAGAAAATTACCTTGACTTGCTACTCTCTGGGCTGTTGTGCAGCCTCCTGTGTGTTTGTGTGCTTATGCGTTCTCGTTTTCAAGAGACATAAACACAACTTGTCCAATTCAGCTGGGCAAAGCTGTTCAATCACTTTCACTTTGCTGTGTTTGGCTCTTCCAGAGCTTCAGAGCTGTTCCAGTTTAAGTATTTTGGTGATGGAGACTCCACAATCCTTCCTGGTAGTATGCCCTTGTGTGTAGCAACTTTTACAGTTGAAAAGTTCTTTCTCACGTTTAATTGAAATTTCTTGCATTTCAATTTGTGCCTGTTGCCTCTTGCAGTGTCACCAGAGACCACTGAGCAGAAGCTGTTTGTGTCTTCCTTATATTTTCCCATCACTGAGACACATGGATGAGACTGTGCTGAGCCTTTTGTCCAAGTGAAACAGTCCCAGCTCTTGCAGTCTCACTGTTAGGACTGACACTCCCATTACTTATCATCTCCACATCCCTTTGCTGGACTTGCTCCAGTATGTCCATGCCTGTCTTGTACTGGGGAGCCAGACTGGACCCAGCACTCTGGGTGTGTCTCACCTGTGCGGAGGAGATAGCTCATTGCCCCTTTACCTGCTGGCCACAGCCTTCCTGCTGCAGCCCAGGATGCTGTTGCCACCTTTGCTTGGAAGGAATGCTGCTGGCTTATGTTTAACTTGGTATCCATCACCCCTAATCTTTTTACTTTTTCAGCTTTCCAGCATCACCTTTCCAGTGAATATCCCAGAAATCAAAGCCCTGATGTGACTTTGTGTGATGAGCCAGCAAGTGCGACTGACCCCGTTCATGGCCACAGGGGTGCTGCTGAAGGAGAGAGGTTGTATTTGCTATATTCATCTCGTGAGGAGCACGAGGTGGAGCTCTGGTGTTGGCATCAAAAGAGATGCTGAAAAATTAGAAAAGCTTCAAAAAAAGTCATAGACATTTGTTCAAATTGATAGAAGTCTCGTATTTGTTTGTTTAACAAGTAAGGCATGTTTTGATTACATTTACATGGGAAGAAACCAGATCTCTGCAGTGTCTTAGGGGGATGTGTGTTTGTTGCTAAGCAAACATTTACAGAGTGAGGACAAGGGGAGCTACCTGGGAAACCCTCTGTTTTTGTAAGGGTTGTTTTGCACAGGGAGGTTATGATTCCAGTAGGAAAGGCGGTCATACTGTGTAGGGTACCATTTAAAATACGTGTGAGAGCTAACACGATAAAGAGAATAGTGTACATCATCTCACATCCTTTGAATTCAGGGAAACCCAAGTGGTGCAGTGTCAAATAGGCCTCTGATCCACACCCAGCACACCATGCAGATCCCACTTGCAGAGAAGGTTCTCCCTTTTTTGCCATTATAGCTATTATAGGATTGCCAGAAAACAGCTCTGTCTGTTATTCCTGCTGTCAGACAGAAAGGATGTTTGCCTGGAAATTTCTTGAGTCAGTTTTAGACAGAGGCCAGGATACAGAAGTGGAGCTGTCTGGTCTGAGAGTTGCCCACAGGCCTTTCTGTATGATGAGCTGGCTGAGGGTGTCCTGTGGGCAAGGGATTTGTGCCACAAACCCAGGCCTGCCTGTAAGCAGCACAGGCCTGTGCACACTTGGGTTTACATTGGCTGCCAGGTGGGATCAGGTGCCACGGCAGAGATGGACAGAGCGAGAGCCCCGATGCTGCTCACGGTGGGATGGGGTGCTCGGTGTCTTGAATGCAAAAGAGATTCTGCTGCACGAAAAACAACCTCCTGGTGCCAGAGAGGATGCAGAGCTTGAGAGAATCTGGAAGCTGATTCTATTATTTTTTTTAAATCCAGCTCTTTGGAAAAGGAAAGGCAGGAAATACTGTCAGCAAACTGCCCAATCCATAAGCTGGAGATTCTGGTTTTTACTGGTCAACACTCTGCATTCCAAGGTGAGATGAGGTGGTATGAAATGACTAACTTGGGTCTTGTTTGGTGTAGTGCTGGATCAATTTATTCAACATTTAATTTTATTATTTTCTTTCCTTTTTACAGCATTTGCCTTATGGCATTTTTAGTTTACTGTCCTCAGGCTGTTCCAGCTCTCGTTTAACTGGGAAGGTGAACGGGTCTGCCCAGGGGGACACTTCTCCAGCCAGTGTTGTTTCACACTTAATTGATTATTTGGAAGCAAATGTAAGATCTCTACTGATAAAATCTGCAGATGATGTAAAAAATTGCAAAACAGTCATGAAGAGAAGATAACAGTGGAGAAGAGCAGCAGAGTAAGGCTCTTCACATCAATTTTTGTCTTAAAACAGTCAAGTGCAAACTTACATACTTGCAGAAGATGAAGGTGTATAACTCCTCCAGAGAGGACTCCATGTTAAAAGAAAAAGGTGAGTCTGTAAAGAAATTGACTATATTAAAGTGCCAGAAGCTTAATTTGTCTAGGACCCACTGTTTTAGACACTAAAATTCAGAGCTGCCCCAGCCCTGTAAAGCTGACAGTATAGGATTAAGACATAACAGATCTTTACAGGTAGACAGTCTTGGGGAAACAGATGCTGTTAATGTGAGACAGTAAAAAGGGCAGAGCTCACAGCCTTTTTTTTTTTTATGGCTTAAAGGGAAAAGAGGAAAAAAAAATAGAATGTATGAGAGGTTCACAAAACTTACCCCAAGACTGGAAAAATATTTTATGTGAGATGAACTCCTGTTGTGATAAGACGAGGGGTAATGGCTTTAAACTGAACTTAACGGTTTTAAACTAAAAGAGGGTAGATTCAGACTACATATAGGAAAGACTGTTTTAAAAGTGAGGGTAGTGAGGCCCTGGCACAGGTTGCTCAGAGAAGCTGAGGCTGCCTCATCCCTGGAATTCTCCAAGGCCAGGTTAGACAGAGCTTGGAATGACCTGACTGAGTAGAGATGTCCCTTCCAGTGGTGAGGAGGGAACGGATGGCCTTTAAAAGCCCCTTCCAACCCATTCTGTGAACTCTAATGACTTAGACACTGATTAGAGTGTATGAA
The DNA here is from genome assembly GCA_036023395.1 of Myiotriccus ornatus. Classification (NCBI taxonomy): domain Eukaryota; kingdom Metazoa; phylum Chordata; class Aves; order Passeriformes; family Tyrannidae; genus Myiotriccus; species Myiotriccus ornatus. Next base: position 81,957 of record JAYRBT010000082.1, on the reverse strand, counting down.
TACATGTACTGAGTGAAAACACTGGATTCTAAAGAGGCTTTTAAATGTCCAGGGGTAAGGCACAACAACCACCAAATTAACAGCTTTAAACTGTAACAAATAATTCCAAGGGGAAACAGGCGCATGCTTTCAGTGCTGGAAGTGAGTAGTTAGTGAAATTACAGTGGTAACTTTTCCAGTGTACTACAATTTACTTGGTTTATGTAACAGAGATCACTGGAGGCCTGTGTGAAATTACTTGTCAAATGGAAGTGGACAGAATTAGTGGTCCTTCATGGCCTTAAGTTTCATGACTGTCAATATATAGTGGATGAAAGATACATAAGAGAAATCCGTTAAAGGCTGTTAACCACAAATCCAACAGCTCTCTGGCACAGCAGGTCTCTGAACCAGAAATCTCTTGGAGCTATGAGAGCCTTCAGGAAATGAGCACTATGATGATATTTTCTAGACTTTCAGTGACAGAGTAAATGAGTCAGGTGTGCTTATGATTTGACTCTATACCACTATTTTTGTGTCATTTTGGACTAGATCTTTTTCAAGGATGCACTTTAGTTCAGCCCACTACAGTGGGGTCATCTTTGACCTTGTGCCCCTGAGGAAATTCATACTCTCATTGGGTCTCTGTGTTACCCCAACACCAGGAGTGTGTACTTTAGTACTTCACTTTCTTGTACATCACTCCATGCCCTTGGATAGTTTTCTTCCTTGTCATCAGTTGTAGTGAATTTCTTCCACTGCATGTCCTAGACTGGCTGATGTATCCTGTTGCCATAGTCTGTGTTGATCCCAGAGAAAAACATACAGTATATGGTACAAACACAGGAAGCTTCTGTCTCTGCTGCATTTTAACTTCAAGAAACAGGTGAAAACAGACTGTCCATCTTCTCGCCTGTGACAGAGCTGCCACTCTATCCCTAACTAACAGGTATACTTAAAAAACCACCAAACCCAGATACTGTGAACTCAGATACTGTATCTGATCATAGTATCCATCAGTCTTCTCCAAGACTGGAATATAAATGATGTGGCTCTGCCATGTGAGTGGAACGTGCAGCCCATCTTCCCTGGGGGAGGGGGCTGTTCCCCCCTCCTCCCTGGGACACACCTGGCAGCATTCAGGTGTGTCTGGGCAGGTCCTGGGATGGCTGCACTGAATCACAGCTCACAAGTGCTGAATCTTATCCCTCCGAAGTGGTGCAGAGCCAATACCCAGCACTCTGGAGAGTGCAGGCCTGGCACTGCATGGTCTAGGCTGTTCCACAAAAGTTTTGGAGTTGCTGTTGGTCACATCAGATGAGCAGATACAGAGGACACGGTACTCTCATTAACAGATGCACATTTCCCCAGCTACTACAGCAGACTCCTCCATTCTTAACTCCACCATGAAGAGATCATTTCCGAGGAGCTTGCTCTCTTTTGTTTGGCCTTGAGCATGGCCTTGTCATACATTCATCATGAAAGACTCTGTACAGCACTGCAGAGCATGTCCAGGTACAAGTGCCATTTGAGTCTTCTGCCAGGAGTCCTGGCCTGAACTACTGTACCAGGTGCTTTTGTGCCCTGCTGTCCCAGGGTTTGCCCCTCCCAAGTCCTGTACCTTGGCCAAGGCAGCCACCCTCTCATATTCCCATTTCAGGCTCTTTCCTGGATGTTCTGAGTACTTAAGGTACCTTATCTTCTCAGCATGCACGCTGAACCATTGCTGCTGACAGGTAACAGAAAACGCATTTTCCATTTGCAACAGTGTTTTGCTGGTGCACGTAATGGTAGGAAAAAGCTTGAAAATATGACAGGTGAAAAATACAGTGGAAAAGATGAGCATGTCTATAGTCCCCCTTTAAAAACACCCAGGGAGACTTAAATCCACCTTAAAATCTTAACAATGTTTTACTTCATGTTTTAACTTAAACCCTTTTTGAACATGTGGAGCTGGCAGGCTTGTTTGTCTCCTTAGTGGAGCTCAGTCCTTTCACCGCTTCCTCACACCTGCTTGGAGCATCATCTCAAAGTATTCACTGTCAGTGCTCATCCTGTCCAAACTCGCCTCCTCCTCTCCATGGACTGCAGGGCTCCCGCAGGTCACACTGAGTATACTTCACCTTACTCTGTCAAAGTGCACATCGTAGAGATGGTCTGTGTTTGTGAAGCAGTTTTCCTTTTCCCATTATAATTGGCACCGCACCACAGACCCACGGTCTGCCAGGCCCAGCACCCTTATCCTCACCCCTTGGGAATCACCAACTTCTTAAGACAAGGAAAATCGTGTGGATAGTGGATCGCAGCTCTGGGCCGGTTCTGCGTTTGAAGGATCGGTCGTGCCTTTGAGCTACCCTCATCCCTCTACGGCCGTGCCGAAATTCTCACCGTGTCCTGCTGAGCCCCGGCCCCGCCGCAGCCGGTGCGAGCCCCGCTGCAGGTGTAGCCCTGCAGCCAGCAGCGCTGTCGAGCTCTGCTGCGAGCGGCCCCGGCCGGGCGCGGGCAGGGCTGGCACCGGCCTCGGGCAGGGCTGGCACCGGCCCCGGGCAGGGCTGGCACCGGCACCGGGCACGGGCCGCGCTGGGCGGGGGCTCTGCGGCCGGGCCCCAGCGGGTCCGGCAGGCGGCGCTGTGGAGCGCGCGGAGGCTGCGGCGGGGCGGGAGCGCCGCGAGAGCGGCGGGGCGGGGGCGGCGGTGAGTGCGGGGCGGCGGTGAGTGCGGGGCGGGGGCGGCAGGGGGCGGTGGTGAGTGCGGGGCGGGGGCGGCGGCGCTGCCGTGGGGATGGGGCTCTGTCGGCCGTGAGGGGCGTTGGGGGTGGGGGGACGCGGGGCTCTGTGGCGGCGGGGCCCAGCGGTGGTAGGAACTGGGGGCCGTGGCGGCCCCGTAGCCCGTCCGTCCCTCTCTCCTGCTCTCCCGCGGCGGCAGGACCGGGGCGGCCGGCGGCGCTGGGAGGGTGTGGGCGCTGCTCCCGCCCGTCCCCGGGAGGAGCTCCGCGCCGCGCCGCCCCCACGGGTCTGGGAGGGCGGCAGGGGCCGCGGCCGCAGCTCCCGCCGCAGCGGCGGGGCCCGGGCCGGGCGCTCTCGCAGCGGGACCCTCTCCCCGGCGCGGCGGGCGAGCCGCACTTTGCAGACGGTCCCTCGCCGGTGTCCGCAGCGCCGCGCAGGCGCCCCGCGCCCGGACGGCCCCGGCGGGAGCGGAGCGTGGACGGGACGGTGAGCGCCGCGGCCCCGCCGCCCCCGCCCCGGCACCCGCGGGAGCTCTGCCTGCGGCACGACCCCGCCGGCGGCGCCCGGGCACGGACTCGGGCAGCGCCCGCAGGGCTCGCCCGGCCGGGAGACCGGCGGAGTCGGGGCAGACCCAGCGGTGCCTTCTCCCGCAGAGCCGCAGCTGGAACACCCCGACGGCTGCGGCGCCGGCCTCTCCGGTCTTCCCCGCGGACTTGGCTTTGCGCGGTTCAGCCCCCGCCGGGTGTCCCAGCGCAGGCCCCGCGTCCTCGACCGAACCGCGGCTTTTCTGCCTCGCAGGGTCTCGGCTGGCTCGGAGGGGCAGAGAGGGGGAGCCCAGTGCTCATTTACCACTCCCGAATGTGGGCTTCAGGCCCCCTCGGGAGGATCTCCTTTAGCAGGGACTGACTTTTCCGCGGGAGACACCATCATTCATCTGGAATTGCCTATCCTGCCCTGACACGGTCCTATGGAGAGGAGGATCCTCCTAACAGGCTGTCCCTGGAGACACTGCACACCCAGCTCTGCCCTGCGGCTAACTGATCGCTGTTTCCGATGCTCCAGGAACAACCAGCCTTCACACAGGAGAAGGCAGCTTTTGAGAGAGAGCATTTGTCTTGCTGCCCCACAGTTCTGTCTTCAGAGGGAGATACCTGGTCCCAGATACTCTCTCAGGACTAACTGACCCATGTCTGTAGGAGACTGGTGCTCTGCATGGCCTTCCAGAAGATCTTCCTTACTTCCCACACATACAAACCATCTCACTGGTGCCAGGAGCTTGCTGCTGGAGATTGCTGCTCCCTCTCTGCTGTTCCCTGAGGCCTGAACTCTCCTCCGTTTACTGCATTGCCATGGCCTGCGGAGGGTCCCTGTGTGCAGGTTGCTTCTGGGAAGACTGAGGTAGAATTGAAATGGGGGACTGAGAAGTAAGCAAAGTTATTCACCAGTTAACATGACCTGGGAGAATGTTTGTGCAGTATCCTCACCTGCTGCTGTCAGCACTGGAGAGACTGGATTCATCCTACTGCCCATCCAGGGGAGTCCTACAGCTTCTGAAAATACCCAGTTCCTTGGTGTTGTCTCAGGAGCAATCAATGACCTGCTGTTTTCCATGGGAACACCAGCGAAGCCAGCCTGTCTTCCCTTGCTGAATCCCCTGACCCCTCTTCTGAGGAGGAACCTTGCAGCCTGGCCTTGCCCCTGAGGCAGGGTGAGAGTGAGATTCCAAACACTCAGCCTTTGCTCTCCTTTTCCTCGGTGCTGCAGTGATGTTCCTTTCTGTACCTTGTGCACTCTCCTTTTTCACTTGCACTGCCTCCACTGCAGTGTTTGCCTTAGTCCCTGCTTGCCTGGGCTCTGTCCTAACTTGACTTCAGCTCTGTTTTAGCAGAACTCACTGTGATCTTCTTTCTGCCCTTTGTTCTTCCCTTGTTCTGACCCTGCTAGACCCAGAACCTCGGTTCTGTCCCTGGTGGAGTTATCTGTGCTTGTGCTGCACGGCACTGGCCAGGCTGGCACTGCCATGCTCATACTTCCCTTTCTTGCCAGTCTGTTCTTTAAACAGCTGTGTCTAACTGCATGCCAAGGTACGAGCTTACACCTGGGAACGCTGTACGTGCTGGTGACACCTCTTCTGCTGTAATGCTGCTTTTCTTCATCAGCTACAGTACAGAGCTGTAGGAGCAGCAGGGCTTTGTATGTGCACGTGTAGCTGGCTCAGCTCTTCCCAGCTTCTTTTCCTTCTTACCCTTGTTCATCTTCTCTGGGACCTATCATGAGTATGCAGACACTGAAGCTGTCTGAACTATACCCTAAATCTGTGGGACCATTAGTTCTCCCAGTCTGCAACACTCTAACCCTCCTACTGGGGCAGCTGATGGTGGCTGCTGAAACACTGCAGTGTTCTGGTAGCCTTTAAGGAGTTGATTTCTTTAAGGATGAAAGCAAGCACACTTGGTTGATGCATCTGAACTGGCCTCCCTTCCCAAGGGTGACCAGAGATGTCTGATGGCAGAAACGCAACTGAGAACATCTTTGTGAGAAAAATACCCTTACTTCTTGGTTAGGCCAGGAAAATTCCAGGGATCCCCTCCAATCCTACCCACCCTATTCTTATCAGTCTTCTCAATATGTTGACAAGTTGTAGGCAAGTGGTGACTTTCTGCATGCTCTTTTCAGTCTTCACAGTTTCAGGCTGGCTCTCGTGGGGAAGTTGGACAGCCCACGTGGATTGGCCAGTGCCTGGGAAAAACGGCTGTCCTGGCAGCCTGGATGTGCCCCCCTGTGCAGGGTCTGCAGAGAAGCCCTGAACCACTATGTCAGTTGCATCCTCCCCTTGCTTTTTGTCCCGTTTTGTTCCCTCCAAGTTGTGCTGCTTTTGAAGTGTCACCTGAATTGGTGCTGTTCTAGGAAATGTTATTTATACTGTATATTATTTCCCTCTCACCCAGAATGTGCTTTCTCTTTTTCAGAGTTGGATCCAAATGCGTCCTTGTCCTGCTTACCTTAGAGCTGATCCTGCTTCAGGTCACTGAGAACATCTCCTACTAATTCAGTATGACATAATATCTGGTCTCCTGCCCCATCCACAGGATAAGTTTCTTGCTGCTTCTTGATCTGTACAGATGTGACTCCAGGTGTTCAGCTGTCTTGTCTGGTACAGGTAGGTTTTAGCTCTTTGAAAAGTGATCTGTTGTAGTTGGGAAGGATGTGTCTGTGCTTCATACTGGGGCTGGAAAATGTTTGCCTTTGGACATATGGGAGATATTATGTTGTGAATAAATCCTGAACTGTGAGCTTGCCTAAAGGACCTAAACTGGTCCTTTGAATAGCCAGCTACTTCTGTGATAGTTTGTGGTAGTTCTGGCAGGAAGATGCCGATCTGGCAGAGTAGACTGACTCAGAGCACGTGATGTTGTAGGATGCAGTTGCTAAGGGGAGTAGTAGTAGCAGGAATTCTTTGTGTTAATTCATTACTCCATTTGCTACAGCTAAATGTGATTAGTTCTTGTCTGTTGCTAATTGTTTTGTAGGGTTCCCATGCTTCTCAGAGCAGGTTTAAATTAGCTCTTCCTAGGTGGTAGACTTCTCTACTATCTGCTGTTGTTGGATGAGCATTGGTCATCTCCATGACAAGGTGCTCAAATCTGCCACTCAGATATTTATTTTCTACCATTAGTTCTATTCTTCATGTTGCTTCCACTGGTGAATATGCACCTGTATCCATCTGTCTGTTTTCCCAGCCGGTACACAGTATGCCTGTAAAGGACTTTGTTTTTTCCCAGCTGGATTGGTGATTTCTCATCTGTCACAGCCTGCACAGGTCACCCTGCTGGTTGTGTGAATCGTCTGGTAGAAGAAATGCATTCTATTTTGCTATGGAAATAAGTAGCTTGGGTTATAACTATTTTATTTTTCTATTTTAAGACATGTTAGGCTTGTTATTGTCATCTGATGTGGCCCTTTCCCCACAGTACTGCACAGCCAGCTGCAGAATATGCACAGTGCCCAGTGCTGCTGCCTCTGCCTGCATGGTTCTGGGTGAGCCAGGGCAAGCCTGCCACGGAGGTACCAGCCCCAGCCTGCCAGTGGGAACTCAGGTGAATTTAAGGACTGTGTGCGCTGAGTCAGACCAGAATTTCCCATCTGTCGTGGTTTTGCCTGGGTCAATTTGCTTTTACACCCCCCACACAATTACTCTAAGTTGAGAGAAGGTTTATGCAGACAAAAGAGACTGGATTTGGG
>JAYRBT010000082.1:55489-74619 GCA_036023395.1 Myiotriccus ornatus | reverse complement strand
ATGTAATTAGCAAAGGCATCACTAAGAGTTTTGATTGGGTTTTGTCCGGAAATCTACTTGGACAAAACCATTCACAGGCCCAGGGACAGGCTGGTGGGCAAAACCATGACACCATCTCTGACTGGTGTTGGAGGTGTGGAACAGAAATAGGAAAATGAGGCAAATCATAGAATAATTTTTTTCTTGCATATACATTTTAAGTTTTTACAGTCATCTGTGGAATAAACAGTGTTAGAAAATCCCCCATATTTCTAGATCTGCTAGTTAAATGATAAGTTATCCTCATTGGAAGGAGTTGTTCCAGTTTTCTGTGATTATCTGTTTTGTCACTATTCTGTCCTTTTCTGTTCAGCTGGATGTTCTCTTGGATTCTAAGTCCAGGGAGGATTATAGGACCATTCACTTTGGCACGTCCTTAATGGCAGTGGGTACCTGTATGCAGCTCCCATCTGTCCCTGAGGAAGGGTATGCCTTTTTGAAGGGCAGTCTGGCAGTTCTCCTCATTGAGGTTCCAAATGATTGAAAACTGAGAGCTGGGGCAGGAGAGGGCAGGAGGAGAGACCAGACAAAAAGGGGGTGACTGCAGATCTTTTGTGAAAGAAACTGGAAGTAAAGACAGTGAGAACAATAACCTGGTAACCAGAAACTGCTCTTGTGATTATTTTTTTTACTTGCCTTTGCACTTTTGGATGGTGTTGGGTTCAAGATGAGCACTGAGTGTCAGGCAGCAAATGTGACAAAAGGCTTCTTCTAGCTGACATCTGGGAAAGTTTCTTTCTTTTCCAGTTCTGACATCCTGCTCTTATTTCCTTCTGTTCCTGGACCTATCACATGCAATGTTCTCCATGCCTATTAGCTTGTTAAGAACCCACTGATGTTAAATGCAGAATATACCTGCTAATGTGTATTCCTGCAGAGAGTCCACAATTCTCACTGGAATCGGAAGAGCTTGTGTATTAAAACTCCTTTAGCTTTTTGATGAAGGTAAGGTATTAATGGTAACCCTCTGTTCTCTCAATCCCTTGGAGCTCTTTCCTCATTTGGTGTAGTGTTGCCACATCCATTTCCAAACAAAGGGATTGGGTTAAAACATGGAATTTGCTGGTCTCTCCTTAAACTGAACAGCATTCCAGGAGGTTATCTTTTCTGGAAAGATGCATCTGGAGGAACTGGCTTGTGCTTAATTTAAAATGTAAAGGATTAAGAGTTCTAGTGTTATATCCAGGGAGTTATCCAGGTTTTGCATTTATGCAGAAGTGTCCTGAGAGCACTGAAACAAGCAGATATCTACAATTTACATGTCTTCTCGCTCACAGGGTTGTGTCGCGTTCTCTATAATCCTGTCATAATGCAGACACTGGCTAGTAGGTCTTGTTCAGTCAACAAGTGAGGTGTATCTGATTTTTGTGAATTGACAGTCTGAGATGCCCTTGTCAAATGTTTCTGATGTGTACTGAGTAAATGTGAAAGTAACAGTCATATTGTCGTTCCTATACCTGGATGTATTTGAGAGCACTGGCAATTCAGTGCTGGACAAGGCCCCCATGAGTTTTATGTAAAGCTGTTTGGGTCCTCCTTCCATTTTTTTCAAAACTCTATTCATCGATTCCAGTGTTTGAGAGACAAACTTCTGTCCTTTCCAGTATGGCCTCTGACAGTCCTGTAGCATCCTCTGTTCTGTGCTCTGTTCTGGAGTCCCCAGATCTCAAGGTAAGGACTGGGGGAATGAAGTCTTGCCCATTGCAGGAGGAGATCAGGTCCTAGACCATCTGAGGAACGTGGACATACACACATCCATGAAAACTGATGAAACACATGCCAGGGTCCTGAGGGAACTGGCTGATGGTGAATCCTCTCTCTCCTCAGTAATACTCATCAAAGAACATCCCATGACTGTAGAAGCTGAAGCCCTGGTGTCAACACCAGCCCTGAAGCCGAGGGTTGATCTACGTTGCTCATGGTTGTTTACAGATTAATGAATCTGATGACTAAAAGAGACTTTTGGATCATGTGACACCCATATTTTACTGAGCACTAATGGATTTCCATTTGGGCTTACTGTGACCCTTATACGTCCCACAAAGACAAGCTGCAGTTTGGTTAACTCTTGGAAATTTAAAACTGAATATACTGCTTGTAGACCTTCTAACAATGGAGGGTTTAAGAATTTAGACAAACACCTGTTAAGAATGGCTTTGGCAGGTCTGTGCTGACTGGGGGCCATAAGGATTTGAAGCTCTAAAGACCATGCCAGCCCCTCTGCTTTGGTTTGTAAATCCCCTGTTTGTGACAGTGAGACTGTCCTGAGGGCCGGGGGTGAAAGCTGGAATGGTGTCGCTGACCTGTGAGGAGAGTGAACTCTGCCGTGCTCCCAACTGGCAGGTGCCGTGTGGCAGCGTTTGTGGCAGAGTTTGTTCGTGTCATCTCTTGTCCACTGGCTCTTGTTCTGTCTTTCTTTTTCTATCTCATTTTGTAGCTTTTTATCACTTGGGATTTTGTGACTGTACTTACATTGAATGTCTTTAAATGCTATCACTGCATTCATATCTCAACTTTATGTTTAGATCATTAAACATTTTGCATTACTTAAATCTTTCATGGACAGCACTTTTCAGACTTCTGGACTGTACTTGGCACTACTTTATTCAGTGTTCCAACATGGATTTCTCTAGTGATTGACCTATACAGAGAAATTCATCCTACTGTCCTTGCTTTCTGCTCTTCATAGATCCAAAAGTTCCTTTGGCTCTCTCTGCCACAGTGTGGCACAGAATGGCACAGTGTGAGTTGTTTTCCCACTGTGATCTCTACTTTCTTTTCACATTTTCCACTTTTCAGGACATGACCTCCTGCTTAGAGGGATGTTTTTCGTTCTTTGTTCTTAGGTCGTTCCTTGCCTTTAAACACACACTTTGAATGGATCTGTCTCAGTAAGGTGTCTTGATCCAGCAGTTCTCCCCTGCACTCCAGTTAATTAGAAAGGTCTTTGTATTCATTTCCATGTGCTGAATGACACTGCTGAGTGTTGTCTGACTAGTTACTAACCCTCCCCGTAACTACATTTACTGTTTAACTTGGGCCAGAAAATGGGGGACATTATTGATATTTCATAGCTTATTTGTAATCAGAAAAAACCAGTCTAACAATACCCAGTCATCTCTCTAGCATGGTCTTTCAAATCCCTCATGATTAATGAGGGATTCATTAATGAGGGATTCATTACTGATTAGTAAGCTGCCCTTCAGAAGCATCCTGTTAGTGCCCAGTAGAACCTGGCTTTTGTTCTGTGAGTTTTTTTTCTTCCCAAAATTTGACATTGTTCTCTTAATACCGAGCATTACAGCTCTGGATATTCTTGTATGAATGAAAATCTCTAGTCCAAGGGTATCCGTTTGTGGTTTGTAAGTAATCCTCGTGCCAATTTTGTGCTTGGTAGTCCAGATCTACCTTAGAAAGGAAGCGAACCAGCGTGGACTGCCAAAACCAGCATCCCTGGGTTTCTGTGGGATCCAGGGGTGTGCATAGACCAGCTGGGGCTGAAGGCAGTGTGATGGGACATGAGAAACATCTGCTGTCGTAACTTTGCTGTGGACTGTCTGGTACTTTTAGTCTCCAGCATCCTCTGAAGTAACTGGTGGTGTGTGTCTTGTGGACGTTTGACATGTACAGATTTGCTGAGTGGCTCACCAGGTCAGAAACTTGGATACTCCTTACTTAGGAACTGCTTTTTTACATCTTCAGTGTCTCTTGGCAAGTCCTATGGCAGTTAGTGCCCCAGGCTGACTAATTTGCATCAAAAAGCTTTTGTTGATTTTGAACTTACTGTCCTCCGGTTTTGTTGGCAGTCCTTTAGTTCTTCTGTTGCAAGATCATGTGCTCCTTTCTTCTCAGTGATAGTCTTAATTCTGTATGTTTCCCCCCTCCTCTGCAATGTAAACAAGCATTCTGCTTCAGTTCCTCTTCCTAAGAGGATTTTTTTGTACCTGCTCTTTCCATATCTGTATGTTTAGTAATTCTGCTTTTAGAGATGTGACCAGCACCAGCTGCAGTGTGATAAAAGTGGGAGACAGCTACTGACTGATACCATGTTCTGTAATGCCTTCTGTCAGGCTCTTCAAAACTCAGATTTTATTTTCTGAGTGAATGCTTCTGTCAAGGCTGCAGCCATTCTCATCTGTCAATAACATTAGTGATGTAAATTGCACGTGAAGTTGTAATTAGTGGAGTCCTGTCTTTTGTCCAACTGTTAGCATGCCAGTACAGGTAAGGAGTCAGCATGTCTTCTGTAGAGACAAATGGTACCTCATGAGTCTGTTACATCCTTGTTCTATTCTCTGTTGTGCCCCTGTTTTATTAGCATTAGAATTCTTTGATAGGTCATGTAAATAAGAGTGGACCTGTCAGCATATTGCACTTCAGTGTTTTGAAAATGCTCTTGTGGCTTCTGGCTCTTCGGATTGCACAGTCACATAGGACTCATCTTCCCTCTCCTCTTCTTTCCCTCCTTGAACTGCTCTGTGGAGGCCTGTTCCACGCATCACATCTGGACTCTCTTTGATCTGTGCCGGCTGCACAGCCTGTTGTTCCTGTGCACCGCTGCCTTCAGTCAGAGCTGGCAGCTACACACTTTTGCATCAGTATGGAAATGTTACCTGAGGGCTTGTTGGAGCACTCAGCTTAAGGAAGGGTCAGAAGGCAGAGGAGCAGTGCTGGGCTAGGAAGCAGAGCCTTGAAAAAGGTAGGAAAATACAGAAAAGGACAAGTGATAGAGGTAGGGGTAAGGAGCTCTGGTGAATGACCAGCATTCTGGAAGTGGGCTTGGGGGTTGTTTTGACATGAAATACAGATTAGGAAACAGAAAACAGACAGAGGCAGAGTATGGCAGAAGTACTGTGGAAAAGAGCTGTACGTACAGAGAGCTTCTTTATCCAGGACAACTTAACCTCTTTTGCCTGCCTGCCACCTACTCATGCTCCTGTTGGAAAAAAAAAAGTAACAAAAGGAAATGGTGGGAAGTAGTTTCGGTTTGTTTAGCAGGTACTTTTTGTCTTCAGGAATGGTCTGAGGTTCAGCAAAGCTAAGTGCCCAGGTCCTGCCCTTGGGTCAACACAACCCCCTCCAGGGGTTGGCTGGGGCAGAGTGGAGGTAAAACTGCCCAATCAGGAAAGGCCCTGGTGGTGCTGGTGACAGCGGCTGAACATGATCCAGGTGTGCCCAGGTGGGCAGGAAGGCCAAGGGCATCTGGGCTGTACGAGTCTCAGTGTGGGCACAGGCCCGGGGCAGTGCCTGTCCCTGTCCTGGCACTGCTGAGGCGCCTCAAATCCTGGGGGCAGTTCTGCACCCTCCACGAGAAAGACACTGAGGGGCTGGAGCCTGTCCAGGGAAGGGAACGGAGCTGGGGAAGAGGCTGGAGCACCAGGGGCTCATCAGCCTGGAGAAAAGGAGGCTTGTGGGGACCTTCTCACTCTCTGCAACTCCCTGACAGGAGGGGAGAGCTGGGGGGGTCGGGCTCTGCTCCCAGGGAACAAGGGACAGGACAAGAGGAGACAGCCTCAAGTTGTCAGGGAAATATTTCTTTAGCAAAAGAGTTATGAAACGCTGGCACCAGCTGCTCAGGGAAGTGGTGGGATCACCATTCACGTGGGGATTTAAAAGATATGTAGACATGACACTTGGGGACATGTTTTAGTGGTGGCCTTGGCAGTGCTGGGCTTATGTTGGACTTCATGATCTTGAAGGTCTTTTCCAACCTAAATGATTCTGTAATTCTATTCTGTGATTAATAACTGGACTGTGTTCCCCTTCACCCTTAGGGCACTGCACTCATTCTATAAATTGAGGGTGGAGAAGGGGCCCCTCTGGGGCCAGAAATGCCAACCCTCCAGGCTCCATTATGGGATATGCTATCCACTGCTCCTTTGGGCCCAGTCTCCAGCTGTCTCCCCTTCCCCACATCAGGTATAGGGGAGCAGTGGACCCCTGTTTCAGTCGACGCTCCCTCCCCAAATTGCAAATCTTGACTATCAGTGCAGTTTTTTCAGAAGGATGGGAAAAAGGTTGTGAGGGAGGAAAGAATGTGAAGAGGGACCAGGTCGTACCAGCAGTGCAGTGTGCACTGTGTCCTGCGGCCCAGGGAACTACCTTGCTGCTCCTGCATGGCTGTGGTGCAGATCCCACCTCCACCGAGGTGCCAGGCTGCACCTCTCCCTGGTGAACTGGCCGAGGTGGCCACAGAGCAGCAGTGGGGATCTGCTGGGGCAGCATCTGTGCTCATCCTCCAGCTGTGCTGACCTAGCTGTGCTGAGCTGCAGTGTCCATGCTGACCTCAGCTGTATGGACCCGCAGTGGCTGTGCTGACCCTGGCCATTCTGAGCTGCAGTGTCCATGCTGACCTCAGCTGTATGGACCCGCAGTGGCTGTGCTGACCCTGGCCATTCTGAGCTGTAGTGACCGTGCTGACCTCAGCTGTATGGACCCGCAGTGGCTGTGCTGACCCTGGCCATTCTGAGCTGTAGTGACCGTGCTGACCTCAGCTGTATGGACCCGCAGTGGCTGTGCTGACCCTGGCCGTTCTGAGCTGTAGTGACCGTGCTGACCCCGGGTGCACAGAGCTGCTCCCACACTGACAGTAAAGCTCGGGAACACAGAGGGAATCTGCCATGTGCTGCTGTCTGTCACTGCCACCCTGAGGCCTCCAGTGTACAGAGCCCGCCTTTACAGTCATGTTCAAGTTAAAACTAGTGGAGAAGATGGGGGAGAGATGGACACTGGCTTTGTCAACAAGCTTTTCTAGAAGCACAGGTCTAGACCCCAGGAAACCCAAGGAGAGGAGGGAATCAGTTTTACTGCACATTAGATCAGTGAGAGTGAATTGGAAGAGCTACAGAACAACAGGAGAAAAGATTTGCAGGCATACGGAGGTGTGTAGGTTGGCAATGTCATTTTAAACGTTGATATCAAAACCAGATATTAGATATAATCTGACGTATTATAGCAAAATGCTTAAAACATATTCTGAAAAATACGAATGGGAGAATGATTGATGTGTTTAACTTGGGGAGGTGATTATGACTGTATAAAGCTCCTTATGATCTTACAGATGCTGGAATGATTTGGGCACAGTGTTCAGCAGTCTCCAAAAGCAGTGGCTGTCTCCTTGGCAACAGGAAGGCATGTGTCTTGTTCCTATGGCAATGGACCAAGGGCTCCTCAGGGAGGCTGTGCAGAGCTCAGCAGCAAAGGCTCCCAGGTCTTTGTTGCTCCTACCTGGAGCAGAGGCTGTTGGCACATTCAGGTGCTCTGATCCTGCATCTGAAAAGAAGGAGTGAGCTGCAATAATGTGGTACTGTTCCTGCTCCCTGTGTAAAACAGATTGTGTTGTTCCATCTGAGGAGTTCCTTCCTGAGTCCCTAATTGCCAGCATTAAAGACCTCTTTACAGCTCTCCATAAGGAAAACAGGACTTTTGCTATCCAGAGAGGCATCAGAGAGTGTCTGATACTGATTCTTCCAAAGAAGTGGACAGACAAATCTGAAAAACAGGAAACAAAGTAAATTCAGGGTGTCTGCATCTCAGTAGTCCTTTCTGATGTCTGAAAGGGGAAGAGAACTGTGCACAGGCACTGACACGTCTACCTGCACTAGATCCACCACATAAGAACTGCTAATACAGTGAAAAAATTATGTGTAATAGGCACCACTTCTAAACCTGCTGTGATGCTCTTCTGAGGGAGCAAACTTATATTTAGCAGGGACCAGAAGACGAATGCAAGCAGGGTTTAATGTTTTTATCTTTTTTAAATATGAGGCGTGGGATGCAGAAGCACTACGGGAACAGTGATCATTTCAAAGTGATGAACTGGGAAAATTATTTTAGAAGTAACATTTTGCATGCATTTCTATACATTTTGTATAGGTACTACTAAGCAGTGTTTGTTTTAATTTTTTTTTATCAACGGCCTGTTTTTCATTCCAGTAGCTTCTTCCTAATCCTGCCTTCATTATCCTACTGTTTTGCCCCGTAACACCCACCTGTTAAGGTAAAAAGCATTTTCAGTTGTTGCTTCTGAACTGGCGCATATGCTTCCAGGTAAGGGCACTCCAGATGTTTTATCTTTGCCTTGTTTCTGCTCCGGTCTCCAGGCTGTGGTTTCTCCTGTGAATCAATTGCATGTTGATTGGGCAAGTTGACTGAATTTCTTGTAATGCTTAAATCTTTCCTGAGAGGAATCATAAAATCATAGGTGGTTGAAGTTAAAAGTGATTTCTGGACATAGTGTGGTCCAACCTCCTTCCTTGGAGCTGGATAAGCATGAACAACTTGCTGAGTACCAAGTTCAGTGAACTTTTGAATATCTGCAGGGATGGAATGGAGTTGGTCTCCGGGCCACCTTTTTTAAGGAAAAACCTGTTCACCTGTTGGGTATGTCCAACTGGTTTAAACATTCCCTAATCATGTCTTCTTCACCTAGGGCAAGTCTTCCTTGCTCCAGACTTTCTTACTTGTTTCAGAAGCCTGGGATTTTTGATGGCCAATCTTGCCAGTAAAGGAAGAGGCAAAGAAGGCATTCAGTACTTCAACCTTTTCTGTGTTTGTTCTCAGCCAGTCCCCTCCCAAGTAAGCCCACATTCTCCCATGTCTGTCTTTTGCTGCTGAGATATTTGTAAAAGCCTTTCTGTCTGCCCTTCATGTTCCTCACCAGATTCAACTCCAGGTGGGCTTTTGTTATCCTAATTGCATCCCTGCATGCTTGGACAGTGTATTTGTTCTGCATCACCTGTCCCTGCTTTGGCCTCCTGTAATGCTTGAGCTCAGTCAGGAGCTCCTTGTTCATGCATGCATGCCTCCTGCTGCTTTGGATTAATTTCCTGCCTGTGGGGTGAACCAGTCTTGAGTTTGGAGGAGGTGATCTTTGAAAATCAACCAGATCTCCTGGAACCCTCTTTCCAAGGCTATAACTCAAAAGGTTCTTCCAAGCAGATCTCTGAACAGGTCAAAGTCTGCTCTCCAGAAGTCTAGGGCTGTGATTCTGTTTTCTACCCTGCTTCATCCTCTCATGTTCCTGAAATACTCCATCTCATGGTCCAGCCAAGGCTGCTCTGGACCCTCACATTCCTGACCAGTTCTTCCATGTCCAGCAGACCGCCTCTCCTTGTCTGCTCCTCAGTCATCTTCAGTGTGCCCCAGAAGCCTCAGTTATTCCTTGTGCCTTGTTCTGTTATCCCCACAGCAGATATGGAGTGGCTGAAGTCTCCCATGAGGACCACAGACCAGAGATTGTGAATGTCGTGGTTTTGCTTTGGGCTATTTTGCTCTCCCCCCCACACAATTACTGTAAGTTGAGAGAGAGAAGGTTTATGCAGACAAAAGAGACTCGATTTGGGAAAATAATATGAGCATTTATTACTAACCAAATAAAACCTAAAGAACTACATCTACAATAATTCTACTCAAGTAAAAGTACTACTTATTTACAGAAATACCTCTCCCCCCTTTATATCAGTCCAAGGAGGAGAAGCAGTCTCTTTCTCCATTCTTGGAACTCCAGGTCTTTTCAATAACTGCAGCACTTTAAAGCTCTTCTTTTGTTATCTCAGGACGACAACTCTGATTTGTCGTAGCTGGAACTCTTTCTCTCTTGCTCTGTGTCGGCCTCCAGGGCTGGGCCTACCCCCCTCCTGGGCTAAGACCGAAGGCTGGGGGTTACCCAGGCCCTGCAGGGTCTTCCATGGATTGCAAGGGGACACTTGCCTACCATGGATCTTCACCACAGGGTCACAAGGGATAATGGCTTTTGAGTCCACCCCTGTTGCCTGTGGGGGTCCCTCCCCACGGGAGAACAGTCCTTGACAGACCTCTCCGGCATGGGTCTAACACGGATCCCTTACTCGGATCCCAAGCTTACCTGAGCCTTTCTCACTCTGGCGTAAGCCTGGTCCCTCTCAGGGTCATAAATCTTCAGCAGCAACATGGATCCCACACACGGATCCCAGCATCTCACCCGGGCCATCCTTGTTCCGGCATAAGTCTCGTCTCTCTCAGGGTCACAAATTTCCAGCACCAGCAGCATAGATCTCTCACTGAGATCCCAAGCTTACCCGAGCCGTTCTCACTCCGGTGTAAGCCTCGTCCCTCTCAGGGTTACAAATCTTCTACAGGACTCTGCCTTATCTCAGGTCTCTCATAAAGTCTCAGCTTCTTCATGCATCAGCTTACTCCAGTGTAGGCTCCTCCACGAGCAGCATGGGGGTCTCCTCACCCCAACAATCTTCCAAAAGTAGCAGGGATTATTTTTCAGTCTTTTCCCTGCTGAAGAGAGAGAGTGAAAGGGGGGAGAAACAGGCCCCCCCTTCAAGCTTTTCTTCTCTCTCCTCCGGCTGCCAGCTTTGACCTTGGACACTTTGTTATCTCTCTGCTGGAATTCTTCTGCAGCGGTTTTTCGTCCAAGCAGTCAGTCCTTTAAAGTTTTTTATTTTACCCTCTTACATGAGAGAAGGGGGAATTCAGTGCCACACCTGCCTCCGGCCCAGGGCCAGAGGAGGAGGAGGCCTGGCCCCCACCTGGGGCCTGCCACCACTCCTACATGGCTACCTAATTTCAACTGCTACTAATTTCAACTGTGCAACACCCTTCTCTTCCGTTTTCTTAAACATGTAATTAGCAAAGGCGTTACTAAACTTTGGATTGGCTTTTTCTCCAGAAATCCACCTGGACAAAACCATCGTCAGCCCCAGGGGCTAGCTGGTGGGCAAAACCACGACAGTGAACTTGGGGATTTTTCCTGCTGTCTGTGGTCTCACTACTTCATCCGCAGCAGGTGGTCTGGAGCAGACACCCACCACAGCATACGTGTTGTTCTGCCTCCTAACTCTGGCCCTGCCTCTGGCTATGAGCTCTCGGCTGATTCTCTGTCCATCCCAAGGTGGAGCTCTGTGTGCTCCAGCTCCTCTCGGCTGAAGGGCAGCTCCTTCTCCTCACCCCCAGCCTACTCTTCCTAAAAAGTCTATCTTCAGCCATCACAGCACTCCCGTCCTGTGAGTTGTCAAGTCACCTTGGAATTCAGTGCGTGTTCAGGATGGAAAGGGATCAGAGAGAGCCTCAGTGACAGTGTGTGGGTGATTGGAAGCTTCCTGTGAGGAGGGAGAGCTTCCTATCACTCTGGAAGCAGACACTGTGCTATTGTTGTAGGAATCAAGACAACATATCACAGCTTCACCAGTCCGAAGAGAGGGAGTGAGGGCCTTTTGTCCTCCAGCCAGAGGCAAATGACAGAAAGAGCATTTGAGGGCTTCCTGCTCTCAGGTGCTTTGTTGTAGGGAGGATCCTGGCCATTTTTATTCTGGGAGACTGCAACAGGATCAGGAGCTGAAATACTAACTATTTGAGCTATATGTCATCCATTCTTTACCAGCTGCTGGACAAAACAGTCATTTTCTGGGTGTTCTTCAGGGCTTTGTCTGGTTTGAAATGTCAGAGAACTGTGTCCTGCAGGCAGGCAAAGAGGGTTCACAGCACTGGTCCTTTGGTAGACAAATGGACTTGAAGTATAAGGGGAGATCAATCCTAAGCCTTAAAATAAGGTCATAACAAGAGGTGTAGGTCTGCAACTGATTTTTTTATTAAATTAATTCTCATGGGGAATTGTGACTCTTGACTCTTTGGACGAGACAAGGCATCCTGGAGTTGAGTGGCGTGAGAAGAGTGTGGCAAAGCAGGTGCAGGGCATGGTAAAATCAGCAAATGCATCAGGCAGAGGGATACAGAATTGGGCCTTTTTACTCCTGTTTTTGGCATTTAGACAGTTTCAGAGCAAGTTTTTGCCAGTGGCATTCCAGGGGGATTTAATCAGAGTGAAAAAAGTATTTGCCAAGTTCAGAAAAGACAGAATTGCAGTGGTGTGAAATGCAATGGCAGGAGCTTGAACTGGGGAAAGGAAGGATTGACTCAAATAGAAGGAGGTGGAGAAAGTGAAAATTAAAAAAAGAGTAAGTGTTAAGACAAAATCAGCCAAGAGGAATTGTTGATAAAAAACTGGATGCAGTAAGACAGAATCAGTTACATGATAGACAAAAGAAGTTCTTCTGAAGAACAGAAATATAACAAGCTTTTTTTTGTGTTGGAATATTTCTTGGCCCATATTCTGCTCCCTGTATTTCTTATGGTTGGAATAATAGTGATTAACCTTCCATTACATAAACTTTTCACTAATTTTTAAAATTTGTTTTATTGTTTAGATTAGGTGAATACCCTACTGGAAATTAATATCCAATATCTTAACTAAAGGAATTGAAAGAATTTCTTTTTAAATTTTCGTGATATCTCAGACTCTTAACTAATAATTTAGAAAGCCTTTATAACCTTAGCAGAGATTTATGTGTTATTATCTGGCATCATATTTATAACTAACACTCAGTGTTGCTGTATCATATGTTCATATACCAGCTTGGCTGTGGCACTGGAGCCCTAGGGAATCTCTTTGAAGAAGGAACCACAGTTATTTCCCAAGAGAGAACAGGATACTCAAAATCCCCAAGTGCGTTGTTTCTATGGTTTCAAGTTGCAGTCTAAATTGATCAGAAAACAGGTGCCAAGGATGGGGTGCACAGGGTAGGAATTTGGTGGCTATTCCAAACAAGTGCAGCCCGACAGCTGTCGTGCCAAGTCCCTGCCTGCTGGGATGACTGGTGCTCTCTGTTCCACTGTGCTCCTTCTATTTCCGTCTGTTAACTTCATCTGAGAGCTGTAAAGGTCAGAGACTACATTGTTCTTAGCTGTACGTCCTCATACTCTCAGGCACCAGAAACTACTGAATCCCAAGAATGGGAAGAATTGTGAGATGCGGCAGACAATGTGAAATAAGGTAGAACACACACCTCTTCTCCCTCTGAAAGTTCATGGCCACACACAAACAAGCCTTTCTGCTGTGTGAGTTCTCCACCGTAAACTTTTGCTTTGAAAAGCTCCAAATGCTTTAATGATTCAACTGTTCAATTCAATGTTCAATTCAATGTTTTTTCTGCCTGTGTTTCTTCTACACGTGTTTTGAAGTTGATTTAACTAGTCACTTGTGCCACCACTCATGCGCCTTGTCATTCCGACATGCTGTTTCCTGGGGTCACAGGCAGTGTGTTGTTGTGCACATTGTGCCTGGTGACCCCATTGCTGAGGACAGGCTGTTGCTCTGAGCTGGGAGCTGCCCACTCCCACAGACACTGTGCCTGTGCTCTGGTGAGGGAGACAGCAAACTGCTGTGTTGTGCTGGAGCCAGACGGTTCCACTGCTGCCAAACTCCGTTGCTCAGAAGGAGCTTCAGTCAAAAGCCCAGCTGGAGCCCAAGCGCCATAATCGTGTCTTGGTGCCGCAAACGGCTGTGCTCGTGGTCCTGTGATTTCATACATATATTTATGTACTGGGTGAATGGACTCTGAAAAGATTAGCCAACCATCCTACCTGCTCAACAGACATAGTGCAGTTCTTCCACCTCAGGATTTATCTTCCACCACCAGCTTGAGTTTTTCCAGCTTAAATCTCCTGTCTAACATTTTAGGCCCAGTCTAGTTTTTTTTTTTTTTTCCCCTGCCTTCACTGGCTGTGATTTTCTCCAAAATCTTCTTGTGAGGATTTAATTTACATGTGTTTTACTTCCTTCTCTTAGATGGTAAAACAATCTGTATGTAACAATCAACCTTGGAGTCCTTAATAGCCACTTTCCTTCCACTTGTTTTTATTATTTCTGTATAACCTTTCAGTAATGTTACATACAAATTACATACAAATTATGTTCCTATTAAGAATTTCGGGCATATGATGATGTTTTACTGTATTGCCTTTGAGTTACATTTGCCATTTCCCACTGGCTGCAATTTTCCAAAGCCATTGATGTTTGCTGTAATCAGGTACCATTTGAGATTGACTTTTTTGGAGTAATCTATTTGTAATTGTTGCAATTATTCTTCTAAATAAAATAATTGAAAAAGACATTTGGGCTTGTCTGGCAATGTAGTTTTTTTATGATCACCACTGTTCCTTGCTCTCAATTCCACCATGCTCTAAGGCCGGTGTGGTTGTATTCCCCTGTTAATTGTTCTACCAGTACAGTTGAAGTGAGAGCTAGATTTATGAGACAGTCCATGCCAAGATTGCTGTTTTCCTTCTTTGGTTCTGTGCTTTCTCCAGCCTCCTAGTGCTCAGTTCTTATGCATATTAATATTTGCGTATTAATACTTCCTTTGGTCTATATTTACTTACTATTGATTTGCTTAAACTATAGACCTTTTCAAATGATTTTCAGTGAGAACAGGACATAATTCCTAGCATTACTAATATTAATCAAAATGGAATTTAAATTTGTTTTTCCTGACAAACAGGCAATCGTGTAGGTTTTCTTAAAATACAGAAAGGCAAGAGTATTAAAGACAGTTGCATTAACTTGATCCTAAATCCATGCAAGGTTAAAGAATGATTTTTAAAAGAGAATGTAGCTGAGCACAAGGAGGATGTGCATGGTATGAAAAAGCAACCTAAGTTTATTAGCCTACTCTTTCTTAGATAATTTTCTACACAAAGGAATTAATGTCTTAGTTGTCTAGACGTGGGTGAAGCCTTTGATACAGTGCTATCTGAAAATCTGGCTGGGACTCAGAAGAGAGGTAATAGCAGAACTGCAGCGTAGGTACGGAGCTCAGTAAAGAAGACACAGAAGACATTGCAGTTTCTTGAGGATCTGCCTTGGAATTGATGTAATTTAATATTTTCAGTAATGCCCACAGCACAAAAATACGCAGTCTAATAACTAAATTTGCTCATGACGCAAAATAGACAGGTATAGTTACGTGGGGAGAGCCACTTGACTCTCAACTGCACAAACAGAAACCAGCTGGTATCTGGCGGCTGGGGTCCTGTCCCAGAAGTCGGCACTGTACGCAAGACATGGTCTAATGGCAATGATTAAGAAAGAAGAACAGCCCAGTACATAGTTCCTGCGCGGGAGAATGTGAGGCTGTCACTGCCAGGATGCTGTGGAAGGCAGCTGTGGGCCTAGAGAGGTTTGGAAGATTTCTGCTGGTGAGAGAACTGTTAATGCCACACAAGGATGTGGCCTGGAGACTGGAGATGCAGTTCTGTCTGCTCTCATTCTAGCCAGGTTAACTGGGACTGACAGGAAAAAGGCTGATGGAATGATGAGATATGGGCACTCAATTTTAAGAGAACAAATAACAGTTTCACTTGTTTAGTCTGACAAAAGGAGGAGTCGAATGTGGGTGTGACTGCTTCAAAGCATAAACATCAGACACAACCATTAAGGATAATGTTGGTAAAATAATGGTAAAATGGAAATAGCCACATATACAAGACCCAAGAATTCACAGCAGCTGTCCCCTATGAATTTAAAGTGCAGTGCAATAAATTTATGTCAGAAAAGGTTATATGTGACGTGGTTGCTATTGATTATACATAGAATCAGAGAATCCTAGAATGGTTTGATTTGGAAGGGACCTTAAAAACCATTCAGTCTGACTAGTAGATCAGGTTGCTCCAAGCCTTGTGCAGCCCAAGGTTTGAATACTTCCAGGGATAGGGCAGCCACAGCTTCTCTGGGCAGCCTGTGCCAGGGGATCACCACCCTCACAGGGAAGAACTCCATGTTCTTCCCTTCTCAGGAAGTTCCCAGTTGCTGACCCAGCAGTTCCCTCTGCTGTTTTCTGTCAGTGAGTGACAGCAGGTGAATCCTTTATGATGCTCTTCCAAACATACCCTAAAGTCATAGTTCTAACCATCAAATACAGGGAAGAATACTTTTTGGACTAGGGGCAGCTGGTTTGGGGGTAGTTGCTGATAAGCCTTTTCTCTGCTCCACCGGGATTTCCCACCAAGAATTCCTCTATTTCCTTCACTGAAATCCATATTGCCAACTGTTCTCCTTCCAGGACCAAAGTCTTCCTACTAACCTCTCACACTCAGCTCAGCTCTGCCCTGCCCTGCGTCAGCAGATGGGCACTGTGGCCTTGCCTGCAGAGCTCTGGTTCTTTGCTCAGGTGTGTGAACCATGCACAGCTGTCCCTGCACAGGCTGTATAAAGGAGGTTTGGTGAGGAGGGAAAAGTGGAGGTAAAGGTAGAATAGGACTTGACAGCTTACCATGAAGTCATGCAGAATTGTACACAGCTGGCTAAAATACAAGTATGGTTGATGACATGATAATTCTGATGACTCATTATTTTGCATTCTACAGCATTACCTATATATTTCCATCTCCTGGCATCCCTGCTGTTGCCTTTGATTACTTTTAAAATGATCAGGAGGTAAATTTGTAATTATCTCTCTACCTCTGCAACCTAATGTTTGGAATCTCTGAAGACTGAGACAAACACTTTTCTTTGCCTTCACTCATTCTTTTTTTTTGCCTTTATTTCAAGTCTTCTTTCTTTCTTGATGTGTACTGCAAATTGTTTGTGTTATTTCTTCTTTTCAGATAGATTTTAGGAACAGTGGAAAGGCCTAACACCGAAAGAAGGGCCTGTGGTACAGTGATGCAAGATCTGGGAGTCCAGGAGAGAGCAAAAAGCTGCAGTATAAAAGCTGTATGGCACTTGGGAATCCCCAAAGGATAACTGGTAGCACTTGGCATATGCATATTCCTCATTCTTACATTGCTATTACAATCAGATGAGTACTTAAAAAAAAAAAAAAAAAATTAAGGGGCCCTTTTTGATTGGCTTAGACTTTTTTGCATGAGATCTGTGAAGTCTGTCAGGGGAAACTACTCTGGGTAGAAAAAAAAAGGCCTATCTTTGTCTTATGAAATTCCATACAGTTTCCATAGGGAAATAAGGCAAAAGGAACTTCTGGAAGTCATGTGGTCCTTTGTCCTGCCCCAAGTCAGAATTTACACCACCAACATTACTCTGGACAGATGCTTGTCTAACCTGTTCTTGAAAGATCTTTGGCAATGTAGATTCCCATCCTTGCTCGGTGAACTATCCCAGAACATCTCTACTGTCACTGTTGTGGTCTTCGTTAATATCGAACATAAATCTTCCTGGGAGAAATTTTAATCCATTATTTCCTGTACTGTGTATATGGGGAGCAGCTCTTCCCTGTATTTCCAGCACCCGTTTGGATACCTGACAACTGTTATCCTCTCTTTATTTTTTGGGCCTTACAGTTCTTGTCTCTTACTGTTCTCCCTTGAACCATGCTGGTGTCTCCCACATTTCCTCTAATGCACAGACACCCAATGCAAAGGCCAGTCTGTTTGGGACACTGATAATTAATACTACAACAGGATTGCTTTGGAAGAGTTCCTCTGCAATTCTGGCAAAAATTAATTTTGCAGCCTCAGGGAAGTGTTGAGCTGGGACAGCTTGTGCCCTGGAGAGCTCAAGGGATGCGGGGAAGGAGGAGAGACAAAATGAGGAGAAAAAGAAGAATCGAGAGTATTGTTGACACTGCTTATGCTGCCACCAAGGGGATGAGAGCAGTGGGGCAGCATTCCTGCAGTTCCTGCTCTTCTGTAGGTTTATCTGCTCATTTTGTGTCATTGTACTGATAACTCACATTTAGTTTGTGATCTAGTATATCCACAGATATTTCTTCCGAAAAAAAAACCCCTCTTCAGCCAGTTGTTCCCCGTCTTCTGTTTAGACAGTTGTTGATTTCTGTTCTGATGTGGAACCTTGCACTGTTTCTGATTGAATTGTGGTTTGAAAAAACAGGACATATCTTCAGGTTCTCAGGATTTTAATTTAAATCATCTCTTGTAGCAAACCTGTAACCCCTCCAAACCATATGTTGCTAGGAAATTTAATAAGCATGTTCTCTAGTTGATTATCTGTACTGTTCATGAGAATATTGAGTAATTTTGAACTCAGGAATAAGTAGTCATTTCTTTAGACTAAGCAGAGCCCCCAGTCTTCGGATATTTTCTGTCTGGTTTCAGCATGTTTTCTATGCCATATTGCATCAATTCCAAAACTGCTGGGAGTATTTTAAGTTTCAGTGAACAGAGCACTGCTAACCTTAATGAAAACTGGATGAGGGAAACAATGCCTGCTTAAGGAAACCAGCACCTTCATGTATTTCTGTAACTACCCAGAGATCAAAAATTGGAAAAAATTGGCAAATCTGTGTCTCTAAAACAACAGCTAGGTTCTTCTCTTTTCTAACCTGGCCATCGTAGTTTAACAGCCTGGAAAGCATGAATAAGGGCACAGAAGTAAAATGAAAGCACACATACACAGACAGGAGACCAGGTGGGCTCTTGGGGCCCCAGGAGGTACTGAGGAAGGTACCTTCTCTGAAATCAGATAGGCTTGGGAATATGGCATGAAGTGAGCTGGTAGTGACCAGCTGGTGGCATGAATTGGCCCTAGTGCTTGCTCAGCCTTCAAGAACCAGTGGAGGAACACGAGCCTCGTGGGGAGCTGCATGGCATGGAGATCTTCCAGGCCAGAGATGGCTAGGAGCTGCCAGGATACTTGCAGCAACTGGGGAAGACTTGGGTTGAACCATGCACTTTTTTAGAGAACATTGACAATTATTTCCTACACTTGTGTGAAAAAAAAAGTTGGTAAAATAGAAAAATAATTTAAAATTAAATTATGTGCTGTTTCTCTTAATATGGGAGAAGACATTCTTGCACTGTAACTTCACCCATTTGTGCAAATGCCTGGCACAGTAGTTTTCCTGGACACTATTGTGGAGGGTGGAAGAATCACAGGAAATGGGTTTAATTCTCAGCTAGGTGATGCTGGGCAAATCACTTCTATCCATTTTGTACCTTATTTTCCATTTGCAAAACAAAAGAGCTGCTTCTATTGATTTATTTTCTAAAGTACTTGAAGAACTAAAATCATACTAAGTTAGAGCTGAGTTTTTATTATTCCTTTTTTTTTTTTTTTTTTTTTTTTTTTTTTACGCAGTCTGTGGCTAAAGCGAGTCTGCCATTCCTTTATTTTAATGTCTGGCCTTGGAATTTGACGTTCCAAGACTCTGTTTATTCGATGCCTGTTAAGAACAACCAGGTAGATTACAATACATATTGTATGGTTTGTGTTCAGCTGAGATTCGTAGCAGATGTCCTCCTGCTCCAGGAAGCAATCAGTGCCTGCCGCCGGAGATGGGGCAGCTGCG